>JABWTJ010000255.1:1175126-1763570 GCA_016801875.1 Solanum sitiens
CACAGGTTTGAGCAGTTCACCAGGCCCCGAGGCACTTACATTTCTATATGGGTCCATGAATTCTGTAAAACATACAGAGAGCTGGTGCCCAAGGGGAAGGGGAAGGCTAGTTTCTTCAAATCGGTGAAGTCAGTCATGGTCCAAGGAAATATGAAGTGACGAACACATTAATATTGTACTTGGCAGAGCTTTAGGTTCTACACAGGCATATAAGGGGTTCCTTACCACTCAGTCCCTGAATGAATTGAAGGGGTGGCTTGCACAACTGATTTCCAATACAATCAAAGATGGATTGAGGCATGGGACCCTATTGAGAATAGCGACATGAGTATTGCTGCTCATTTCTTGTTAGGCTTTATCAACAACACAATCATGTCGTCCCTGAACAAGTCCATTCTCTACCACCCTAAGTAGGCCTGCCTTGGAATGACAATTGATACGCACAAATTATACTCCCCTAAAGATGTATAAGCGGTCGTATCAAGAAAAGAACCCAAATATTAGGTTGGGGTCGATCCCACGAGAAAAATGGTTTAGACTTAACATTAATCTACGATTAGTTCTATTTAGTTAAGTCCTTTCCGAAAACAAACAATTAAAGAGGAGATTTGGCGTAACAAAAGTAATTAATTAAGTCTAAGTAAACAAGTAGCAAGTTCAAATATTTGATGTTTATTAAGTGATGAGAGAAACTAGGGTGTAAGTGTTCCCCATAGGTTCATAATGCAGTAACCCTAGCTATAACAATTCTTTCCTAGTATCTTTCATGCAATGTGGTAAGTTATGTATCCCTAATTCCTTGGTCCGGCAACTAGGGAATTTCACTCCGCACCTTGGTCCGGCTACATGTGTATACTTTACTAAGCCTTACATTTTGCCTCATATTAAGCATCATATTCAATGTATGACTAAGTTACTACTTCGCACCAATTGAAACTAGTCTATTAGATAGTGTATACTAAATCTACGTTGATAATTCTTTTCTTATTATGTACCTCCTTGGTAAGGCAAGTAGAAACAAGGCGAGTTCTAAAGTTGGCCACCGTTAAAAAGACTTCTAAACGAAAGAATTATCAATACATGCAAGAAACTATTCTAGAATTGTTATTTAGCTAGTTTTACTTTGTTAATTACCCATGGTTCCCACAACCCTAGTTGTGGATTTAGTTACCCATACTAAGTATTACACAATTCATGATTAATAAACAAAAAATCATATACTTACTTTAACAAGTTGAAGAAAACCCAGAAAATATCACTTGAAGTAATGAATAACCTTGTAAGAAACGATTCCGGAAAGTATAAGTATTTTCCAAAAACCCAATTTTTCTTCCAATAACACAAGTCTCAAAAATAATAAAGAGTCTAACCCCAAACGAGGTTTTTAGTCCTATTTATAATAATAAAGTCCTAAAAATAAAGGAGTTCTATTTAAGGGAAACTCTGTCCAAAATGCGTCTGCCATCGACGACCCTACTGACTGTCCATCGATGGAACGATGGACCATCGACAACTTCCGTCAGTCCATACTTCAAATCTTTTTTAGCTTCCACTTTTCAACACTTTCTGTTACCATCGAAGGACAAACAACACGGTCCGTCAGTGGACCTACGGTCCGTCGATGGCCTTCGTTCCTACATACTTAGTGGTTTCTTCAAGCCGGGTACTGGGACTACTTTCTGTTACCACCGACGGTTAGCCATGACGGTCCGTCAGTGGGTTGACAGAACGTCGCTCCTTCCGTAGCCCCACACTTGGTCAGATTTCCCCGATTTGATTTCATTTGCTTGGACCTTCAGTCGACGATCATCACCTATGGACCGTCACTGGGTCGATGGACCGTCGGTGGCTCCGTAGGTCATCACTTCTACAGATTTCAGCACAGTCTTCAGCGTTTTCATTTTGAATAGTTTCCTTCAAACACAGAGAAAAACACATTAAAACTACTACAAAAAGGCCTAAGACACACACTAAACTTAAGGAAAAAGAATTGGAAGTACCGTAAAACCACGGTACATCAACACCCTCAACTTAAATTCGTTGTTTGTCCTCAAGCGACGCACCACCACAACACATTTGTACAAAAGTATCTTCATTTAAGCTTTAGCAATCTTTTGACTATCAATCCCGATTTTTTCATTGTTTTTATGCATGATATCACTTTTAGGCTCATTTATGTGGATCAGACCATGACACAAACTCACCACGCACCGACACCTCTCCTCTTTTATCTCTCACCAAGGTACCAACTTTCCAATATTGTAACTAGTGTCCTCACTTTAAAAACAACATCCTCCTTTTTCACATAGTGATTTCAATTTGAGTAAAAGGATTCTTTTTCAACACTCGCTCTCAGAACCACTTCACCCCTAATTGATACTTGTCGCCATAGGCTTGCCCTTATTTTCACTGCTTTAAGTTCACTATATTAGACTCTCAGGATCACAATAGGACTTTCTTGGCTTATAACGTAGACTCAGGGTCAGGTAGGGTATATTTGGATGCATTTTAGTGACTTGTTGCCCTCCTTGACCTAACTACTAAGCGTCCTACCTTTTCATCGTTTATTATGCCCCACTCTTCGTTTTCTTATATTCTTTGCCTTGCTTTTCTCCTTTCTTTCTCCTTTTGTGCAAATGACTCTTCTTTTATTTTCAAATTTTCAAATTTGAGCCACTTTTTATTTCTTTTTTCATTGTATTATATATATATATATATATATATATATATATATATATATTTTATTTCTTTCAACCCCACTTTCTGAAACATTCCTCATCATAGCCACCTTCAACTCATGGCTTTGCCATGAGTCAAGGTACAAAATACCCAAAGTTGGGTCAGGGCCATAACGAGATTGGTTTCTGCATTAGCCACTTTCAACTTATGCTTTTGGCATAAGCTGAGGTGCACATGTCCAAGGAGGGACCAGGGCCAACACATTGTACCTAGAAAAGATGAGCTGGGTAGAAAAGAAAGGTCCATTGTAAGCTCAAATCATTTGGATCAAGGAGGATTAATTTCATTTGGTTTTCTTTCATTTAGGCTAAAGATTGACTATTTTGAACATGGGCCTATGATCCTTTCCTAATTGTCTAACACAGGTTACTTTTTGCAAGACTAACAGGGCAAGTTCTAGCTAGGTACCAACGGTGGATTATTCAACTATCCTCACACTCACTTAACACCTCATTAACCTACCAGATTATCATACACCTAGTTCGAGCGTTAGATCGAGGGTCATGCAATGGTGTATCTCTATGTCATGCTTAGAGCCAACACATTCAATATTCACTATGCCTAATCATGCAAAAATTCATTTTAGAACGGGATATCATTGTATTTTAGCCATCATGCTTCAGATTTCATACATACTTTGTACAAGGTAATAACATGCCGGTTCAACAGTAAAATAATCAGTCTCTTGGGGGAAAAGAACAAAGGGAAGAAAACCCTAAGAGAGGATCATGAGTTAGGCTACTCAAACTTCACCCTAGCACTCACTTTCCATTTACCCCACCCCTAACAAAAAAGCATGCAATTGTCCCCAATGCATAAGAAATATAAAATAGGGTGGTAGGTGAAGCAAACCTGAGGCGCATAGCGCCGATGATCAACAAGCTGGCGGGTTCGGTTTCTCGGAACCCGCTCCCTCAGAAGTAGGGAAACCATCAGTAGTGTCCGCAGCAATAACAACACCCTCAGTAGTGCTCCTCTCAACATCAACAATCCTGGAGCTAGATGCCCCAGCAGTCAACTCATGAGCCCTCATCTGCCGGGCCTCCTCATCCATCAACGATGCTCTCCTCGCAGCCTCCAACTCAGTACGCTCTCTCTTCCTAGCACGAGCCTCATCGCCCTCTCTGGACCGATGCCTCTTGGTCTTCTCACGTGGTGGCGGTGGTGGCGCAGTGGTGGTCTGGAACAGTGCAGCAAGAACCGTATCCTTAGCAGGCTCTGCAAGTGTGGCCTCAGACTTAGGTAACCGTGCATCTAGGATGGCATCCACGTCAGCCCTCAGACTCGCCACAACATCATGGAGAGTCGTCAAGTCAAAAGTAGGGGCTGGCCGGGCGAGAACTCTCAACTCGAAGGCTTCAAGGCGCTGGTGGACTGCTATAATCTGCCTCTTAGTCTGCTGGGCAATCCTCTTCTCAATCCGCTCCTCCGCCTCAGCAATGGACTTCTGCATCCACGACTGGATATGATGCAGCAGTGTGGCCATCTGGGCCTCTAACTTCTAGACCCTAGCAATCGGGACCAGTGCTGCAGATGGAGTGGAGTGGGAGGAACTCAGAGCTCTGCTAGTACCCGGGATAGACTCGACCGGGTTGATGCCGGTAGGCTCTGATGTACTCTGATTATCCCCTTGGGCTTGCTCTACCGTGTCCGCCAAGTTCTCACCTAGCGGCTGCACCTCTACTCTGGGCCCTCTGTGGGGTGCCGCCTCATTTGCATCATCCTGGATGAGACCTATGTCAACCGTCCCAGTAGGAGCCCTGAGAACGTCAATATGCCATATGGGCACTCCAGCAGACCTGCACAACTCGAAAATCAAGCAGGGAAAAGGGTACGTGGTGGTGGCCTTAAAGGCCCTCTCATGAATGACTTCCAGGAACAGTCTCGGAATGTCCACCTCGAACCCGGCAACCAAAGCAGCTACCAATACTGCCCTATCCTATTTAACAATGTTGTCAGCAACAGTGGGGGATAGGCAGTTATGGACCAATAGCCAGATAAACTTGATGACCCCTCTGGGCTCCAGCACCCAATCTGCACCCTCGCCATCCACAGAATGTGCTGGGCGATCCACCTCTTGGTGGTCTCTCTCACCCCCAGATTACGCTGAAAATGGCCCTCCTTAATCAGCTTCCACTGATAGTCAAACTCGGGGGTAGGGGCCTCCCTGGTAGCATCTGTGTCAGCACCGTATAAGAAACGGCAAATAGTGGATACAGAGATGTCCACCCTGCGGCCACGGACTCGAACATGATCAAGTGGTGCCTATTTGACGGGATTAGACCGCCTATCCAATAAAGACCGGAGATTCGCTACATAAGAAGCGTAGAACTCTTGCACCACCTCCTCGCTGTAGCGTCCAACGCTCCTATCCGTCCACTCTAGTCAATGGCGGGTGAAAAAAGCATGTATATAAGGGACAAAGTGGAGACTCCCTGTAAGAACTTGCCGCTCGACTGTCAGAGTCCGAGTCATGAACCCCTTGTCATTAAGCATCATCGCATCCCTGTACACTTGGTATTGTCCTTGTACACACCACCGGTTGGGTTGATCAGTAACCGGTGCAGGGACGTCGGTCGGGGGTGCTGGAGTAGAATCCGCATTGTCAGCCTCATCAGATGAGGCAGAGTAGGTAGGTGAAGCAGGAACAGTGGCACCATGCAAAGCTGATGCTTCCTCAGACCCGGAAGCCTCATCAGAGCTAGATGCTCTATCATACCTAGAAGCCTTCTCGGAGCCAGACGCTCCCTCAGAAACCGCAGCAGACCCAGACGGTGTGCCGGTCTGTGTGTGCTCCTCATCAGACTGGGAGGCAGTGACTACGCCGGACACCACCCTCTTGGGCATGCTCCGATAGGTCCTAGAAGCACGTGACGATGTCTGGGTGCCTGGTGGCACGTATTTGGTGTCGCATTCATCGTCGGACAAGCCAATCACCAGCCGGCGGGAAGGGGCGATAAACTTGGAACGTCCTCGAGAGTAGACTAAGTCTTGCTTGGGGGCCATTGGTACTTGCAAAGGAGAGTTATTAGTTTCATTGTAAATATCTGACAAACCCAAGAGAAGCAAGACCAAACTATGAAACACAAAACACAGTCCAGTTCAGAACTGTAGAACTGACCGACGGGCACTACAGAAGGTCCGTCGATGGAATGATGGTCCATCGGTAGGGTCCGTTGGTTAACACTTAGTAAATATTTTGAAAGCTGAAGGAATAAAGGTTCTGTTAGAGACGACGGACCTGCAGGACGGTCTATCGTTGGACACTTAGAATTTTTTTTTAAATGGTTGACATGCAAAGTTTCTGTTAAAGATGACGAAAGTGCAGGACGGTCCGTCGATCAATCGACGGACCGCCGACCATCCCCGTGGGTAGACACTTAGACTAAAATCTAGGAACCCTCTGCAAACAGGGTTCTGTTAAGGACGACGAACATGTAGGACGGTCCGTCGATCAATCGACGGACCATAGACCACATCCGTCGTTCCAGAGTTATGGGGAGTGGCTATCGACGGACCCCATCGACGGTTCGTCGAATGACCGACGGTCCGTAGATGGGGTCTCGTACTGTTGGTCAGACAGATTTTCTGGTAAGTCTTGGTTGGTACCCCGAAGAACAATATTCAAGCAAACTTAGATACATTATGTTCATCTAGCATTTAACAACCCATTTCGTCATTCCTAGGGCTTAGGTTATCGCAATTTCAATCCTATATTCTAAAAGACCATCAAACCCTAAGTAGGAAACAACAACACTCAAAACACAGTACATTTAGACAATACACCCCCAAACCATTCACTTTCCATTATTCTAAGGGACTAGGAACTCAATTTCAACAACTCAAGCATGCAATTTTGTCCCAAATTCAAGACCCACATATGTATTACATCAATTTAGCATGCAAATGAACGAGAATTCATTGAACAGATCAGAATGACATACCTGTGTACTGTAGTGGAGTGAATGGGGAGATGAATTTGTATATGAAACAACACCGAGCCAAACTTTGAACACCGACCGGAAGGAAGACAGAAGCAGACGGGAATTTGGGAGAGAAAACTTTTGGGATTGATGGGGATTTGGGGAAGAGGGAAATCAGAGTGTTTAAGGGGGGAGTAAATGGGTGAGTGAGTGGGCGAGTTTAAAGAAAATGGGGAGGGAAACGGTTGGAAAGGGGATTTGAAAGGATGGGGGTAACTGAAAAGTTTAAAAATTCATTATATTGACGGTCGGGTTGGGTCGGGTAACTGGGTCTGGGGAACTAACGATTCCCCGTCGACTGTTCCGTCGATTGTGCCCTAACTTAGAAAAATTAAAAATCATACCTGGGATCCACGGATGCCATCGACGGTTTGTCGATGGGACGATGGTCCGTCGGTTGGTCCATCGATCATTGCACCAGACCAATTTCTGCAGATTTTTGGTGATTTGGTCCCTGCACATTGAACACCCCATAAGATAATCTTTTTATGTTTTCTGGACACTTTTTGGACACGGACCCTAGTCTACTCTCTAGCCAACACTTCTAAAAGAAAATTAAAGAAAATGCATACTAGATATTAAGTAAAAAAATCCAAAATAATGCACTACTCCTATAAAATCAAGAAAAACCTATTGTTGGCTAGAGGATACATATTGGGTTGCCTCCCAATCAACGCTTGATTTAACGTCGCGGCACGACGCAGGACTCTTGATTACTCAGACTTCATCAAGATGGTATGCGTCAATCACTTCATTCGCATTTTCCGCATACCCTAGGTAGATTTTGATTCTTTGACCGTTCACCTTGAACCTTACACCCTCCTTGTTCTCCAGCTCAACCGCACCATGCGGGAATACTTGAGTGATCACAAATGGACCAATCCATTTAGACTTAAGTTTGCTCGGAAACAAGCGCAACCTAGAGTTGAACAAAAGCACAGAATCCCAACCACAAAGTCGCGTTTCTCAATCTTTTGGTCATGGTACTTCTTCATTTTTTCTTTGTAGAGGGCTGAACTTTCATATGCCTTCAAGCGAAACTCATCAAGCTCATTTAACCCATTCAACCTTTGTTCCACTGCTTCATTCCAATCCATCTTCAGTTTCTTCATTGCCCACATGGCCTTATGCTCTAACTCAACCGGCAAGTGACAAGCCTTCCCATATACAAGTTGGTATGGAGACATACCTATGGGCGTCTTGTATGCTATCCGGTAGGCCCAAAGAGCATCATCAATCCTCCTTGACCAATCCGTTCTACTCACATTCACCATTTTTGCTAGAATTTGCTTGATTTCTCTGTTTGACACCTCAACTTGCCCACTAGTCTGAGGATGGTACGGGGTGGCCACATTGTGGCGAACCTCATATTTCTCCAACAACCCTTTGAACAACTTGTTGCAAAAGTGGGATCCTCCATCACTAATTATGGCCCTTGGGGTGCCAAATCTGGAAAATATGTTCTTTTTCAAGAATGCGGTAACACTCTTCCCTTCATTATTTGCAAGTTCTATGGCGTACACCCATTTTGACACATAATCAAACGCCACAAGAATATAATTCATCCCATGAGAACTCACAAAGGGGCCCATAAAGTCAACACCCCACACGCCAAACAACTCAATTACAAGGATGGGGTTTAAAGGGAGTTCTTGCCGTCTAAAAAAACCTCCATCTCTTTGGCACCTATCACATGCCTTGGCGAACTCATGAGCATCTTGGTGGATGGTTTGCCAATAGTAGCCACATTGTAAAATTTTATGGGCAGTCCGGATACAACTATGATGCCCACCCACAGGCGAGGAGTGGCATGCCTCCAAAACACTCAACATCTCAACTTCCGGCACACAACGCCGAATAAGCCCATCGGCACAACTCCTATACAGATATGGATCATCCCAAAAGAACTTTTTCACATCATGCATGAACTTTTTCCTTTGATGAAAGGACAAGTACGATGGGACGATATCACTAGCCAAGTAATTTGCAAAATCTACGAACCATGGAATAAAGTCATGAGAAGCGGCCAATACATGCTCATCAGGGAAAGTATCATCAATTTCAGCATTTTCACCCAACTCTCACATAGCTTCATCCTCTAATCTGGACAAGTGATCGGCAACTTGATTTTTGGTCCCTCTTCTATCTTTCTCTTCAAAGTCAAACTCTTGCAACAGTAATACCCATCGAATCAATCTTGGTTTCGCATCCTTCTTTGCAATCAAATATCTCAAGACAGAATGATCAGTATGCACTATAACTTTCGTGCCAAGCAAATAGGATAGAAATTTTTCGAAGGCAAATACCACCACAAGTAGCTCTTGTTCAGTCACAGTGTAATTCTTTTGAGCTTCATTGAGGGCTTTACTGGCTTAATAAATGGGGTGAAAGATTTTATCCCTTCTTTGTCCCAAAATAACACCAAGCAACTCCACTAGCATCACACATAACCTCAAATGGTTTGCTCCAATCCGGAGAAATAATGATGGGCGCAGACACCAACTTCTCCTTCAACTCTCCAAATGCCTTCAGACAGGATTCATCAAAATAAAATTTACACTCTTTCTCAAGCAGCTTGCACAGAGGATGTGCAATTTTTGAGAAGTCTTTGATGAACCTCCGGTAGAAACCCGCGTGCCCAAGGAAACTCCTCACACCTTTTACAGAGATGGGTGGAGGAAGTCTCTCTATCACCTCGACTTTAGCTCGATCAACCTCTATACCCTTCTCTGAGATGCGATGGCTCAATACAATACCCTCTTTCACCATGAAGTGACATTTTTCCCAATTTGGCACAAGGTTGCACTCTTCATATCTTTTGAGAACTTCAAACAAGTGATTCAAAGAATGATCAAACGAGTCACCAACAACAGAAAAATAATCCATAAATACCTCAATGTTGTCCTCCACCATATCGGAGAATATGGACATCATACATCTCTGAAAAGTAGATGGTGCATTACATAACCTAAAAGGCATCCTCTTAATGCGAAAGTTCCATAAGGACACGTAAAAGTGATTTTCTCTTGATCTTCCGGTGCAATAGAGATTTGATTGTAACCCAAATAGCCATCAAGAAAACAATACCACCCCTTACCTGCAAGTCTATCCAACATCTGATCCATGAAGGGCATAGGAAAATGGTCCTTCTCAGTCCATGCATTCAATTTCTGGTAATCCATACACACTCTCCATCAGGTCACCGGCCTTGTTGGAACAAGCTCATTTTTCTCATTAGGGACCACAGTCATTCCCCCTTTCTTGGGCACACACTGAACAGGGCATACCCAACTACTATCAGCGATCGGATATATGACTCCGGCATCCAACCACTTAATAATTTCCTTCTTCACTACCTCTTGCATAGGTGGATTTAGACGTCTCTGGTGCTCAATACTTGGCTTATGATCGGGCATGAGTTAGATTTTATGTGAACAAATACCGGGATGGATCCCAATAATATCCGCATTAGTCCACCCAATAGCTCTCTTGAATCTCTTCAACACTTCCACCAAACACTCAACTTGGTGAACATTCAAATCTGATGCAACAATAACCGGCAAAGTGTAACCTTTTCCCAAGAATACATACCTCAGATGAGGTGGTAGATCCTAAAGCTCTAATTTTGGAGCCTCCTCAATAGATATTTTCGCGGGTGGAGACTCGCGATGCATCATATCTAACTCCACTTTCTTGGGTTTGAACCGAACATCACCTTGATCAAGTACCGCAACCAATGACCCATACTCTTCAATACCATCACTCTCAAAGTTCATAATCACTGCGGCTAGTACCTCAACACCAAGACGCTCGTCCATTTGTACCTCAGACGAACTCTCAACCCTGTAAGATATCGCAGATACCGATTGGAGCTCATCACTCTACCTCATGGACCTACAAATGTTGAAAGTCGCTTCTTCATTGTTTAACCGAAACTTCATCTGCCCTTTCTCCATGTGAACCAAGGCGCGACCGGTAGCAAGGAATGGCCTCCCAAGAATAATAGGCACATCAAAATCAACCTCACAGTCAAGAATCACAAAATCGGCCGGAAATGTGATTGTCTCCACCTTCACTAACACATCGTGGAGTATCTCAATAGGCCTCTTCACTGTTTGATCGGCCATCAGTAACCGCATCGCAGTGGGCTTTTGGTCACCCAAACCCAACTTCTTGTAGATGGATAGAGGCATGAGATTTATGCTTGCCCCAAGATCACATAATGCTTTAGCGAAGTGTAACAACCCGATTGTACATGGAATAGTGAAAGCACCCGGATCTTCTTTCTTTTACACTAGAGACCTTGTATCAATAGCACTACAGTGTTGCATCCTATCATCATCCTCAAAACTAACCGATCTCTTCTTAGTGACCATATCTTTCATGAACTTGGCGTAACTGGGCATTTGTTCAAGAGCTTCTATCAAAGGAACATTGATGGAAAGTTATTTCAAAATATTAATAAAATGCCGGTATTTACCATCCTCGGTCTTTTTCACCAACCTTTGCGGGAATGGTGGTGGTGGTCTTGGAATGGGAGTCACCTTTTGGGGCTTCTCTGATTCTTTTACCGCTTCATCTACCAACTCACCACTAGCTTCTACTACCTCATCTTCTCTTCTCACCTCATCTTCAACGCCAGACGACATAGGTGGATCAATGGTTTGCTTACCCCCTCGAGTCGTGACTGCCATACAATGTCCATCATTTTTCGGATTTTGGATGGTATTTCTAGGAAGAGTACCCGGTTGACGAGGTTTCATAGTAGACGACAATTGGGACAATTGCATCTCAAGATGCTTGATTGAGACTGCATGTGCATCCACTTTTTGCCCAATGTTAGCCAAATCACCTCTCAACTCCTTGGCGTGCTCATCACTTGCGTCAAACCTCCTCCTCATCTTTTGCAACATGTCTTCAACTCGCGCCATACTACCTCCACCATCCCTAGGAGCAACTTCCCGATTTTGAGGTGGAACATAGGTCCCACTTCGATCGTTTCTGTTTCCATAGTTCCCCCGGTTGAAGTTGTTGTCGCGATTATAGTTTCCTTCACGAACATGGTGACCCTCTCGGTTGTAATTCCCATAGTTCCGAACTTGATTTCCTTGACCTTGGCGCCAATTCTCCTGATTGGAGCCTTGGGCGTTCAGTCGGAAACCCCCTGTCTGCTCATTTACTGCATAAGAATCTTCCTCATAATAAAATTCATCTACCGGCGGTGGTGGCTTAGTCAAATAATTCACCGCATTCACTTTCTCTGTACCCCAGTGACATGTTTCAATACCAACCCAAGCTCAGTTCTCATTTGATCCATCTGTTCACGAATATCATCTGTGGCTAGGTTGTGTGTAGCTTGCACTACAAAGGTGTTTCTCCCAGTATACGACTTCCTAGTTCTCCAAGCTTTATTATTTCGGGAGATTTTCTCTAATTTCTCAGCGATCTCTGCATAAGTACACTCCCTATAGGAACCACCCACAATATTATCAAGCACCGCCTTATTATTATCATCTTTCCCCCGATAGAAGTACTCTTTCAGCGACTCATCATCAATGCGGTGGTTTGGGACACTTCTCAAGAATTAGGTGAACCTATCCCAAGAACTGCTTACTGACTCCCCAGGTAATGCCACAAAGTTGTTCACCCTGTCTTTGTGGTTGAACTTTTTATAAACCGGGTAATACCTTGCTAGGAACACATCCCTCAACTACTCCCAAGTATAGATTGAATTGTAGGAAAACTCAGTAAACCAAATAGCAGCCTCTCCCGTCAGTGAGAGAGGGAACACTCTTAGCCCGATGACGTCATGTACAAGTCAGGCCTCCCTGCAGTTTGGCGATCTGAGCATGTGGATCCTCAGACGGTAGCCCCGAGAACAGACCTCTAGCGGTGAGCATCTGAATTAAGCTACTATTTACCACGAAAGTATGACCATGTGGTAGAGGAGGTAGGACAAGTGGCCCGTCAGAGTCAATGATGTTGCCATTTCCCCTATAGTACTCTTGAGGGCGTGGGGCAGGAGGTTGTCCCTTAGATTACCTTCACCAGGGTTATCTACAATCACTTGATTATAAGCATCAACCAGCGGAGGAAGTTGAGGGTTGTGATCTCATTATCGATATTAGCAGGATTCTATGGATTGTTCATTCTGCGGAGTGTATGGTTCAGTTCTGGATCAAGTGAAAGTATTGGTTCTCCTCGACACTGTGTACTTGACATACACTAAAGCTAGACCTGCGAGAGACAAAAACAAAAAAGAAAAGTAAAATCAAGAAATTGTTGACTAAAATTTCGGTAATGTGCTTAAAGTTAATCTAAAAGCCACATTCTCCGACAGCGGCGCCAAAATTTGATATGCTCAAATTATACTCCCCTAAAGAAGTATAAGCGGTCGTATCAAGTAAAGAACCCAAATGTTAGGTTTAGGTCGATCCCATGAGGAAAATGGTTTAGACTTAACTTTAATATACGATTACTTCTATTTAGTCAAGTCTTTTCCGAAAATAAACAATTAAAGGGGGGATTTTGTGTAACAAAAGTAATTGATTAAGTCTAAGTAAACAAGTATCAAGTTCAAATATTTGATGTTTATCAAGTGAGGAGACAAACTAGGGTGTAAGTGTTCCCCATAGGTTCATAACGCAGTAACCCTAGCTATAACAACTCTTTCCTAGTATCTTGCATGCAAAGTTGTAAGTTATGTATCCCTTATTCCTTGGTCCGGCAACTAGGAAATTTCACTCCGCACCTTGGTCCGGCTACGTGTGTATACTTTACTAAACCTTACTTTTTACCTCATATTTAGCATCATATTCAATGTATGGCTAAGTTACTACTTTGCACCAATTGAAACTAGCCTTAGATAGTGTATACTAAATCTACGTTGATAATTCTTTTCTTATTATCTACCTCCTTGGTCCGGCAAGTAGCAACAAGGCGAGTTCTAACGTTGGCCACCGTTAAAAAGACTTCTACACGAAAGAATTATCAATACATTCAAGAAACTATTCTAGAATTGTTATTTAGCTAGTTTTACTTTGTTAATTACCCATGGTTCCCACAACCCTAGTTGTGGATTTAGTTACCCATGTTAAGTATTACAGAATTCATGATTAATAAAGAAGAAATCATATACTTACTTTAAAAAGTTGAAGAAAATCCAGAAACTATCACTTGAATTAATGAATAATATTGTAAGAAACGATTCCGTAAAGTATAAGTATTTTCCAAAAACCCAAGTTTTTCCTCCAATAACACAAGTCTCAAAAACAATAAAGTGTCTAACCCCAAAAACGAGGTTTTTAGTCCTATATATAATACTAAAGTCCTAAAAATAAAAGGAGTTCTATTTAAGGAAAAATCTGTCCAAAATGGGTCTGCCGTCGACGACACTACTGACGGTCCGTCGATGGAACGACGGACCGTCAACAACTTCCGTCGGTCCATACTTGAAATCTTTTTCAGCTTCCACTTTTCAACACTTTTTGTTACCATCGACGGACCAACAACACGGTCCGTCAGTGGACCTACGGTCCGTCGATGGCCTTCGTTCCTCCATACTTAGTGGTTTTTTCAAGTCGGGTACTGGGACTTCTTTCTGTTACCACCGACGGTTAGCCATGACGGTCCATCAGTGGGTCGATGGACCGTCGCTCCTTCCGTAGCTAGCCCCACACTTGGTCAGATTTCCACGATTTGATTTCAGCTGCTTGGACCTTCAATCGACGATCATCACCTACGGACTGTCACAGGGTCGACGGACCGTCGGTGTCTCTGTTGGTCACCACTTCTGCAGATTTCAGCACAGTCTTCAGAATTTTCATTCTGAACAGTTTTCCTGCAAACACAGAGAAAAACACATTAAAACTACTACAAAAAGGCCTTAGACACACACTAAACTTAAGGAAAAAGCATTGGAAGTACTGTAAAACCACGGTACATCATCTAGGTCATTGGATTTCTGAAGTGTAACACTATCCCCCCCCCCTTGGGGAACATTTGTCCTCTAATGACACTTTACACATCATTTTTTGGAATTCACGACTCCATGACTAGCAGCCCAACCAACATATGATATAAAAGAATAACTTAATAAAGGAGGAAACATCAACTCCATTCTCAAACACAACAGTGCATCACAATGAGGTAGAAACTATATCAACTACCAATTATGCACACATTTCATCATTTCAAATTATACAAGGAGGAATTTTACTTCTCCTGCTCATATGGCTCAACATATTAGTAATGAAGTCAATACATAATTTCATAACATCACACTCGAGAAATTTCGTAACAAGAAGTATCACATAATATTATTTATTCTACGTAGTCAAGTGCTAACAATTATGAAGAACATATAATTCAAGACACACATGAAACATGAATTCGTACAAGGACATGCACAATTAAGGGAAAATTATGGAAGTTCAAAACACTTATGACCCTTCATAAACCATAACTAGGAGGGATTACTAACCTCAACCTTGCCTAGAATAGGAATGAAAATAATGAGGATATTGGGACATCATATCTGCCTCGGCCTACCAAGTAACATTTTTCACAAGATGATTCTTCCATAGAACCTTTACGGTAGCTAATTTCTTATTCCTAAACTTCTTCACTAGCCGATCTAAAATCTCAACCAAGACCTCATCATAGGAAATTTTAGCATCAAATTCTAAACCTTCTAGAGGAATGAAAGACACTGGATTGCCTCTGCACTTTTTGAGCTCTAACACGTGGACCATCGGATGCACCGGAGCACACTCAATAGGAAATTTCAACTCATAGGCAACTCTTCCGATGCGTTTCACAATCTCATATGGACCCACATAACGGGGACTAAATTTCCTCTTTTTCCCAAACCTCATCACCCCTTTCATGGGTGATATCTTCAAATAAACCAATTCACCTACCATAAACTCAAGGTCCATTTTTCTATTGTCAGCATAAGATATTTTTCCGACTTTGGGTTGTCTTCAATCTTTCCTGTATGGGTCGGAATTTCTCCACATCCTCATAAATTTCTTCGGCACCTATTAGAGAAAATGTACCTACCTCAAACGACCCAATCGGAGATCTACATCTCCTCCCATAAAGCGCATAAAAGAGTTGCATGGAGATACATGATTAATAGCCATTATTGTAGGCAAATTCAATCTAAGGTACATGTTCATCCTAATTACCCCTGAAGTCAATTACACATGCCCTCAACATATCTTCTAAGGTTTGGATGGTTCATTCCTCCAAACCATCCATTTGTGGATGAAATGTGGTACAAAGTTTCACTTTGGTACCAAGTCAACTTTAGAATGCTTTCCAAAACTGAGAAGTAAATTGAGTACCCCTATATGAAATGATAGACAAAGGAACTGCATACATTCTCACAATCTCTTTGAGATACAAATTACAATATTCTTCCGCCAAATGAGTAGCTTTGACGGGAATAAAATGGGCTGATTTGGTCAACCTATCAACAATAACCCAAATCAAATCATATTGCCTTTCTGTACGAGGCAAACCCACAACGTAATCTATATTGACATCTTCCCACTTCCAAGTGGGTATAGATATATCTTGAGCTAACCCTTCCGGTCATTGATGTTCAGCATTGACTTGTTGACTATTAGGACATTTGACCATAAATTCTGCTATATCCTCTTCAAACAATTCCAGCAATAGATATTTTGTAGGTCACGATACATTTTTGTGATACCCAGATGAATGGAATATCTGGAACCATGAGCCTCTTCCAAAATTTGTATTCTTAATTCATCCACATCCGGAACACACAACCTTCCTTTGTACCTAAGAACCCCTTCCCCCCTTTGGGAGAAGGAATAATTAGATTTACTAAGTAACGATTCCTTCAACTCCATCAATAGAAAATCAAGATGTTGATTATATTTCACCTCAACCACTAAAGACTACTCAGATTTTTGATGAACCATGAAACCCTCTTTTGGAGAATCTTCAAGTCGAACACCCAACCAGGCCAATCTATGCACATCTTTTACTAACTCCTTCTTACCATCTTCAACATGGACAACACTACCCATGGACATCACACTTAAAGCATCCGCAACCACATTGGCTTTCCCGGGGTGGTAAATGAAACTCATATAATAATCTTTCATAAGCTTTAACCACCTCCTTTGTCGGAGGTTTAACTCTTTTTGGGTGAACACATATGTCACATTCGGGAAGTACCCTCAAGACGTAACCGGCATCGTCATCCTCGGAGAGGACTAGGACTAGCCTCTTTTCATTCATCATTACATTCATAGGTTAAAAATGCAGACAAATATAAAACATTTCAACTATAATACTTTATGTGGTTTACTTAGACCTCTCGTTTACACAGAATATATTCATATCGAGTATACATAGACCCTTCGTACAAGTAGATTACATACTCTTCTACTTTTATGGCACATATATATAATATACATAACATAGTCTTAAAAGGCATGTCTCATATTAAATCATCTAAACGGAGTCAACCATATGGGCACAAACCCTTAAACAAATTTAGAACCACTTATGGCTTACAACAATATCTTGAAACAACATGAATGAATGATCGTCTTTATACTATAACAAAGAAACATAGCTATTGTAATAACAAGACATCAATTTCGGACTTGAGGACATACCCACTTGGAGAATAATTTCAAGCCTTCCTTGCAAATGGTCACGAACCCTTCAACGACAAGAGCCTAAAATGTTTGGGACGAAGGGAGAAATGGGGTTAGCACATAACTTGTACTAAGTATGGGAACATATGCACACACAACATAGAAATCATGCTAAAAAGGGACATTTATTCAAAAGCATAAAAAGTCACTTTAGAAATACATTATGCACTTTTAAGAACCAATACAAGTAAATAAGAACATATTTCTTAAGTCAATACCATGTACATCACAAGACTAACAATACCAAGTCTAGCCAAGTCAACATGCAAATCAACATAATTGAGTAGATAATCAAGACAACTTTATCATCAAGTTATAATATCATCAAGCATGCAATAGAGTTCATAACATCATAACCTAAACAAGACTATTACTCATGAAACCCCATTAAGTCCAGTACTGAAATGACTAAGTAAGTCCCCATAACCTCACTCCACCAAGTAAACCCAACAAGAACCATAAGCAATGCCCAACTTCACATACTATATCTTTTAGAGTAAACATCATCATAGTTTAGCAATAGAGACCAACCACATGTTCATAAGCGAAACCAAGATCACATAGTATAATTAACATGTAAGATCATCATATACATATCATTTACATTTATAAGCATATACATACATAAAAACATCCTTCTAAGACTTCCGTCAAGGCTAACTAGTACAATGTATAGGTAGAGTCCCATACCCCTACCTTGAGTAAGCCAAACCCATTAGGTCACCCTAGTTAGAGTCACTTTATTACTCCATTTTACCTATTGGGAACACTTGCCTTAACCGATATAGACCACAAGAGCTAAGTGTGGAATCCGGTGTTGTGAAACCTTACACCGATGGAAGGTGGTCTACTTGCCAAGGTAGAACAAAACATGAAAGTAACATTCTAAGGTGGATACACTAGCTAGTATTCCTATGGGGGCAACATCTTTTATGGAATTTGGAGGCGTATATGAAAACATCACTCTATACCCTTTGGGCCATGAGGCTATCCACCTTGTGAGGACTATGGTGAACCCTACCTCCCCACATTAGGAAGGTGCTGCCCTAATCTTAAAGTTCACTGGGTGCTAAGCTAGAGTCCCTTTTGAAATGTCTTTTATTAATAATCATAACATAGTTTAGGTCATAGGGTGTACCCCTTATATAGTCATAGTCATAACTCAATAGGAATTGCATGAGTATTGTTCTTTCAATACAATTTACACATGTCAGGTAAGCACATTTACAGAAGCACATTATGACAAGGCATATAGGAAAATTCATCTCCAACCTTATATCATTACATCTTAGCCAACAACTCATATGTCATAATTCAATACATTCCAATTCAACGTCATACCAACCCTAATCAATCTTATCATAAGGTATACTTCAACGTAACTTCATCACTAAACACAAGTATTCATAATTGAAGTAATGGATTGAGATCATAATACTTACCCAATATCCTTCATAAGCCATCATCCACGGTTTTACCATCAACCAATCACTTTCCACCCCATGTGTAAAAACATTGTACAATATCATTCTATACAATACTAAGCCAATAGTATCATCACTATCCTAATCAACTTCAATTCATAACCTAGGGTTTAAGGGAAAAGGGTTCATCATGAATTCTTCAAGAATTAGGTCTAATCCCAACAATAAATGTCCCTAGTCTGTCCCTAGATTAAATAGGATAGTTACAACAATCAACATCAACTACACAAAAAATTACACTAGATTAGTCATAGTAAATCATAATTCAACACAATCAATCATCAATTCGACCTTAGTAGAAAACCCATTTGTAGAGAAAAACCCTAAGAGTTTGGGTAATTGAAATTCAACTTTGAGAGTACCTCTTGGGGAAAGGAATCCCAAGAGTGAAGAACCCATACCTTAATAAAGCTTTGACCACGAAGATTGAGTAAAAACCTTGGAGACTTTGTCTTAATCCTCAAGATTATTTTTCTTCAATGGAGGATGAATGGAGAGAGAGAGAAAGTAGAGAGAAGTGGTATAAATTTGTGTTCCATTTTTAGTTTGTGTTTTGGAGTGGGAAATGAATGAAAATTGACCTAAAGTCAATATATAGTCCACCCCCAAAATACCTAAACTACCCCTCATTAAGTTGGACTTCCAAAAGTGAAGTCAAACATAACATCACTGAGAATCCCCCATCCATCACCACACCCCACTTCACGGTCCGTGAAGTGCACAACGGTCTATGGTGGTTGTCGTGGAGTGGTGAGGCAGTAACTTCTCGAACGAGCCCCTCTCCATTTTTCCGACCAAGGAAGGACCATAGACCACCTTGCTCCCTTCCGTTAAGATGCACCACGGCCCGTCAAGTGCCTCGTGGTTCTCTTAGGCAGTAGATCCACAATGCCATACCAAATTCTCCTCATTTGGCTAAGGCACTTTCATGACCCAATCCTTCCTTCCGTCAAGTGCACCACGAGTCGTGAAGTTACTCATGGTACCATGGACAGTTTCAAGGTCATAAGACCTCCATTTCCCCATGGATAAGTAACATTCACGAGCTCCCCACCTTGGCGTGGTCATGCTCGTGAAGAGTGAGACAGTAGCCTTCCTTCTTGGGCAGCCTTTGCCTCATGGCTTTGGCTTGCCCTTGAAGGTTGTGACTCCTCACTTTGCCTTGCTTCTTTAAGCCCCTCTTAGGAACCTAGATTTACCATCAACATCTCATCATGATTAATCCTTACTTACCTCCTTAAAATCATCAAGGTACCACACTGTTCCAAGTTATAAATTTACCGGACCATATCTTGTTCGAAATGCCTTTTTTGGTATATCCTCACCTCTTACCCTAAGTTGGTGATACCCCAATCTCAAGTCAATCTTAGAAAAGTAGCTTGGCTCTTGGAGTTGATCAAGCAAGTCATAAATCTGAGGGAGAGAATACTTATTCTTGATAGTGACTTTATTGAGTTGGCGATAATCAATGCACATTCTACGGGACCCATCCTTATTCATCACAAATAATATCAGTGCACCCCATGGAGAAATACTACGTCTAATGAAACCTTTGTCTAGTAAGTCATTGATTTGAGCCTTCAACTCTTTCAATTCGGCCGGAGCCATCCGATAAGGAGGAATTGAAATGGGGTTGCTATCAGGTAGTAAGTCAATACCAAATTCAATTTCCCGTTTGGGAGGAACTCCGGGAATATAATTAGGAAAGACCTCCGGATATTCCCTTACTACAGGGACTGACTCAATGGGAGGATTTTCAAAGTCTAAGTCTTTGACTCTTACAATATGGTATAAAGACCCTTTTGAGATCATTTTACATGCCTTAAGACAAGATATGATACGACATCTAGGGATAAAATTTCCCCTTTTCAACTCTAAGACGGGTTCATTAGGAAAATTGACCTTAACAACTCTTGTTCTATAATCAATGGAAGCAAAACAATCATGCAACCAATCCATCCCTAATATGACATTAAAATCGATCATATCAAGTTCTACTAATTCAACATGAGTAACTGTATTGGGCAACATTATACGACAATTTCTATATACCCTCTTTGCAACCACCGACTCACATACTAGGGTAGTTACCATGAAAGGTTCATTTAGAATATTGGGAAAAATATCAAACTTCGTAGCTATCAAAGGAGAAACAAAAGATGGTGTAGCACCCTGATCAAGTAAATCATATACATCAACAGAGAAGACTTGTAACAAAACGGTCACCACATTGGGAGAACTCTCATGTTCACCCCTAGAGCGAAGAGTATAAAAGCGATTCTTCTTTAGAGCATCAACATTAGAACCACTCGCTTGCGCTTGCCCGCTACCTTTGTCTTGCCCCTTCAAATTAGGGCAATCCCTAATTTTGTAGCCACTCTTTCCACACCCATAGCAATTGTCCTTACCAATTAGGCAATCACCATAATGCTTCTTGCCACACTTTCCACAAGTTGGCTTTTTTCTAGGTGAATTAGTACCTTTTTCCTTTTTAGGCTTAGGGTTAGACACCTTATCATCACGAGCCTTGGGAAATTTGGAAGGAACATGACTAGAAAACCTCTTCTTGAACCTATGCTTGTCTTGAATGTCAAGCCTACCATTTGAAGAACCACTTTCATAAGGTTTGACCCTCTTTTCCTCCCTATTCTTCCTCCTTAGCCTACTCTCTTCCACTTGTTGAGCATGAATGATAAGACGAGAGATATTACTATTATCATGAAGCATATCCGAATGACATTCTTCAACCAAGTCTTCAGACACCCTCATAGGAAAATGACTCATCTCATCCCTTGGGTTAGGCACAAAAGATGGAGCATACTTGGAAAATTTAGTGAATTTCAAGGAATAGTCAAGTACACTAATAACTCCTAGATGAAGGTTGATGAATTCTTCCACCTTAGCTTTCCTTAACTCTCTAGGGAAAAACCGATCAAGGAAAGACTTCTTGAAGAACTCCCAAGTCACCAGACCACCTATTAGTGCCCTATTATCTCTCCACTACACGTACAAAGTTTGGTCCACATCTTTGAGTTGATAGGATGCCAGTTCGGCCTTCTCAATTTATGTCACACCCATAGCATACAGAATCTTATAAACTTCATCAAGGAAATTTTGAGGGTCTTCATCCACCCTCGATCCAAAGAACATAGGTGAACTCCTTCTAGTAAAGTCTCTCAAACGAGAAGCCATAGTGTTAGCATGTTGAGGCACTTGAGGTAGAACCTCCCTATTCACTTGAGCCGTCATGGCTTGGACTTTAGAAGTGATGACATTTGCTTGAGAGGTCATGGATGGGGCCATGTTTAGAAATCCGTCCTTATCTCTCCATCGGTCATCATCGAATGAACAACCGGATCTTGATCACCCATAGAAACTTGTTCAAGTGGAGGCACTTGGTTGTGTTTTGGAGGCACTTGATTGTCATTAGCTCCCAAAATAGACATTTCTTCTTCGTCCCTTATAGCAGCTGCTCTTCGAGTATTCATACCTATATCCACGATACAAGGTTTAGGTGAAAGCACATAATAATAAACTATAGGCATGACGTAGGAATACATGAAGATGAGGGTTTCTAAGCATTACATAGTCTCTCATTCATAAGTGTGGCGCGCTTCACAATTATGAATAAGAATCTACATAGACGTGGTTTAATCAGACATCTTTTCTAGGGATATTCGACTTCCTGCTCTGATACAAAGTTTGTCACACCGGGAAGTACCCCCTTAGACGTAACCGGCATAGTTGTCGTCGGAGAGGACTAGGAATAAACTCTTAGCATTCATCATTACATTCATAGGATAAACATGCGGAAAAATTTGAAACTTTTCATCTATACTACTTTATGAGATTTACTTAGACCTCTCGCTTACACATAATATATTCATATCGAGTATACATAGACCCTTCGTATAAGAAGATTACATAGTAGTCTACTTTTATGTCACATATATATAAGATACATAACATAGTCTTAAAAGTGATGTCTCATATTAAATCATCTAAACGGAGTCAATCATATAGGCACAAGCCCTTACAAAAATGTAGAAATGTCACTTAGGGCTTACATCAATATCTTGAAACAACATGAATGAAATGATCATCTTTATACTATACCAAAGAACCATATCTAGAGTAATAACAAGGCATCATCCTCGGACTTGAGGACATACCAACATGGGGAATGATTCCAAGCCTTGCTTGCAAATTGTCACGAACCTTTCAACGACCGAAACATAAAATGTTTGGGACAAAGGGAGAAATGGGGTTAGCACATCACTTGTACTAAGTATGGGTACATATGCACACACAACATAGAAATCATGCTAAAAAGGGACATTTATTCAAAAGCATGCAAAGTCACTTTAGAAATACCTTATGCACATTTAAGAACCAATACAAGTCAATAATCACATATTTCTTAAGTCAACACCATGTACATCACCAGACGAACAATACCAAGTCTAGCAAAGTCAACATCCAAATTAACATAATTGAGCACATAATGAAGAAAACTCTATCATGAAGTTATAATATAATCAAGCATGCAATGGAGTTCATAACATCATAACCTAAGCAAGACTATTGCACATGAACCCCCATTAAGTCCACTAGTGCAATTACTAAATAAGACCCCATAACCTCACTCAACCAAGTAAACCCAGCAAGAACCATAAGCAATGCCCAACTTCACATACTATATCTTTAAGAGAAAACATCTTCACACTTTAGCAATACAGACCAACCACATGTTCATAAGCAAAACCAATATCACATACTATCATTAACATGTAAGATCATCATATACATGTCATTTACATTTATAAGCATATACATACATAAGAACATCCTTCTAAGACTTCCCTCAAGGCTTACTAGTGCAATGGATAGGTAGAGTCCTATACCCCTACCTAGAGTAAGCCAAACCCATTAGGTCACCCTAGTTAGAGACACTTTATTACTTCATTTTACCTTTTGGGAACATTTGCCTTAACCTACATAGACCACAAGAGCTAAGTGTGGAATCCAATGTTATGAAACCTTTCACAGATGGAAGGTGGTCTACTTGCCAAGGTAGAACCAAACATGAAAATAACAGTCTAAGGTGTATCCACTAGCTAGTATTCCTATGGAGGCAACATAGTTTATGGAACTTTGAGGCGTATATGGAAACATCACTCTATGGCCTTCGGTCCATGAGGCTATCCACTTCGTGAGGACTATGGTGAACCCTACCTCCCCACATTGGGAAGGTTCCACCCCTCATATTCAAGTTCACTTGGTGCTAAGCTAGAGTCCCTTTAAAAATGTCTTTTATTAATAATCATAACTTAGTTTAGGTCATAGTGTCTACCCCTTATATAGTCGTAGTCATAGATCAATATGAATTGCATGAGTATCGTCCTTTCAATACAATTGACACATGTGAGGTTAGCACATTTACATAATCACATTATGACAAGGCACATAGGCAAATTCATCACCACCCTTAAGTCATTACATCTTAGCCAACAACTCACAAGTCATAATTTAAGACATTCCAATTCAACATCATACCAACCATAATTAATCTTATCATAAGGTATACTTCAATTTAACTTCATCACTAAAATCAAGTAATCATAATTGAAGTAAAGGATTGAGATCACAAGACTTACCCAATCTCCTTCATAAGTCATCATCCATGATTTTATCATCAACGAATCAATTTCCACCAAACAATAGGTGTAAAAACATTATACAATAGTAATTTATACAATACTAAGCCAATTGTATCGTCACCATCCTAATCAACTTCAATTCATAACCTAGGGTTTAAAGGCAAAGGGTTCATCACAAATTCTTCAAGAATTAGGTTTAATCCCAACAATACATGTCCCTAGGCCATCCCTAGATTGAATAGGATATTTACAACAATCAACATCAATTACACAATAATTTACACTAGATTAGTCATAGGAAATCATAATTCAACACAATCAATCATCAATTTCGACTTTAGAAGAAAACCAATTTGTAGAGAAAAATCCTAAGAATTTGGGTAATTGAAATTCAACTTTGAGAGGACCTCTTGGGGAAGTGAATACCAACAGTGAAGAACCCATACCTTAATAAAGCTTTGCCCACGAAGATTGAGTGAAAATCTTGAAGACTTTGTCTTCTTCCTCAAGCTTATTGTCCTTCAATGAAGGATGAATGGAGAGAGAGAAAGTAGATAGAAGTGGGATCAATTTGGTTTTAAATTTGAGTTTGTGTTTTGGAGTGGGAAATGAATGAAAATTGACCTAAAGTCAATATATAGTCCACCCCAACATTCCTAAACTACCCCTCATTAAGTTGGACTTCCAAAAGTGAAGTCCAACTTAACTTCACTCTAAAGCCCCTGTCCATCACCATGCCCCACTTCACGGTCCGTGAAGTGCACAACAGACCATGGTGGTGGTCGTGGAGTGGTGAGGCAGTAGCTCCTCCAAAGAGCCCCTCTCCATTTTTCCCACCAAGGCAGGACCACGGAGAACCTTGCTCCCTTCCGTGAAGATGCACCACAGCCCGTCAAGTGGCTCATGGTGCTCTGATGCAGTAGATCCACAATGCCTTGCGAAATTCTTCTCATTTGGTTAAGGCACTTTCACGACCCAACCCTTCCTTCCGTCAAGTGCACCACGAATCGTGAAGTTACTCATGGTACCTTTGAGAGTGGCTAGGTCATAAGACCTTAATTCCCACAAGGACAAGTAACCTTCACGATCTCTCCACCTTGGTCGTGTTCATGACTACGAACCGTGGTCATACTCGTGAAGAGTGAGGTAGTAGCTTTCCTTCTTGGGCAACCTTGGTCAGTTCACTTTTGCTTGCCCTTGAAGGTTGGCACTCCTCACTTGGCCTTGCTTCCTTAAGCCCCTCAGAGGAACCTAGATTCACAATCATCACCTCATCATGATTAATCCTTAGTTACCTCCTTAAAACTATCAAGGCACCACACTAGTTCAAGTTAAAAATTTACTAGACGTCGTGGACAATCCTTAATGTTTCAATTTAAAAATCTTTAAATGATTTATATTCATTATTTTAAGCCTAATAAAAGTGTTACAAACTTTAGACACTCATGGGAGGCTCTAGATAAGGTTTTAGACTTTTGGAGTATTACAACATATTAGAGACTAATATGATCTCTGAACTCATCTACATGCACTAATTATAGATAATGTCTCCATATTATCAAAGAAAACACTACAACATCTAGCTCAAGATCATGAGTTGGATAGTTCTTCTGATGCACCTTTAGTTGTCTAGAGGCATATACTATCACATTTCCATGTTGCATGAAGACACAACCCAAACCTACTCGAGAAGCGTTACAATACTAAACAAACTCTTTAGTCTCTCTGGTAAGGTCAATACTGGAGCGGAGGTAAGATTATCCTTTAATTCATGAAAACCTCTTTCACAAGCTTCCAACCAATCAAACATAATTTTCTTTTGGTTAGGGTTGTCAAAGGAGAAGCAATAGATGTGAATCCATCTACAAACCTCCTATAATACACGGCTAAACCCAAGAAACTTCGTATGTCGGTAGGACTTAGGGGTTTAGGCCAATTCTTAATTGCTTTCGTCTTCTTCGGATCAACCTCTATACCATTAGTTCAAAAAATGTTCCCAAGAAAAGCAACTGATATCAATAAAAGTTCACATTTACTAAACTTTTCAAAGATGTGGTTATCCTTAAGGACTTGAAAAACTATCCTCAAATGGTTCATATGGTTATTCTCACTATTGGAATATATTGTAACACTTCAGAAATGCCTTGACTTAGACTAGAGCTTAATCTATTTAATAAAGCTTAATATGATGTTTCCAGAAAATGTACTTGTCTAGTGAAGAGTTTATTAGGTTTTAAGAATACGTATTGAGGTACATAGGCATCCCAATGCCCAATATTGAGTAATATTGGGCATGTTAGAGAATATTGGCTTAAGGGTGTTATCCAAATTTTATGTATCAACAAGTAACTTAACATACACTCCAATCCAAGCTTGTTTAGGAATTGTACTTGCAATGAAGACCCTAAGCTAAAATTTCTATTTTCATCGCTTACACACATTAGGTACGAGGCATCCAAGTTTCAAGCCTAGGTACCATATCACATGATCATGTAAAATGATCATGTAGATTAAGCAGTGACCAAGGACATAGTGAGGATCCTTGGACAAGAAGTGAACTTTCCAGAGTGCACGGTTAGGAAAGTGCATGGCAAAACATTTACAAGCACATGTGCTACCGGCTGAGCGACCAAGCCCAATCAGATTCGGTCAGGGCGGTTAAGGTGCAGGCGAGCGTCGGGTCAAGCCACGTGTGTCCTAGCTTCCTAACCAACCCTAGACTCTAACTAACTTACCTAACCAGCTAACTAACCTAGGACTAACTAAAATTAACTAACTAGTGTGCCCGAGATCCTAAGACCTAACCGGGTGACACTAGCCGAGTAGCCAACTAAAGAAACATCCTAGTACCTAACCTAGGATGGTCCAAAGGGGTTGGTTATGGTCCTAGTGACTTAGGGGTACTTTAGTAATTACCCTAGGTCACTTAATTAATTAAATTAGCAACTTAATTAATTAATTTAAATTCATGGTCAAATGCTCTCCTATTTTTAGTCAAATTAGGAGGGGCGCTTTGGTAATTTAACATATTAAAAAGACCCATTTAAGTGGGGGGTCTTTTGGAATGACTATATATTGATATTAGGTTAGTTTTAGACAACTTTTATAACTCCCAAATCAGATCAAACGAAATTTCTCCGAATCTCTTAAGAACACTCTCTTTTCCAAACTTCATTGAAGAACAAGAAAAGCTTAAGGGTGAAGACGAAGTTTTCGAAGTTTCCAATCAGATTTCGTGGATTCTTCATCTATAAGGTATGGGATTTTAAATCTTGGGATTCCTTTTACCAAGAGGTCCTTTCAAGATAAGTTTTCAAGTACTTCAAATACTAGGGTTTTTACTCTACAAAACAGATTTTCTTTCTAACCCTAGATTTATGATTTTCAAAGAAAAGTACACATTTTCTATAGCTAATTTCACACGAATATTTGAGTATTTGATTGATAATGTTTAAATGACGTGTGATACATGATATTCCTATAAGTGATGGTTTCGAATGGGCTATTTATGGTATTTGATAACGTGTAAACGTTAGGGTTGGAATTTAAGGTTTGAACGAACCCTTTAACGAACCGTTTACCTTCTCCTACGCTATGCATTGATCTTGTACATAATTTTATGTTATTGAGTATTTCACTAAGTATGATTATGAATATTGTAAGATGAATAAGATTCTTGGAAGCAATAGGTAAGTCTTCTAAAGTTGTGATTACTCTACAATATTTATGTTAGCCTATGAATCATGATGTTATGTTATGAAAGTATGTATGATGTTTTTATATGTATATGCTGGGCTATGAACATGTTTATGTGAGATCATGATAAGAATACGAAAACTCAAGCTATAATATTCTCTTGTATGCTTTACACAAGATGACTATATTATGTTAATGTCACATATGAAGGGTTGCGATGAAAGGAAATTCCCATCTAATCCTAAAAGAGATCATAATCATGTTATACAAGGATATAATCTCCTATGACCTATGATAAGTTTATTATTAAAGACAACTTAAAGGTTATTTCAAGAAAAAGGACTTAAGCTAAGCACCGATGGACTAGATATGAGAAGTGTCCCTTCCCTAGTGGAAGGTAGGTTCACAATGATTCTCATAAGATTGAGGCTTCCATGTAATATGGAACTATGGGTCTCTAATACATCTCCTTGTTCTTGAACTATGTTTCCACCATAGGATACTAGCTAGTGGATCCGTCTAGAATGCCATGTCATGTTAGGTTCTACTTTGGCCGGTGGACCACCTTTTTTCTGTGTGGGGAAGACACTGGATTCCATGTTTAGCTCACATGGTCTGTGTCGGTTAATGCGAATGTTCCCTAATGTAAAACGAAAGACAAGTAAATGAACCTTGACTAAGGTGACTTGAGGAGTTTGCTTACTATAGGTAGGGGTATGGGACTCTACCTAGATATTGCACAAGTTGACTCTAAGGAAAGTCCTAGGAGTGTTTTCTTATGTAATATGACAACATGAAAGATATATGTTTATGATGCATGATGTTACTCTTATATGAATGTTGATTATTATATGATTTTGATACATTATTTTACTCTTATATGAATGTTGGTCATTATGATGAATACGTTACCTTGAAGATTGTTCTTATATAATATGATAACGTGAAAGGTATGATGCTTATGATATATGATGTTACTCTTACATGAATGTCGGTCATAATGAAAAATACGTTATTTGGTTATATTGCTATATGAAATAAGGACTACTTATGTTACAAGTTACATAAAGCAATACTTTACTTATAGTCTCCTATCTTATCTACTCGGTTATGTGGGGTTATCGGGCTTAACATAACCATTGCACTTGTAGGTTGGGGATGAGGTCATTCGTAAATGTTTTGTATGTTATGTTTATATGATTTATTGAATATGAAATGTTAACATGACTCTATGAGAATATTTCTTTAATTATGATGATGCTTTAGGAGATGGAATCTTTAATTTGTATATTTATATGGTATGTGCATTGAAGACTTTCATATGACTTAGCATGTTTTCTAAAGAGATGATAAATGATCCTTTTTCATGCATGTCCCTATGTGTTATGTGCATATACCCATACTTAGTACATGTGGCGTACTAACCCATTACTTTATATTACACTGTAGGTTCCGGCCATTGAAGTTAAAGAGGTCGATTTGAAGAAGCTTGAAACTCTTTCTCCAAGTCTTGGTAGGTCCTCATGTTCGGGACGCTATCATTTATATTCCAGCCTATGAAGACTTAGTAGTTTTAAGAATACGTCATTTCCTTTATGTTCTTTGGATTCTTTTGTATTAAGGCCTATATGGCATATTGACTATTGTTGGCTAAGTCCAAATTTGCACTCTTAGATGGTTTCTATATATGTGAGACAGTTTTAGAATATCGTATGTCTTTATATATCTTATGTATGAAGTCAAAGTACACTTCAATTAGTATGTAAATGTTTTTTATTTTTTCGCAAATTTTAACTATATGATTGTGATGAAAGATAACAAGAGTCTTGTTCTCTGAGAGGTTAACGACACTGGTCTCATCTGGGGTCTAGGATCCGGGTGTGAAAAACTTGGTATCAGAGCATGAGGTTAAATATCCTTAGGATCAATGTCTCACTAAACCACGTTACCTAGTCTCTTGTTCATGGTTGTGAAGCGCGCCACAATTATTGATAAGAGGCTATGTGATGAGTAGGAAACTTCTCTTTTCTTGATACTCCTATGTCATGCCTCTAGAGCTTTTACACGATGTGTCTTTTAGCATCTAAGTCAATTATTGATCGGTTCTTTCCAAGGGAACAAGCGAAGCTAAGGTAGAGGAGTTCATCAACCTTCGTCAAGGAGGTATGAGTGTTAAGGAATACTCCTTGAAGTTTATTAAGCTGTCCAAATATGCTTCTTCTTTGGTTCCAATGCTAGGGATTTTATGAGCCGTTATGTAAAGGGCGTGTCTAAAGAGCTCGATGGAGAATGCCGTGAAGCCATGCTTCATGACAATATTGATCTTTATAGGTTGATGGTTCATGCTCAACAGGTTGAGGAAAGTCGCCTAAGGAAGAGAAATAGGGAAGCTAAGAAGGCAAAGTCTTTTGGGAGTGGTTCTCCTAAAAGTAGGCTTGATGTTCAACACAAGCCTAAGTTTAAGAAGAGGTTTTCAAACCAAGTTCCTTCAGATTTCTCCAAAAATCGCAATGATAGAGGTTCTAATCCTAAACCTCAAAAGGGAAGAAATGTTGATCCACAAAGAGAAAGACCAACTTGTGGTAAGTGTGGTAAGAAGCATGGGGCGAATGTCTTGTTGGAACTAATAGTTGCTATGGTTGTGGCAAGGGTGGCCATATGGTTAAAGATTGTCCAAATGTGAGAAGTCAAGGTAAGGGTAATAGTCAAGCTCAACAAGCGGTCCTAATTCTGAAGATCCAAAAAGGAATCGTTTCTATGCACTGAAGGCTAGGGGTGAGCAAGAAAGCTCTCCCGACGTTGTGACGGTTATGTTACAAGTTTTCTCTGTTAATGTTTATGCTTTGCTTGACACAGGTGCTACTCTTTCTTTTGTTACACCTTTGGTAGCTAGGAAGTTTGATGTACTTCCCGATGTTTTGATTGAGCCCTTTTCCGTTAGTACCCCAATGGGTGACTCTGTAGTTGCAAAAAGAGTCTATAGGAAATGCCCTGTCATGCTGCCCAATAGAGTTACTCTTGTTGATTTGGTAGAACTTTACATGTTTGATTTTGATATCATCTTGGGTATGGATTGGCTTCATGATTGTTTTGCTTCCGTAGATTGTAGAACAAGGGTAGTGAAATTTAAATTCCCTAATGAACCTATTCTAGAGTGGAAGGGGGGAAATTCTATGCCAAGGGGTCAAATTATTTCGTGTTTAAAGGATTGTAAGATGATAGCCAAGGGTTGTATATACCATGTGGTGAGGATAAAGGAGGCTTTTCAAACGTATTGAATTCAAGAAAACCAAAACTAGGGTTGTTCCCAACGAAATTGTCGAATGTTATTCTCCCTAGTTCTCCCTATTTATGATTCTAGTAGTATGTATAATGCTCAAGATTTCAGTAAGAAAGTAAGAAATTAAGAAAAAATAAAGAAAGAAGTAGGAAGATGAGGGGAGTTCGGATAGGATGACCAAAGGGTGAGGTTAGACTAAGTAATGATGTAAGTCATTCTTAGTCATTACACAAAAAGATCCCAATGGAAGTCTTAAAAGAATATCCTAAGTCAACCTAGCATGTTCAAAGTGAACGTGAGATCAAATAAGAAGAAATGTAAGTTCAAAGTGAACTAAGTAAGCAAAGCATGAAAATATCAAATCATCAGTGATTGATAAGAATGAAGTTTTAATAGTTATTGGTTTATGCCAATATTGGAGTATGAATATATGCCCCAAGAACTATATATTATGCAAATAATCAAAGGATGGGCATAGCCAATAAAGATTGGCTTATAAAGACTTCATGCCCTATTTAACAAGAATGAAAAAAATTAACTTGTTTACTAAATAGGTGCATGTTTTGGTAACAAAATAATACCAACTAGAGTTTTAAGAAGATGTTTTCATACTCTATTCTCGCACTTATGTGAAACTTGTATGCATATGTTTTCTTGAGATTTTGCTGTTTTGTTGTTATCTTGAGAAGATTGATAGCATGGTAACTCTTTGATGCATTTTGAGCTTATGATAAGGTTGAGAAGGAAATTCCTCACTATGTGTTATGAATATGTATCTCTTATATGTTTGTGCATCATAAATTGAGTGCTAAGTGTAATGATACGTTATGTGCTCATTGTGTTGCTAATATCGAGTCTTTTCCTACCCTCCAAAATATTTTAGTGTCATTCGGGGATGAATGTTCATATGGGGGGGATAATATAACACTCCGTAAATGCCATGACTTAGACTAGACCTTAATCTATTTAATAATGCTTAGAATGATGTTTCCAGAAAATGTGCTTGTCTAGTGAAGAGTCTATTAGGTTTTAAGAATACATATTGAGGTACATAGGCATCCTAATGCCCAATATTGAGTAATATTGGGCATGTTAGAGAATATTGGCTTAAGGGTGTTAGCCAAATTTTATGTATTAAAAAGTAACTTAAAATACACTCCAATCCAAGCTTGTTTAGGAATTGTACCTGCAATGAAGACCTTAAGCTAAAGTTTTTATTTTCATCGTTTACACACAATAGGTACGAGGCATTCAAGTGTCAAGCCTAGGTACCATAGCATATGATCATTTAAAATGATCATGTAGATTAAGCAGTGCCCAAGGACATAATGAGGATCCTTGGACAAGAAGTGAACTTTCCACAGTGCACGGTTAGGAAAGTGCACAGCAACACATGTGCTACCGGCCAAGCGACCAAGCCCAACCGAATTCGGTTAGGGCGGTAAGGGGCAGGCGCGCGTCGGGTCAATCCACGTGGGCCCTAGATTACTAACCAACCCTAGACTCTAACTAACTTACCTAACCAGCTAACTAACCTAGGACTAACTTAAATTAACTAACTAGTGTTCCCGAGATCCTAAGACGTAACCGTGTGACACTAGCCGAGTAGCTAACTAAAGAAACATCCTAGTACCTAACCTAGGATGGTCCAAAGGGGTTGGTTATGGTCCTAGTGACTTAGGGGTACTTTAGTAATTATCCTATGTCACTTAATTAATTAAATTAGCAACTTAATTAATTAATTTAATTCATGGTCAAATGCTCTCCTATTTTTAGTCAAATTAGGAGGGGTGCTTTGGTAATTTAACTTATTAAAAAGACCCATTTAAGTGGGGGGTCTTTTGGAACGACTATATATTGATATAAGGTTAGTTTTAGACCACTTTGACACGTCCCAAAACATATCAAACGAAATTTCTCTCAGTCTCTCAAGAACACTCTCTTTTCCAAACTCCATTGAAGAACAAGAAAAGCTTAAGGGAGAAGACGAAGATTTCAAAGTTTCCAATCAGATTTGTGGATTCTTCATCTATATGGTATGTGTTTTTCACTCTTGGGATTCCTTTACCCAAGAGGTCCTTTCATGATAAGTTCTCAAGAACTTCAAATACTAGGGTTTTTACTCTACAAAACGGATTTTCTTCCTAACCCTAGATTTATGATTTTCAACGAAAAGTAAACATTTTCTATCGCTAATTTCACACGAATTGTTGAGTATTTGATTGATAATATTTTAATGACATGTGATACATGATATTTCTCTAAGTGATGGTTTCGAATGAGCTGTTTATGGTATTTGATAACGTGTAAACGTTAGGGTTGGAAATTAAGGTTTGAACAAACCCTTTAATGACCCGTTTCCCTTCTCCTACGCTATGCATTGATCTTGTACATGATTTGATGAGTTGTTCTTGATTATGTTATTGAGTATTTCACTAAGTATGATTATGAATATTGTAAGATGAATAAGGTTCTTTGAAGCAAGAGGTAAGTCTTCTAAAGTTGTGATTACTCTACAATGTTTATGTTAGCCTATGAATCATGATGTTATGTTATGAAAGTATGTATGATTTTCTTATGTGTATATGCTGGGCTATGAACATGTTAAATTTGATATCATGATAAGAATATGAAAACTCAAGCTATGATATTCTCTTGTATGCTTTACACAAGATGACTATGTTATGCTAATCTCACATATTAAGGGTCTCGATGAAAGGAAATTCTCATCTAATCCTAAAGGAGCTCATGATCATGTCATACAAGGAGATAATCTCCTATGACCTATGATAAATGTATGATGAAAGACAACTTAAAGGTTATTTCAAGAAAAGGGACTTAAGATAAGCACCGATGGACTAGATATGAGAAGTGTCCCCCCTAGTGGAAGGTAGGTACATAATGATTCTCATGAGATTGAGGCTGCCATGTAATGTGGAACTATGGGTCTCTAATACATCTCCTAGTTCTTGAACTATGTTGCCACCATAGGATACTATCTAGTGGATCCACCTAGAAAGCAATGTCATGTTAGGTTCTACTTTTTCCGGTAGACCACCTCTTTTCGGTGTGGGGAAGACACTGGATTCCATGTTTAGCTCATATGGTCTATGTCGGTTAATGCGAATGTTCCCTCATGTAAAACGAAAGACAAGTAAATGAATGTTGACTAGGGTGACATGAGGAGTTTGCTTAGTATAGGTAGGGGTATGAGACTCTACCTAGACATTGCACAAGTTGACTCCAAGGGAAGTCCTAGGAAATTGTTCTTATGTAATATGACAACATGAAAGATATATGTTTATGATGCATGATGTTACTCTTATATGAATGTTGATCATTATATGATTATGATACATGATGTTACTCTTATATGAATGTTGGTCATTATGATGAATACGTTACCTAGGAGATTGTTCTTATGTAATATGATAACGTGAAAGGTATGATGCTTATGATATATGATGTTACTCTTACATGAATGTCGGTCATTATGATAAATATGTTATTTGGTTATATTGCTATATGAAGTGATGACTACTTATGTTACAAGTTACATGAAGAAAGGCTTTACTTATGGTCTCCTATCTTATCTACTCGGTTATGTGGGGTTATGGGGCTTCACATGACCATTGCACTTGTCAGTTGGAGATGAGGTCATTGGTAAATGTTTTCTATGTTATGTTTATATGATATATTGAATATGAAATGTTAACATGACTCTATGAGAATATGTCTTTAATTATGATGATGCTTTAGGTGATGGAACCTTTAATTTGTATATGTTATATGGTATGTGCATTGAAAACTTTCATATGACTTAGCATCTTTTCTAAAGAGATGATAAATGATCCTTTTTCATGCATGTCCCTATGTGTTATGTGCATATACACATACTTAGTACATGTGGCATACTAACCCCATTACTTTATAATACTACAACTATAGGTTCCGGCCATTGAAGTTAAAGAGGTCGATTTGGAGAAGCTTGGAACTCATTCTCCAAGTCTTGGTAGGTCCTCATGTTCGAGACGCTATCATTTATATTCCAGCCTATGAAGACTTAGTAGTTTTTAGAATACGTCATTTCCTTTATGTTCTTTGGATTCTTTTGTTTTAAGGCCTATATTGAATATTAACTATTATTGGCTAAGTCCAGATTTGCACTCTTAGATGGTTTCTACCTATGTGAGACAGTTTTAGAATATCGTATGTCTTTATAAATCTTATGTAAGAAGTCTAAGTACACTTCAATTAGTATGTAAATGTTTTTAATTTTCCGCAAATTTTAACTGTATAATTGTGATGAAAGCTAAGAAGAGGTTTGTTTGCGACTTTGAGAGGTTAAGGACGCCGGTATCATCTGGGGTATAGGATACGGGTGTGACATATATCAAGATCTTCAATAAATACAATTATAAACAAATCAACATAACTTTTAAAAACTCTATTCATAAGGTCCATGAAAGCCGCCGGGCATTTTTTTGACCGAAAGACGTTACTAGTTACTCATAGTGACCATATCTTGTTCATAATGTTGTTTTAGGAACATAAACACCACACACTCTATGTTGGTGATAACCCGACCTCAAATCTATCTTTGAAAGTAACTTTCCCTATGGAGTTGGTCACACAAATCATCAATTCTAGGGAGATGATACTTATTATTTATAGTAACTTTGTTCAATTGTCAGTAGTCAGTACACATTCTAAGAGACTCATCTTTATTTTTCACACACAATATTAGAGAACCCCATGGAGATATGCTTGTTTGTATAAAACCATATCTAGGAAATCCTTGAACTAAGGTTTCATTTCTTTCAACTCGGCAAGAGCCATGTAGTAAGGAGGAATTAAAATAGGTTGAGTATCCGGCATTAAATCAATGCCGAAATCTATTTCTTGTTCGGGAGGATTTTGGGCAAGTCATTAGGGAAGACTTCTGGAAAATCCTTCATCACAGGGACCGACTCTAATAGAAGAGTCTCGGACTCAAAGTCCTTGACCCTCACAATATGATAGATACATCCCTTAGAAATAATTTGACAAGTTTTTAGACATGAAATAATTTACATGCAGTGACTGAGTTTCCCCACTTCCACTATAAAATGGGTTCATTAGGAATTTGGAATTTAACTACCCTTGTTCGACAATCAATTGAACAAAAACAAGTATGTAACCAATCCATCCCCAATATGACATAAAATTCCAACATATAATATTCTATCAAATCAACCAATGTAACTCTATTGGATGATAATATGGGACAACTCCTATAGGCTCTTTTTGAAAAAGGTTCAACTTAGACATCAGGGAGAACATAAAACGTCATACCCAGTAAAGGAGTTACAAAAGATAAAGTGGCACCGGTGTCTAGTAATGCATAAAAAATAATTGAAAATACTTGCAACACACCGGTAAAAACAATGGGAGAATATTCTAGATCACCCATAGATTTGAGAGCATAAAAGCGGTTCTTCTTAGGAGCATTGGGATTAAGACAACTTGCTTGGGCTTGATTATTCCCCCATCATCTATCCTTGTCCATGGGGCAATCCCTCACCATGTGGGCACTATTTACACAACCAAAGATGTATTCGTACCCATTGGACATTTACACATATGATTCTTGCCACATTTGGCACAATTGGGTTTCTCACCTTCTGAACCACCAACTTTTCCCCATGAGGCTTAGGTTTAGTCACCCTGTCCTTGTTAGCCTTGGAGAAGTTAGAACGAACTTGGTTGGATAATCTTTTCTGAAACTTTAGTTTGTCTTGGATTTCAAACATACCCTTAGAAGTACCTCCATCATGGGGACTTGCCCTCTTAGTATCCCTATTTTCCTTTGAACCCTATTCTCCTCAACTTGTCGATCATGTACCATCAAACGAGAAAGGTCCATGTTGTCATGAAGCATTTCCACACGACACTCTTCGACAAGATCTTTGGACACACCCGTCACAAAACGGCTCATTTCATCTCTAGGATTAGACACCAAAGACAAAGCGTACTAGGAAAACTTGATGAATTTCAAAGAGTATTCTTGAACACTCATTCCCCCTTGATGAAGGTTGATGAATTCTTCCACTTTTTCCTCTCTTTTCTCCCTTGGGAAGAACCTATCAGGAAAAGTGTTCCTAAAGACTTCCCTACTTATTAGACCTGCTCTTAAATCCATATTGTCCTTCCATTTACGGTACCAAGTTTGAGCCACATCTTTGAGTTGGTAAGCGGCTAGCTAGGCTTTCTCATTTGACTCACCCCCATAGCATACAAGATCTTATGGACCTCATCTAGAAATTCTTGAAGATCTTGATTTACCTTAGACCCAAAGAACATTGGAGGATTCATTATAGTGAAGTTACTGAAACGTCAAGTCGGGGTAATAGCATTTTGATTCACATTGGGTGCAACTTCCGGATTAGCTTGCACGGTCATAACTTGAGATTGAGTAGTTACGGCTTGAGCATGAGTAAACATGACTTGAGTCAAGTTTAGGAAAGCAGCCCTTATCTCTTAATTTGACATGACCGGAGGATTCACTAGAGCGTGGTCACCTAGAGGAACTTGCTATTGAGGATGAGCTCAGTTTCCTTGTGGAGGAACTCTCGCATTTGCAATCTCTTCTTTAACCCTTCTTGAGGCTGCCCTTCTAGTAGTGATAGACTATATATGCAATAAAAGGATTAGAAGAAAAGGACACATAGAGTTAAGACTCTTGAGGCATGACTTAACAATAAAAAAAAGTGAGATTATCCTGAGCATCATGTACCCTCTCATTCATAAGTGTGGCGCTGTTTACAATTATGAACAAGACTTACATAGACGTGGATTTGTTAGATATCATTCCTAATATTATTCAACCTTATGCTTAGATACACATTTTGTCATGACCAGAGAGCAACCCCTTATGCTAACGGGAGTCTTTGTCCTTGAAAAGGTCTTAGACAAGCCCTTAGCATAAATCAACATCATAGATAGAATTAAAAGCGGAAAAATTAGAACTTTTCATTTGAAGTTCAACTTCACTTCACATATATCTAAAATAGACTAAATATTCTCGAGTTTTTGGCCAAAAACATCCTTCAACTAAACCCCAAACATAAACTACATCCTTAAAGTATCATTTTTAGCAGGAAAAATCCTTTAACTATACCCCAAACTTAAACTACATCCTTAATGTATAATTTTTAGCAGAAAACATCCTTTAAGTATTTGTAACTGAACAACTTTCATCCTTTTGTTAGATATTGTCAATCAGTTAAGGGATCTTACGAAAAAATGAGTAGTTAACGTGACTATCAACAAAATTTATTCTAGAAAATTTCATTACTTTCTACAAGAAGTTCTTTAAAAATAAATCTTAGACACTGTAGCTCATGGAAACTAAAAATGATTGGAAGGTGTCAGAGTACATGATTTGCCTTTTTCGTAAAGAAAAGAACTTGGAGATTAATTATTTTTACCTTTTTCTTAACCAATTAGATGAATAGATTTTTGGGTCAATCTAATATCAAAGTGACCAAAATATTGATTATGTCTCGTATTTGAATTTCATTCTACATTATTAGAAGCAGAAGTCTCTAACAAATGTCGTTTGTAGCATATTCAATTGAGAAGAAACATATTTAAACTAATAGTATTTTTAATTAAAATTACATGAAAAATGAATGAAAAAAATGGTCAAATTGAAAGATTTTGCATAATTCATAACTAAATTACAAAAAAGTTCAGGATAATATTCTTGGCATATTTAAGAATAATAATTAGGAAGGGACGACTTAATTTTTGTGGGATATATCGATTAGTTTTCTTATAAATTCAAGTAGAAGGATGAAAATTGTTTACTTTAAAATACTTGAAGGATGTTTTATGCTAAAAATGATACTTTAAGGATGTAGTTTAAGTTTGGGGTATAATTGAAGGATGTTTTCTCCTAAAATGATACTTTAAGGATGTAATTTAAGTTTGGGGTATATTTAAAGGATGTTTTTGGCCAAAAACTCAAATCTTCTCACATCTCACCCTAAAACATAAGAGTATAGAAAAGATGGGACTTAGACCTTACATCAATACAAATCTTATAAAATGAATACAACATAGTTATTGAAATAGAAGGATTACAACAATGTCTTTAAACATAAGCAAAACACTGGAGCTAGGTTCGCAAGCTTTTGTCCTCAGACTTGAGGACTCACATACTTGGGAACAATCCAAGCTCCTTTGAGAAATTTGCCTTGAAGCAACTCAATGGCCCCAACCTACATTTATGGAGAAATAGAAGATATATGGGTTAGTACAAACCACATGTACTAAGTATGGAGACATGCAAGTAAAACTTTGAAAACATGCACAAAAGGACATTTTGTTTTTAAGCATGCTACAATCACTTCGAAAGCCTTTATGCACATTCCCAGAACCCGCATATAAGTCCATACCACAACATTAAGTCATATTCATATTCAAGAGTAACATCATAATAGTACCATCGTATACATTACATATTTAAAGTCAATTACATCAATACATCACAAGACCTTACTCATAACCCAAATCAATATCTACTAGTGTAATGTGTATGCGAAGCCCCATAACCCACACAAACCAAGTAAACTAACAAAGAGACCAAAAACATTGTCTTTCATACATCATCATAGCAAGTGTAGTCAATATCATGCATAACAATTTAGACTAACATGATGTATATCAAGTGAAATCGACATCGTACATATCATATGAGACCAACATCATTTATATCATATATACATAAAGAACCCACCCTAGAACTCCTTGGTCCACTAATGCAATGTATAGGTAAAGTCACACACCTTACCTAAACTTAGTGAGACCTCTCATGTAATCCTAGTTAGTGTTCATCTTCTTACTTTCATTCTTTCATATTAACTTTCAGGAAACATCTCCATAACCGACATAGACTATGTGAGCTAAACATGAAATTATGTGTCAACCCCTCAGAATGAAAAGAGGGCAACCTACTTACCAAGGTAGGACGTATACATCATAATAGAATCTAGGTGGATCCACTAGTTAGTTTTGCAATGGGGGTATTTAGTCAAGTGCACTCGGTGCTAAGCTAAATTCCCTTTTCGAAGTAACATTAAGTCTTCCTTAATATTACATCATAACATAGGTCTTAGGAGTTTAACCCCTCATATAACATGTTCACAGCTCATAGGTTTTAAGATGAGAAAGTCTTGTAATCAAAAACCTTACATCATGTGAGATCATTATTTCATAACATAGTAAAAAGATGTACGTGACAATTACATTCAATTCCACATAATAATACATCCATCATAATTTCACAACCATCATATTCATAGCATAATCATACATTTATAACTTTATTATTCATTTTCAATTAACAAACATTACAAAAGATAAGCTAACAAAAACAGCATAGCATGTTCATGAATTTGAAGATCTTACCAATGGCCTCTAAGTAACCCTTTCAAGATTTCATCCCAAATCAATGATATTTACCCATCAAATCGATTATAATCAGCATACAACAGTCACTTGAGAAAGATCATACTCAATTACATCACCTCTAATCACAATCAATGTAATTCAATAGTTAGGGTTAAGAGAAGAGGGACATTCATGGATCTTTAGGGAATTACGTTAAAAACTAAACAATACATGATATAAGGAAATTCATGGATTATTAACACAAGTAACACCAATATAAGATTTGATATATTCATAATCTTTAATAAATTCACCAAATAATATCCAAGATTTATGAAATTGAGGAAGAACTTAGGTCCAAGTGAATTTCAAGTTAACAACAACATTTGTAACACCCTAAAATGAACTAAGGTGAACTAGAGCTTTGTGAATGTTTCGTGAGTTAGTATTGTGCATAAATGAGTTACATTGATGTTTTAATGCAGTTTGTGAAGTTTTGTAACATTTGGAGGTCAAACTTCCAAGAACGTCCCTGCCGTTCGGATGGTGTGTCTTAAAATGTGTTCATGTATCTTGTTGTGTTTTAGTGAGTTTTACGTGTTTGTTTTGTTTGAAATTGGTGTGAGATGTTCCTATGACCTATAATACTATGTTTAGGGGTTTAACGTCTGGATACGACCCCATATAGGACCCAGGAGGGGCCCTAGAAGAGGACCCCATCTCATTGAAGGATGCTACCAAGCTGTGACCAAACTACGGACACAAGGGACGGACCGTTGTTCAAACGATGGCCCGTCGACCTTTGACTTAGATTGTTCCTGCAAGGTTTGCAAGACCTTCAGAAGATGAATCCCCAGACCCAATCGACGGACCCCCATCAATGGGACGTCTATGGGCAAACGGTCCGTTTTTGTGGACTCGTTCGTGGTGCTGCCAAAAGCTGCAATTTTTCTTTCTTGGCTTGGGGTGTTTGGTAAATTCACCCCAAGTCTTTTAGGAACCTAGTAAGTTATTTTAGTGTCTTTTAGGTATATTAACATTTTTTAAACCCTAGGACCTAATTTTAGACTTCATTTCCTAAAACCCAAACCCCTTCCCTCAAGAAAACTATCGCAAGTCACCATTGGAGCTAAGACTCAAGGAAGAGATAGCAGGGCTGTTTGGTCGTGTTCTTCATCAAAATTTAGTGTGTTTACTTCTCATTGAGGTATGGTAGTCATCCTTGAACTCTCTTCCATTAAAGGAGTCCTTTCTAATTGATTTTCAAAAAGGGTTTTCAACCCTAACTTCTTCTATCTTTAACTATAATTTGGTTATTGCATGAAAACGTTTTAAATGATTCAATTTTGATGTTTCTAATGTTAGTTGGTGATTTTAATGCTAAAACTTCAATGAATACATGATAAAGCTTATTATCAATTTTATGCTTAAGGAATGGATTGAATAAGCATTATTTTGGTAGTCTTTGAGCTTTGGTTTTCGTGTGTTGATATTGATGTTTCGCTATTTCCCCAAGGGCTATATTATGATTAATTGTTAAAGAAATTATTCTAGGTGAAGGAAGCTTGGATAAAGGGTAAGTTGGTTATGTTGCTTAGGTTTAATTATGTAATGCTCTTGAGTGGTATGGTCCACCTTCTTGGTTGCGGTGTTTACTTGAAGAATTTTGATATACTTGGTATGTATTGTAAGTGTGGATTTGAAAGCCTAATATGTGAAATGATGTGATAATAAAGTTTCTTGTAATGTGTGTTATGAATCTTGAATTGTATGTCTTGCTTAGATTATGCCTAAATGAAGTAAGTGTATATGCTGAGCATCATGATGTATGAAGGTCTAGGCATGCATAGAATTAAATGTAAATGAAATGATGCTTATGTTAAAGGTGTGTTCACATGTACATACAGTCACAGTTGAATAAATTAACGACTCTAAGTTATGTCAAAATGAGAGTTTTGGGGTGAACATTCTTCGTGAGTTGAGATGAAGTATTTAGTAGCAACCTCACTACATCCTAAGAGATTTCTAAGATAGGTCGGAGGATGAATACCCTTCGTGAGTTGAGATGTGGTATTCACTAGTTATCCTTAAGCTATAGTATATAATGTTGAGAATCTGTGGGGAATTATGCTTAGCATTGAGAGGATATGAAGAAGGGGTTGTTACACTTCGTGAGTTAAGATGTTGTATTCCAATGTACTTCTTGAGATGAGTACTCCTCATTAGTAGATAATGAGTTACTTAGTAGCAATATCCTTATCTCTTAACTATGGGTATAGTTATTGGGAAAGCAATGTAAAAGCTAAGAGAATGACCTTGCTCTAGGCAAGTAAGGATCCCTCATCCGATGAGGATTATTATCGGGATTCCATGTCTAGCTCTCATGGTGTATGTTGGTTAGGCTAACCCCCACAAAAGTAATGAAAGTACTAATTCTTCTAAAAGAGTGCACTACTTAGGGTCGGTGGTGGAATGAGACGCTATCTATTCATTGTACTAGGTAGGCATTTCGAAAGGGAAGTCTTGGTGAGTCTTATTTTAATAGAATGAGAAAAGTCTTCTAAAAGAGTGTACTACTTAGGGTAGGTGGTGTAATAGGACGCCATCTACTCATTGCACTAAGTAGGACATTCTGAAAGGAGAGTCTTGGTGTATCTTATGTGAAGTGTTTGAGTGTTCTTCTAATGTCTTTCCATTGAGTGGGGACTTGTTCTCCCAAGCCGAGTAATCCTAGAAGGGGTAGTCTTGGGGATCACCTAGATGTGTATATAAGGAGGTGTATGGGTGTTTCCTTCATGTCTTACCTTTGTAGGTCTTAGACTAACCTTATCTAGGAAAACTCCTATGGAAATGAGTTCACTTCCTCTTTGCTTGACTTTGGGAGTTCACTGTTTTGGGATTAAGATAGTTCACTATAATGCTAAAATAAATTCACTGTAACTTTGTTTAAGTTCACTGTAATGGTACTATGCTTTAGTGTAAAATTGTTCCTTTTGTTAAATTAATGGAAATCTTTCTCTAAGTGTTAAATGATGATTCTTATGCTGTTTTACTTCTATATTCATGAAGGTCTTACTTATTTGGCATGAAAGTGTATTCATACTAAAATGTCCCTTTTTGCATGTTTTTGTATATGCCATACTTAGTACATTATTTGTACTAACCCCATACTTTTCTATACTCTATAAGTATAGGTTTGGAAGCAAGGTTGGAGTTAGAAGGCAAGCTTTAGAAAAACTCTCTCGAAGACTAAGTATATCCTCATATATTCGAGGACATAATTCTATTTCTTAGTTTCTTCATTTAAGACTTATTATGTATTTCTTTTAATGTAAAGAGACGTGTCCCTAAGATATTATGTCATGTCTTTAAGTTTGGCTTGTGACGATGAAACTTTCTTAGTATTTATGAAAGAATTCTTTTTTATATTAAATTTCCTCAAAAGTTTTGAATTCCCCTCTACTTTTCATGTCTTATGCAATGAATGATAGTTAAAGAGCTTGTACAAGACCCCAAAGGGTCCAGTACGCCTTGTTACGATCCAATGGTGCTCCCTAACTTCTAGGGGGTACTCTCGGGTCTTTACACAATTACCCATTATTATACACTTAAACAACCCTAATTAATCATAATTAACCTTCATTGATAACCAATTTTAGTTTTAGAAGAGGACCCATGTGTAGAGAAAAACTCTTGATTTGGGGGGGTTTTGAAATCATTTTTTAGTGAACCTCTTGGTGAACGGAATCCCAATAGTGAAATAGCTCATACCTTAATGATGAATTTGGCCACGAATTTGAGTAGAACACTTGGAGAGTTGATCTTCTTCTTGAAGCTTCAATGTTCTTTCAATGGAGGTTTGAGTAGAGAGAGTATTTTGAGGGAGGTGAGAGAAATTGGGTTTTCAATTTGGGGATTTGATATGGATGGGTAAAAGTGAGGTAAAACTGACTTAATATCAATCTATACCCATCCCCTAAAATACCAAAAGGTCCTTTCAAGATAAGTTTTCAAGAACTTCAAATACTACGGTTTTTTACTCTACAAAACAAATTTTCTTCCTAACCTTAGATTTATGATTTTCAATGAAAAGTAAACGTTTTCTATATTTAATTTCACACGAATTGTTGTGTATTTGATTTATAATGTTTGAATGTCGTGTGATACATGATATTTCTCTAAGTGATGGTTTTGAATGGGTTGTTTCTTATGTTTGATAATGTATAAACGTTTGGGTTGGAATTTAAGGTTTGAATGAACCCTTTAATGACCCGTTTACCTTCTTCTACGCTATGCATTGATCTTGTACATGATTTGATGAGTTGTTATTGATTATGCCATTGAGTATTTAACTATGTATGATTATGAATATTGCATGATGAATAAGATTCTTGGAAGCAAGAGGTAAGTCTTCTAAGTGTGATTACTCGTAAATGTTTATGTTAGCCTATAAACTATGATGCTATGTTATGAAAAATATGTGTGATGTTTCTATGTAAATATGCTGGACTATGAACATGTAACTTGGGAGAATATGATAAGAATTCGAATATGCAAGTTATGATACTCTCTTGTATGCTTTACACAAGATTATTATGCCATGTAAATCTCACAAAAGAAAGGTTATGATGAAAGGAAATTCTCGTCTAATCTAAAATATCTCATGATCATGTTATACAAGGAATTAATCTCCTATGACCTATGATAAGTTTATGATAAAAGAAAACTTAAAAGGTATTTCAAGAAAGGTACTTAAACTAAGCACCGATGAACTAGATATGGGAAGTGTCCCTTCCCTAGTTGGAATGTAGGTTCACAATGATTCTCATGATATTGAGGCTGCCATGTAATGTGGAACTATAGGTATTTAATACATCTCCTAGTTCTTGAACTATGTTGCCACCATAGGATACTAGCTTGTGGATCTACCTAGAAAGCTATGTCATGTTAGGTTCTACTTTGGCCAGTAGACCACCTCTTTTGGGTGTGGGGAAGACACTAGATTCCTTGTTTAGCTCACATGGTCTATGTCGGTTAATGAGAATGTTCCCTCATGTAAAATTAAAGACAAGTAAATGAACGTTGAATAGGGTGACTTGAGGAGTTTGCTTATTATAGGTAGGGGTATGGGACTCTACCTAGACATTGCACAAGTTGACTCTAAGGGAAGTCCTAGGAGATTGTTCTTATGTAATATGAAAACATGAAAGATATATGTTTATGATGCATGATGTTACTCTTATATGAATGTTGATCATTATATGATTATGATACATGATGTTACTCTTATATGAATGTTGGTCATTATGATGAATACGTTACCTAGGAGATTGTTCTTATGTAATATGATAACATGAAAGGTATGATGCTTATGATAAATGATGTTACTTTTATATGAATGTTGGCCATTATGATGAATATGTTATTTGGTTATATTGTTATATGAGGTGATGACTACTTATGTTACAAGTATATGAAGCAAGGCTTTACTTACGGTCTCCTATCTTATCTACTTGGTTGTGTGGGGTTATGGGGCTTCACATGACCATTGAACTTGTAGGTTGGGGATGAGATCATTGGTGAGTGTTTGTACGTTATGAGTATATGATCTATTGAATATGAAATGTTAACATGAATCTATGATAATATGTCTTTTATTATGATCATGCTTTAAGTGATGAAATTCTTACTTGTATAGGTTATATGGTAGGTGCATTGAAGACTTTCATATGACTTAACATGTTTTCTAAAGAGATGATAAATTATCCTTTTTGATGCATGTCCTTAAGTGTTATGTGCATATACCCATACTTAGTACATGTGGCGTACTAACCCCATTACTATAAATTACTACAACTGTCGGTTCCGGCCATTGAAGTTAAGGAGGTCGATTTGAAGAAGCTTGGAACTCGTTCTCCAAGTCTTGGTAGGTCCTCATGTTCGGGGATGCTATCTTTCATATTCTAGCTTACGTTGATTTTTAGTAGTTTTAAGAATACACTATTTCCATTATGTTCTTTGTATTCTTTTGTATTAAAGCCTATATGGAGTATTGACTATGTATTGGCTAAGTCTAGATTTGCACTCTTTAGATGGTTTATATATGTGAGACAATTTCTTAGAATATCGTATGGTTTATGAATGATAAGTATGAAGTCTAAGTATACTTCAAATAGAATGTAAAAGTTTTAAATTTTTCACAATTTTTTTTATCACATGTTATGACGAACGCTAAGAGGCTTGTCTGTGACCTCTGAGAGGTTAACGACGCCGGTCTCATCCGGGGTCTAGGATCGGGGTGTGACAAACTTGGTATCAGAGCATGAGGTTAAATATCCTTAGGATCAATGTCTCACTAAACCACATTACCTAGTGTTTTGTTCATAGTTGTGAAGCGCGCCACAATTGGGGACTAGGGGCTATGTGATGATTAGGAAACTTCTCTTTTCTTGATACTCCTATGTCGTGCCTTTACAGTTTTGAAACTATATATCTATTAGTATCTAATCTCTTTCTTGTGTATTTATGGGATGAACACAAGCAGGACAGCCGCTAGAAGGGTAGGGGAAGATATTGCGAATGCGGGAGCTACTCCGCAAGGTAACTAAAATGCTCCTGAAGTTCAAGTTGCTGTAAATGATCAAGTTTCGGTGAATCCTCCAGCTATGAAGGATGGTGAGGTGAGGGCAGACATTCTCCAAATTTCCCAAGCCATCACCAGCCAAGATCAAGCCATCACGGCTCAAGCTAACAGAGAGGTGCACCTCGAGAAAACCACCATGCTAGTACTATGGCTATCCTTTTGAGAGACTTTACGAGGATGAATCCTCCCATGTACTTTGGATCAATAGTTGATGAGGACCCCCAAGATTTCCTTGATGAGGTCTACAAGGGGTGAGTACTACTAAGAAGGCTGAACTTGCTACTTATCAACTCAAGGACGTGGCTCAGACATGGTACAATCTGTGAAAGGATAGTAGGGCTTTAGATGATGGTCCCGTGACTTAGGAGATCTCTAAAAAGGCCTTTCTTTACTAATTCTTCCAAGGTAGCAAAAAGAAGATAAGGTAGAGGAGTTCATCAACCTTCGTCAAGGAGGTATGAGTATTAAGGAATACTCCTTGAAGTTCATTACGCTGTCCAAATATGCTTCTTCTTTGGTTTCTAATGCTAGGGATGAAATAAGCCATTATGTAACGGGCGTATCCGAAGAGCTTGTAGAAGAATGTCGTGCAGCCATGCTTCATGACAATATGGATATTTCTAGGTTGATGGTTCATGCTCAACAGGTTGAGGAAAGTCGCCTAAGGAAGAGAAATAGGGAAGCTAAGAAGGCAGAGTCTTTTGAGAGTGGTTCTCGTAAAAGTAGGCTTGATGTTCAACACAAGCCTAAGTTTAAGAAAGGTTTTCAAACCAAGTTCCTTAAGATTTCTCCAAGAATTACAATGATCTAGGTTCTAATCCTAAACCTCAAGAGGGGAGAAATGTTGATCCACCAAGAGAAAGACCAACTTGTGGTAAGTGTGGTAAAAAGCATGGGGACGAATGTCTTGTTGGAACAAATAGTTTTTATTGTTGTGGCAAGGGTGACCATATGGTGAAAGATTGTCCTAATGTGAGAAGTCAAGGTAAGGGTAAAGTCAAGATCAACCAAGCGGTCCTAATTCTGAAGCTCCAAAAAGGAACCGTTTCTATGCACTCAAGGATAGGGGTGAGCAAGAAAGCTCTCCCGACGTTGTGAAGGGTATGTTACAAGTTTTCTCTATTAATATTTATGATTTGCTTGACCATGTGATACTCTTTATTTTGTTACACCTTTGTTAGCTAGCAAGTTTGATGTACTTCCCGATGTTTTGATTTAGCCCTCTTCCGTTTGTACCCCAAAAGGTAACTCTGTAGTTGCAAAAAGAGTCTATAGGAAATGCCCTGTCATGCTGCCCAATAGAGTTACTCTTGTTGATTTGGTAGAACTTGACATGTTTGATTTTGATATCATCAACAAGGTTAGTGAAGTTTCAATTCCTAAATGAACCTATTCTAGAGTGGAAGGGGGGAGATTCTATGCCAAGGGGTCTAATTATTTTGTGTTTAAAGGCTTGTAAGATGATAGCCAAGGGTTGTATATACCATGTGGTGAGGATAAAGGAGTCTTTTCAAACTTATTGAATTCAAGAAAACCGAAACTAGGGTTCTTCCCAATGAAATTGTCGAATGTTAACCTCCCTAGTTCTACCCATTTCCGATTCTAGTTGTATGTATAATGCTCAAGATTTAAGTAAGAAAGTAAGAAAGAAAGAGAGAAAGAAGTAGGAAGATGAGAGGTGTTCGGATAGGATGACCAAAGGGTGAGGTTAGACTAAGTAATGATGTAAGTCATTCTCAGTCATTGCACAGAAAGATCCCATTGGAAGTCTTAAAATAATATCCTAAGTCAACCTAGCATGTACAAAGTGAACGAGAGATCAAAGAAGAAGAAATGTAAGTTCAAAGTGAACTAAGTAAGTAAAGCATGAGAATGTCAAATCATCAGTGTTTGATAAGAATGAAGTTTTAACAGTTATTGGTTTATGCCAGTATTGGAGTATGAATATATGCCCCACGAACTCTATATTAGCAAATAATCAAAGAACGGGCATAGCCAATAAAGATTGGCTTATAAAGACTTCATGCCCAATTTAAGAATAATGAAAAAAAAATTAACTTGTTTACTAAATAGGTGCATGTTTTTGTAAAAGATTGTACCAACTAGAGTTTTAAGAAGATGTTTTCATACTCTATTCTCGCACTTATGTGAAACTTGTATGCATATGTTTTCTTGAGATATTACTGTTTTGTTGTTATCTTGAGAAGATTGATAGAATGGTAACTCTTTGATGCATTTTAAGCTTATGATAAGGTTGAGAAGGAAATTCCTCACTATGTGTTATGAATATATAGCTCTTATATGTTTGTGCATCATGAATATAGTGCTAAGTGTAATGATATGTTATGTGCCAGTTGTGCTACTATTATTGAGTGTTTTTCCTACCTTCCAAAAGATTTTAGTGTCATTCGGGGACGAATGTTCCTAAGGGGGGGATAATTTAACATTCCGGAAGTGCCATGTAACATTCCCGAAAATATACTTGTCTAGTGAAGAGCCTATTAGGTTTTAAGATTATGTATTGGGGTACATAGTCATCCCAATGCCCAATATTGAGTAATATTGGGCATGTTAGAGAATATTGGCTTAAGGTATTAGCCAATTTCTATGTATAAACGAGTAACTTAAATTACACTTTCATGTTCAAATGCTCCAATCCAAGCTTGTTTAGGAATTGTTTCTATAATGAAGATCCTAAACTAAATTATTTAATTCTTAGCTCATTAGGTACGAGGCATCCAAGTGTCAAGCCTAGGAACCATAGCACATGATCATTTAAAATGATCATGTAGATTAAGCAGTGCCCAAGGACATAGTGAGGATCCTTGGGACGAGAAGTGCGCAGCAACACATGTGCTAGCACATGCGCTACCGGCCGAGAGACAAGCGACCAAGCCCAACCGAATTAGGTTAGGGCGGTAAGGGGGCAGGCGCGCGTCGGGTCAAGCCACATGGGGCCTAGATTCCTAACCAACCTTAGACTCTAACTAAATTACCTAACCAGCTAACTAACATAGGACTAACTAAAATGAACCAACTAGTGTGCCCGAAATCCTAAGACCTAACCGGGTGACACTAGCCGAGTATCTAACTAAAGAAACATCCTAGTACCTAACCTAGGATGGTCCAAAGGGGTTGGTTATGGTCCTAGTGACTTAGGGGTACTTTAGTAATTACCCTAGGTCACTTAATTAATTAAAATAGCAACTTAATTAATTAATTTAAATTCATGGTCAAACCCGAGACCCTTTAAGAGGTAAGATTATCCTTTAATTCATGAAACCCTCTTTCACAAGCTTCCAACCAATCAAACATAATTTTTTTTTTGGTTAGGGTTGTCAAAGGAGAAGCAATAGATGTGAATCCATCTACAAACCTCCTATAATACACGGCTAAACCCAAGAAACTTCGTATGTCGGTAGCACTTAGGGGTTTAGGCCAATTCTTAATTGCTTTCGTCTTCTTCGGATCAACCTCTATACCCTTAGTTCAAAAAATGTTCCCAAGAAAAGCAACTGATATCAATGAAAGTTCACATTTACTAAACCTTTCAAAGATGTGGTTATCCTTAAGGACTTGAAAAACTATCCTCAAATTGTTCATATGGTCATTCTCACTCTTGGAATATATTGTAACACTTCGGAAATGCCATGACTTAGACTAGAGCTTAATCTATTTAATAAAGCTTAATATGATGTTTCCAGAAAATGTACTTGTCTAGTGAAGAGTCTATTAGGTTTTAAGAATACGTATTGAGGTACATAGGCATCCCAATGCCCAATATTGAGTAATATTGGGCATGTTAGAGAAAATTGGCTTAAGGGTGTTATCCAAATTTTATGTATTAACAAGTAACTTAACATACACTACAATCCAAGTTTGTTTAGGAATTGTACTTGCAATGAAGACCCTAAGCTAAAATTTCTATTTTCATCGCTTAAAAACATTAGGTACGAGGCATCCAAGTTTCAAGCCTAGGTACCATATCACATGATCATTTAAAATGATTATGTAGATTAAGCAGTGCCCAAGGACATAGTGAGGATCCTTGGACAAGAAGTGAACTTTCCTGAGTGCACGGTTAGGAAAGTGCACGGCAAAACATTTACAAGCACATGTGCTACCGGCTGACCGACCAAGCCCAACCGGATTCGGTCAGGGCGGTTAAGGGGGAGGCGAGCGTCGGGTCAAGCCACATGTGTCCTAGATTTCTAACCAACCCTAGACTCTAAATAACTTACCTAACCAGCTAACTAACCTAGGACTAACTAAAATTAACTAACTAGTGTGCCCGAGATCCTAAGACCTAACCGGGTGACACTAGCCGAGTAGCTAACTAAAGAAACATCCTAGTACCTAACCTAGGATGGTCCAAAGGGGTTGGTTATGGTCCTAGTGACTTATGGGTAGTTTAGTAATTACCCTAGGTCACTTAATTAATTAAATTAGCAACTTAATTAATTAATTTAAATTCATGGTCAAATGTTCTCCTATTTTTAGTCAAATTAGGAGGGGCACTTTGGTAATTTAAATTATTAAAAAGACCCATTTAAGTGGGGGGTCTTTTGGAACGACTATATATTGATATTAGGTCAGTTTTAGACCACTTTTACACGTCCCAAATCAGATCAAACGAAAATTCTCTCATCTCTCAAGAAACGCTCTCTTTTCAAAACTCCATTGAAGAACAAGAAAAGCTTAAGGAAGAAGACGAAGGTGTCGAAGTTTCCAATCAGATTTTTGTGGATTCTTCATCTATAAGATATGGGTTTTTTACTCTTGGGATTCCTTTCCCCAAGAGGTCCTTTCAAGATAAGTTTTCAAGAACTTCAAAAACTAGGGTTTTTACTCTAAAAACGGATTTTCTTCCTAACCCTAGATTTATGATTTTCAATGAAAAGTAAACATTTTCTATATTTAATTTCACACGAATTGTTGAGTATTTGATTGATAATGTTTGAATGTCGTGTGATATATGATCTTTCTCTAAGTGATGGTTTCGAATGGGTTGTTTCTAGTGTTTTATAATGTATAAACGTTAGGGTTGGAATTTAAGGTTTAAATGAACCCTTTAATGACCCGTTTACCTTCTTCTACGCTATGCATTTATCTTGTACATGATTTGATGAATTGTTCTTGATTATGCCATTGAGTATTTCACCATGTATGATTATGAATATTGCATGATGAATAAGATTCTTGGAAGCAAGAGGTAAGTCTTCTAAGTGTGATTTCTCTTAAATGTTTATGTTAGCCTATAAACAATGATGCTATGTTATGAAAAGTATGTGTGATGTTGCCATGCGAATATGCTGGGCTATGAACATGTTACTTGTGAGATTATGACAAGAATACGAATATGCAAGTTATGATACTCTCTTGTATGATTTACACAAGATGATTATGTCTTGTAAATCTCACAAAAGAAAGGTTATGATGAAGGGAAATTCTCGTCTAATCTAAATGAGCTCATGATCATGTTATACAAGGAGTTAATCTCCTATGACATATAAAACTTAAAAAGTATTTCAAGAAAGAGACTTAAGGTAAGCACCGATAAACTAGATATGGGAAGTGTCCCTTCTCTAGTTGGAAGGTAGGTTCAAATGATTCTCATGAGATTGAGGCTTCCATGTAAAGTGGAACTATGGGTCTCTAATACATCTCTTAGTTCTTGAACTATTTTGAAATCATAGGATACTAGATAGTGGATCCACCTAGAAAGCTATGTCATGTTAGGTTCTACTTTGATCGGTAGACCACCTCTTTTCGGTGTGGGGAAGACACTGGATTCAATGTCTAGCGCACATGGTCTATGTCGGTTAATGCGAATGTTCCCTCGTGTAAAACAAAACACAAGTAAATGAACGTTGACTAGGGTGACTTGAAGAGTTTGCTTATTATAGGTAGGGGTATGGGACTCTACCTAGACATTGCACAAGTTGACTCTAAGGGAAGTCCTAGGAGATTGTTCTTATGTAATATGATAACATGAAAGGTATGACGCTTATGATATATGATGTTACTTTATATGAATGTTGGCCATTTTGATGAATATGTTATTTGGTTATATTGTTATATGAGGTGATAACTACTTATGTTACAAGTATATGAAGCAAGGCTTTACTTATTGTCTCCTATCTTATCTACTTGGTTGTGTGGGGTTATGGGGGTTCACATAACCATTGCACTTGTATGTTGGGGATGAGATCACTGGTGAGTGTTTGTATGTTATGAGTATATGATCTATTGAATATGAAATATTAACATGAATCTATGATAATATGTCTTTGATATGATCATGCTTTAAGTGATGAAATCCTTACTTGTATAGGTTATATAGTAGGTGCATTGAAGACTTTCATATGACTTAACATTTTTTCTAAAGAGATGATAAATGATCCTTTTTCATGCATGCCCTTAAGTGTTATGTGCATATACCCATACTTAGTACATGTGGCGTACTAACTCCATTACTTTATATTACTACAATTGTAGGTTCCGGCCATTGAAGTTAAGGAGGTCAATTTGAAGAAGCTTGGAACTCGTTCTCCAAGTCTTGGTAGGTCCTCATGTTCGGGGATGCTATCTTTCATTTTCTAGCTTACGTAGATTTTTGGTAGTTTTAAGAATACACCATTTCCATTATGTTCTTTGGATTCTTTTGTATTAAGGCCTATATGGCGTATTGACTATGTATTGGCTAAGTCCATATTTTCACTCTTTAGATGGTTTATATATGTGAGACAATTTTGTAGAATATCGTATGGTTTATGAATGATAAGTATGAAGTCTAAGTATACTTAAAATAGAATGTAAAAGTTTTAAATTTTCCGCAAGTTTTATGGATCACATGTTATGACGAATGCTAAGAGGCTTATCTGCGACCTCTGGGAGGTTAACGACGCCGGTCTCATCCGGGGTCTAGGATCCGGGTGTGACAACTACGATGAGGCAAACTAAGTTACATAGGCAACATGTAAGCTTTTAGCATATCGTTGTGACTAGTTGGTTATCGAATGAGTCTCTTATGATAAGCATTAAAAGCTAGCTAGAAAGTGTGGAGTCTTGTTTGATAATTGTATCAATGCCTTGTGGGGTTAGGGAACCTTGAACATTGTGCTTGATGACACCTGCAATTTACCCCGTTTGTCTGATTGATTGACTGAATCAAGCCATTAAAATGATCTTGGGAAACAATTTGGACAAGTCAACCTACATGACAATATGTCGCTTTAAGGCCAACCTTGTGAGATATGTGAACCTTTATGGGCACCTTTTAAGCATATCCTTTTCTTGTAAGAAACTTGAACAACTTTGAAGTGACAATCTGGAAAATTAGTAATACTAAGATAGAGCCTAATGTATAATCTAGTGTCCTTATTGGGGTTTAATGTAATACTCCGAAAGTCTAAAGCTTAATCTACAGACTAACATGAGAGTCTAAGATATGTAACATTGTTTTAAGGTCAAATATAATGTATATAAGTCATTTAGAAGGTTTTAGAATCAAAATGTCAAATCAACGTCCATGACGTCCGGAAACTAATTCAAGAGGTGCTAGCGTGCCTTAGTCTAGCCGTCGACTAACCTACGACCCGTAGGTCGGGCTCTCGTAGGTTAGGTCACTGTGTTGGGTGCCACGTTTTAATTAATCCAATTAATTAATTAGGTGGTTAGTTAATTTGTTAGGGGTTAGGGAGGTCTAATTAAGTCTGTTAATGACTTCTATAAAGACCCAAACCTAATTAAACTAAACCCAACTCTCATAATTGCCAAAACCCAATCTTCTTTCTCTCTCCTAAAACCTAATTTCTCTTCTGTATGTAGATGCTTATACATGTAAATGATATGTATATGATGATCATACATGTAATGAAACTATGAAATGTTGGTTTCACTTATGAAAATGTGTTTGGCCTCTATTGCTAAAGTATGATGGTATGGCTTCTTAATGATGTAGTATGTGGAATTGGGCATTATTTATGGTTCTTGTTAGGTTTAGTTGTTTGAGTATGGTTATGGGGATTTGCTTAGTCATTGTACTAGTGGACTTATAGAGGGTTCATGAGTAATTGTCTTGCTTCGGTTATGTTGTTATGAACTCTTATCTATGCTTGTTTATGTTATAACTTGATGATAGAGTTGTCTTGGTTATATGCTCAAGTATGTGGGTATGCATGATTGACTTGACTAGACTTTGTATGGATGATCTTGTGATAAACATGGTCTTGACTTAATGAATATGCATTAATGACCTGTATTGGTTCTTGAATGTGCATAATGCTTTTCAAAGTAAATTAGCATGCTTTAATGAAATAACCCCTTTAGCATGATTTATATGATGTGTGTGCATATGGTCTCCTACTTAGTACAAGTTATGTACTAACCCCATTTATCCCTTTCCCCGCAAACATTTTTGGTTCCGGTCGTAGAAGGACTTTTGAGACAACTTTGAAGGAAGACTTGGAATTCTCACTCTTCAAGTTGGGTAGGTCCTCACTTTATGAGGGCAATGCCACTATCAAGCTATTGATGTTGTTCTAGTTTTAAGACTTCTAGTTCTTTACTTTTCATTTGAGTACTGAGGATTGTATATCCTATATGTGGATTTATTGTATTTATATATGGGCTATGCCCAATTGTTATACTCATGTTTAAATGGTTATGAGATGAGACATCCGGTTTTAAGACTATGTTATTTCTTATATATATATATAATATATATGTATAATATATATGTGTAATAAAAGTAGAAGACTATGTAATCTTCTTATACGAAGGGTCTATGTATACGCGATATTAACAAATTATGTGTATGCGAGAGGTCTATGTAAACCTCAAGATATATATAGAAAAGTTTTAAATTTCCGCATTTTTAACCTATGAATGTAATGATGTAAGTTATGAGGCTAGTCTTAGTCCTCTCTGAGGACGGTTACGTCTAGGGGTGCTCCCCGAATGTGACACGGACGTGCAGCACGGAGGACACACTGGTTGTCGACTGACCTACGACACGTAGGTCGGGATCTCGTAGGTCAGGTCACTATATTGGCTGTCACTTTTTAATTAATCCAATTAATTAATTAAGTGGTTAGTTAATTAGTTAGGGGTTAAATGAGGTCTAATTAAGTTAGTTAATGACTTCTATAAAGACCCCAAACCAAATTAAACTAAACCCAACTCTCATAATTCCCAAAACCCAATTGCTCTTCCTTCTCTCTTCTTTCTCTCTCCCAAACAAATTCCATAGAAGACCAAGCAAAAGAGGGTTCTAGTGCAGCAAGAAGACTAATTTTCTTCATCATTCTCCATCAATTAACAAGGTATGGGTTTCCTTTCACCTTTGGGATTCCTTTCCCCAAAGGGTTCCTTCAAATTGATTTCAAAAAGATGAATTTCAAGTGGGTTTTCTTCTATTACGATTTGACCTTCTACATTGCTCTGTTTATGATTTCTTTAGATAATTATGAATAGATTTTGATGTATTGTAATTCAAATGTGCTAGTTCTTGATTAATTTACATAGGTTGGTAAGTAGATCATGAATTTGAGCTAAGTCCCTATAAACTAGTGATGAATTATTGTGTAGTGATTCAATTGACTTCATTATTGTGTTGATTACTATTGTGTGATGATATTACAGGCATTGTTGGGTTGAATTGTATGGTTGATGGTAAAACCTTGATGATGTCTTGTGAAGGAGATTGGGGTAAATATTGTGATCTCAATCCTTTACTTCAATTATGATTACCTGTGTCTATTGATTAAGTTATATTCAAGTATACCTTATGATAAGATTGATTAAGGTTGGTATGATGTTGAATTGGAATGTCTTGAATTATGGTTTGTTAGTTGTTGTATAAGATATAATGGTATAAGTATGGTGATAACTTACCTATGTGCCTTATCATAATCTGATTATGTAAATGTGCTAACCTCACATGTTTGAATTATAATCAAAGGACAATACTCATGCAATTTCTATTGAGCTACGATGATGACTATATAAGGAATAGACCATATGGCCTAAACTAAGATATGATAATTAATAAAGGCTTAAAGAAATTTCAAAAAGGGACTCTATCTTAGCACCAAGTGAACTAGAGTGAGGAGTGTCCCTTCCCACATAGGGAAGGTAGGATCACTAATGTAATCATGACATTGGAGACTATAATGAATGTAGTTCTTGCAATATGTTGCCCCCATAGGAATACTAGCTAGTGGATCCATAGAGATGCTATGTTCATGTTTTTGTACTACCTTGGCAAGTAGTCCGCCTTCTTTCGGTGTAGGGTTCCATGACGCCGAATTCCACATTAGCTCATGTAGTGTATGTCGGTTAAGGCATGATGTTACCAAAAGGAAAAATGAAGTAATTAAGTGAACTCTAACTAGGATGACCTAAGGGGTTTAGCTTAGTCTAGGTAGGGTTATGGGACTCTACATATACATTGCACTAGTTAGCCTTGAGGGAAGTCTTAGAAGAATGTTCCTATATATGTATATGCCTATAAATGTAAATGATATGTATATGATGATCTTACATGTTAATGACATTATGTGATGTTGGTTTCACTTATGAATATGTGTTTGGTCTCATGTGCTAAAGTATGATGGTGTTTACTCTTAATGATATGGTATATGAAGATGGGTATTGTTTACGGTTCTTGTTGGGTTTACTTGGTTGAGTGAGGTTATGGGGACTTGCTTAGTCATTGCAATAGTGAACTTAATGAGGGTTCATGAGTAATGGTCTTGCTTTGGTTATGATGTTATGAACTCTAATACATGCTTGTTGATATTATAACTTGAGTATAGAGTTGTCTTGATTATGTGCTCAATTATGTTGACATGAATGTTGACTTGACTAGACTTAGTATTGTTGATCTTGTAATGTACATGGTCTTGAATCAATGAATATGTACTATTGATATGCATTGGTTCTTGAATGTGCATAATTTGTTTTCAAAGTAAATTAGCATGCTTTAATGAAATGTCCCTTTTTAGCATGATTTCTATGTTGTATGTGCATATGGTCCTACACTTAGTACAAGTGATGTGCTAACCTAATTTCTCCCTTTTTCACCAATATTTTAGATTCCAATCGTTGAAGGTTCGTGATGACTTTTGAAGAAAGACTTGGATCCTCATTCTCCAAGTTCGGTAGGTCCTCACCACTTTGAGGACAATGCCACTTTCTAGCATTGGATATTGATTAGTTTTAAAGACACTTTGTTCATTCTCTTTCATTTGAGTACTATGATTGTATAGCCTATATGTTGTTTTTATTGTATTGATTTATAGGCTATGCCCAGTTTTTATACTCTTGTTTAGATGGTTATGATGAGACATCTATTTTAAGACTATATTGTATCTTATATATATATATATATATATATATATATATATATACGTGTGTGCCATAAAAGTAGAAGACTATGTAATCTTCTTATATAAAGGATCTATGTATACTCGATATGAATATATTATGTGTAAGCGAGAGGTCTAAGTAAACCTCACGAAGTAGTTTAGATGAAAAGTTTTAAATTTTCCACATTTTTAACCTATGAATGTACTGATGAATCCTAAGAGGCTAGTCCTAGTCCTCTCCGAGGACGAGGACGCCATTTACGTCTAGGGGGTACTTCTCATATGTGTCATTTAATGTGAAGATTAGAGTCGTAAAATAATATTCGGTAGTCTATATATATGTTTTTGGGTGTATACATCACGACATGACTCCCCAAGTACAAAACAAGGGTACTTTAGGAGGACCTTGAGACTGCCTAAAAAGCTGTCAATAGGCATCCTACCCACAAGGGCATCCACGATCAGTGGATAAACCTACACCTCGTACGTGGGGGTCATGGTTCATGGATGGACTCCCCCTATTTTTCTTAGCCCCATACCATGACCTATGGACATGCATGACAACCACTAGGTCCATATATGGTAGGTAGGTCACCAACCGTAGGTCATGCCTAAACTGCCATTTGGCAGTTAAGGTTAAGGGTTATTTTGTAGTTTCTTTTTATTAAATGGTTATGTGGTGTCGTTTGAGCTTTTTTAAAAGACCTATATAAGTATTTTCCAGCTAAGATAACCCATCTAAGATCAAAAATCCAAAATCAAATCAAAACCTGTCTAATGTTTCTTTTACTAAAACCTCCATTGAAGAAGAAGAAGTTGAAGTGTAGCGCTCAAGAACTTATGTTTTGTAGCCAATTTCATGGGGAATATTCATCTAAGGTATGGTAGTCTTTGATTAGTGGTTATATTTTATCCTTGAACTCCTCAAACTCTTAATTTTAAAAAAAAAAGAATATTCTCCAAAACCTAGGGTTTTCACTCAAAGTCATGGATTATTTCTACAAACCATTTCAATGATTTAATTGTATTATATTATAATTTAATTGATATTTTATGGTGGCAATATAAAATATCCCATTGATGCATGAATTCCATATAACCATTATTTATAACTTGATATTTTGGTGAATTGTAGAACCTATGGAGTTTTACTTGTAGTCGTCTAGTTAATTTAAGTATGTCACCATCTATATGTAATGTAGTAATTATAGATTGATTGGTTGAATGTGATCTATTGCCCTGAAGGGCAAAACATCAAGAATAAGCTATGTGTATGAGACTTGTGTGTATACAATTGGATTGCTTTAAGAGTAAAGTTAATACATTATAATATTATTGTTTTGTTGATTGGATGATTATCCTTACTTGCACACTTAGGTATGAATATCATACAATGTGATAGTGTTTTCCCATATAGTGATTCTAAGGGTTAGAGGCTAGTCTCAACTAAAGAATGTAGGAGTTTTAGCATGAGTTATTGGATTATGTGTCAAGACACCCTTCCATAATTATAACTTGAAGTCAAGACATAATATGAACTCAATGGGAATGAATGCTTAGCACCGAGATGATATGAATATGAGATTGAAGCTATTACACTTGTTGAGCCATGCTTTCTGTCACGACCCGAGAGCACCCCCAAGTCGCGACACAACGTACTCGACCTAGAAGAGGTCTTATACAAGCCTCATGGATCATTCATTGCATACAATAATTAAAAATAGAGAAGAATTAAAACTTTGTTCACACACATAGATATTTTCATTAACTAGCAAGCGGAAGACTTCTAACATTATACACTTATGTCTCAAAATCATCTAATAGTTTAGAGTACAACATATGAGACTAAGCTCATACAAAACATAAAACAATACTAAACAACACAAAGGAAAACATAATGGCCGTTGTCCTCGTAACAATGAGGACCCATCATGTCTTCATCTTCAAGCACCTTCGAAACATATACATCAACCATAGGACACTAAATATCCAATCCCTACACTTTAGTCAAAGGGGAACAAATGGAGTTAGTACAATTAAGGACTAAGTATGGACCCCTTGCAAAAACATGCAAAAAAGGTACATTTATTGGAGAAACATGCTTTTATGCCATTTACTAAAACTTCATAAAAATACAAGTATAAGAGATATGACAGTCATACATTTAAATCATACAGGTCATTAATCACTTGAGAACATACATAATATGTACAACAGTCATTTACCTTTACCTTGAGCCTTCACTTCAAGTAAACCTTTAATCTATGCCTTGTGCAATGTAAGGTAGTGTCCCATATCACTATCAACACCAAGGCACCACCTTAGGATCAACAAGTGCATTGACCATCAAACCCTTTATCTTTACATAACAAAGAATTAAGAGACATGAATATCACATAAATCACATTATGAACATTAAGACCAACATCTAAGACAACCCATAGTCACACTTATGCAATGTGAAAGTAGCATCCCATAATACTACTCACTGTAAGCACTCTTTTGAAGTCACCCTAGGCAAAGCATATTAACCTACATTAAGACATGGCATCAAAAGTAACTCATAATACAATCAAATTATAACATGAATCTTTACATCAAACATTCTTCATTAGCTTTCATTTCATTGTAAACACCTTCATTCATAAGACATAAGCTCACATTCTCATTAAGGTCATTATAAGAGACAATTCATTTCATTAGCATCATAAGGAATACACTAAGACTTCTCTTAAATTCCTACTTGTTCAATGCATAGATGGCATCCAATTCCACCACCCATGTTAAGTATAACACCCATAAGAATACCTAGTTCATTACCTTTTTTTGGGAGGGTAATCCTTAACCGACATAAATCATGAGAGATTAAAATAGAATCCCGATAGTAACCCTTACCGGATTAGGGATCGCTACTTGCCTAAGGTAGGTTCATTTTTTTAGCCTTTACGTGGAAAAACACTACCTAGTACTATGTGGCAACATGTTATGGGATATGGAGATTTCTACTCGATACCCCCTATACTCACGGGTGAGAATCAATCTCAAGAGATTTCTACTAAGTACACTGCCTCAACTCAAGGGATAGAACTCATCTTGATCATATCCTCTCGGTGTTTATCATTAATTTCCACGTATTACATTACATTAGTTCATTGTGGGATTAGGAACCACTACTGGATACTCCGGTTCAACACACATGAGATCACCCATTCCAACCAACCATTCATACATTGGAAACCTCAAAGGAATGTTGAGATTGTTATAAGAAACTCCACCTCTACTCACGAGTGAGTATCCATATCAAATCCCACATTCATTTATTATGAAGGGATGTGAATATTGCTACTAGATACTCTGCCTTAATTTACGTAAGGGCATCCTTCTCCAATTCCATATTTATACTTTACAGTACAAATGAGAATAACTTTTCAATCGACTCACATTCCTAAACATAATAATTAGCTTCATTCATTCATGTGTGTGTACATATGTGATAATAGACTTTCACACAATCACCAACATTCATGTCATTATCGTCTAAACATGTTCAAAATGTATTCATGGTAATCCACACACAATATACTTCACATTAATATTGTACATTAATACTTCTCATTCAAGTATAAGACACCATGATAACAATTCAATTCTTTACAATATGACTAAAAGGCTTTCATCATCATACATATACAATAAGTAAACACCTCCACCATATGTGGAACAAACCATACAAGAAAAACTCCAATATCGCGTGTAAATTAGGTCAACTTACCATTATCCAAAGCAAAAAACACAAATACTCAATTCTTCAACAATTCACCATAATAGATGTAGATAATAATAGAAATCAATAATACAATTCAATCGATTCGTAATTCCATCATCATTCAATCATAACCATAAAACTACTTCATAGGATAAATATAGGAATTTGAGGAAATCATGGGTTCATGGAGTTTTTAGTCTTAAAACATCATTTAAACATCAATAACATCACAATTAATTATATGAAATTGTTCCATGCAAGAACCCATGAGTTTGAATTAAAATAAGACTTTTTCATAATCTTTGGAATCTTGAAAACCATTTGATATTGGTTCTAAAGGTGATATCTAACCTTATATGTCACACCCGGAATCTAGACCCCAAATGAGACCGCCGTCGTTAACCTCTCAGAGGTCGCAGACAAGCCTCTTAGAATTCGTCATAACATGTGATCATTAAAAATTACGGAAAAATTAAGAACTTTTAATATACTAATGAAGTATACTTAATTTTCATACTTAATATTTATAAAGACATACGATATTCTAAAACTATCTCACATATATAGAAACCATCTAAGAGTGCAAATCTGGACTTAGCCAATAATAGTCAATATGCCATATAGGCCTTAATACAAAAGAATCCAATGAATATAACGGAATAACGTATTCTAAAAACTACTAAGTCTTCAAGTTTGGAATATAAATTATAGCGTCCCGAACATGAGGACCTACCAAGACTTGGAGAAAGAGTTCCAAGCTTCTTCAACTCGACCTGCTTAACTTCAATGGCCGGAACCTACATTTTTAGTAAAATAAAATAATGGGGTTAGTACGCCACATGTACTAAGTATGGGTATATGCACATACCACATAGGGACATGCATGAAAAACTATCATTTATCAACTCTTTAGAAAACATGCTAAGTCAAAAAAAAATCTTCAATGCACATACCATATAACATATACAACTAACGATTCCATCACTTAAAGCATGATCATAATCGAAGGCATATTCTCATAAAGTCACGTTAACAATTAATATTCAATAAATCATATAAAACACTTAACAATGATCCCATGCCCAACCTACAAGTGCAATGGTCATGTGAAGCCCTATAACCTCACATAACCAAGTAGATAAGATAGGAGACCATAAGTAAAGCTTTGCTTCATATAACAATATAACTCAATAATATATTAATTATAAGGATTAACATTCATGTAAGAGTAACATCATATATCATAAACGTATATCTTTCATATCATCATATTACATAAGAACAATCTCCTAGGACTTCCCTTAGAGTCAACTTGTGCAATGTCTAGGTAGCGTCCCATACCACTACCTATACTGAGCCAACTCCTCAAGTAACCCTAGTCAACGTTCGTTTACTTGTCTTTCGTTTTACATGAGGGAACATAGGAATTAACCAACATAGACCATGTGAGCTAGACATGGAATCCGGTGTCTTCCCACATCGAAAAGAGGTGGTCTACTGGCCAAAGTAGAACCGAACATGATGTATCTTTCTAGGTGGATCCACTAGCTAGTATCCTATGGTGGAAGCATAGTTCAAGAACTAGGAGATGTATTAGATACCTATAGTTCCACATTAAATGGCAGCCTCAATCTCATGAGAATCATTGTGAACCTACCTTCCCGCTGGGGAAGGGAAACTTCCCATATCTAGTTCATCGGTGCTTAGCTTAAGTCCCTTTTCTTGAAATAACCTTTAATTTGTCTTTTATCAAAAACTTATCATAGGTCATAGAAGATTATCTCCTTGTATAACATAATCATGAGCTCTTTTATATTAGATGAGAATTGTCCTTTCATCGTAATCCTTCTTTTGTGAGATTTACATGGCATAATCATCTTGTATAAAGAATACAAGAGAGTATCATAACTTGAATATTCGTATTCTTATCATAATCTCACAATTTACATGTTTATATTCCAGCATATTCACATAGCAATATCATACATACTTTTCATAACATAGCATCATAGTTTATAGGCTAACATAAACATTTAAGAGTAATCACACTTAGAAGGCTTACCTCTTGCTTCCAAGAATCTTATTCATCATGCAATATTCATAATCACACTTAGTGAAATACCCAATGAAATAATCAAGATCAACTCATAAAATCACGTACAAGATCAATGCATAGCATAGGAGAAGGTAAACAGGTCATTAAAGGGTTCATTCAAACCTTAAATTCCAACCCTAACGTTTTCACGTTATCAAACACTACAAACAACCCATTTGAAACCATCACATAGAGAAAGATCATATATCACATGACATTCAAACATTATAAATCAATTACTCAACAATTCGTGCAAAATTGAATATAGAAAACGTTTATTTTTCATTGAAAATCATAAATCTAGGGTTAGGAAGAAAATCCCTTTTGTAGAGTAAAATCCCTAGTATTTGAAGTTGTTGAAAACTTATCTTGAAAGGACCTTTTGGGTAAAGTAATCCCAAGAGTGAAAACCCATACCTTATAGATGAAGAATCCACGAAATCTGATTGGAAACTTCAAGACCTTCGTCTTCTTCCTTAAGCTTTTTTTGTTCTTCAATGGAGTTTGGAAAAAGAGGGCGTTCTTGAGAGATTAAGAGAATTTCGTTTGATTCTGATTTGGGATGTGTAAAAGTGGTCTAAAACTTACCTAATATCAATATGTAGACGTCCCAAGAATTACCCTAAAGACCCTCCACTTAAATTACCTAAAAAGCCCCTCCTAAATTGACTACAGCTAGGAGAACATTTGACTTAGGGTCTCGGGTTTGACTAGGAATTAAATTAATTAATTAAGTTGCTAATTTAATTAATTAATTGACCTAGGGTAATTACTAAAGTGCCCCTAAGTCATTAGGACTATAACCAACCCCTTTGGACCATCCTATGTTATGTACTAGGATGTTTCTTTAGTTAGTTACTCGGCTAGTGTCACCCGATTAGTCTTAGGATTTTGGGCACACTAGTTAGTTAATTTTAGTTATTCCTAGGTTAGTTAGTTAGTTAGGGACGTTAGTTAGGACCTAGGATAGGTTACGGAGCTCGTCCCTACATGGTTTGATCCGACACGCCTGCCCCCTAACCGCTCTAACCGAATCGGTTGGGCTTGTCTCTCGGCTGTTGGTAGCACATGTGTTGCCGTTCACTTTACCTAACCTTGCACTCTGGAAATTTCACTTGTTGTCCAAGGATCCTCACTATATCCTTGGGAACTGCTTAATCTACATGATCATTTTAAATAATTATGTGCTATGGTACCTAGGCTTGACACTTGGATGCCTCGTACCTAATGTGAGTAATCAATGAGATTAAGAATTGAAGAGATTATTTTACCTTAGGGTCTTCATTGCAGGTACAATTCCTAAACAATCTTGGATTGGAGCATTTGAACATCAACGTGTATTTTATGTATATAGAAATTTGGATAACACCCTTAAGCTAATATTCTCTAACATGCCCAATATTACTCAATATTGGGCATCGGGATGCCTATGTACCTCAATATCTATTATTAAAACCTAATAGGCTCTTCACTAGACAAGTACATTTTCTAGGAACATTATTTTAAGCATTATTAAATATATTAAGCTCTGGTCTAAGTCATGAAATTTTTGGAGTGTTACATTATATAAATAACTCACATACCTTATTATATGAAATACCATGAAAATTGAAGAAGAAAGAACTTGAAATCCATAACCCTAGCTCTAACATGACCTTGACCTTCTATGGAGTTCTAAAGAGAACTTTTTAGGGTAGGAGAATTTTTTATTTAAGAGTTCAAGTCGAAATAAGGGTTTAAATGATTTAATACTCATAAAATACATAAACACACCAAAAACAACCGTCAATGCATTTAATTTGTTAAGGCTTGAATTTACCAAACCACCCATGGCTTAGCCATGTCAATTGACAGCATGCAGGTGCGACATACGAACCCTCCACCTACGGATCATGGGTGGAGTGATGGGCCGTCCTGCACCCTCGTGGTTTTGGTCAAAGCCTCCTAAATTGAGGCCAGGCCTCCACATGTTAAGTATGGACCTAGGCCTTTGACTTACAGGGCGTCACTCAAATTATGGGTTGTAAGCCTAGGTCGTAACTCATTAACTTTTGGCAGCTTGGGGTCAAATCATAGGGTCCTCCTCAAGGACCCTTCGGGTGGTCCTTAATAAGTCGTACTCGAATGTTTAAACCCTACACATACTAATCTATGTACTAGGGTCACTTATACAAGTATTAGACATCAAACAACATCTAAACTTCAATGAAAACATAGTAGAACACAGTAAACCCAAAAGACTAGTTTCTGAACGTCGTGGTCATCCCTTGATGTTTGACCTTAAAACTCTTTAAACCTAACTTTAAAAGAAAAAACTCATCATTTTAACATGTTAAGAAATTCCAACACACATATGAAGCTCTATTTCATCATATTCGATTTTAGGGTCATTCTAATATCACTAATTTGGGAATATACATCCTTGAATGACACTTAAAATACAAAGAGGGGTAACAACACAAGTAATTAACCCACAATAATGCATGCAAAATTACATACAATTTACAAAGCTAGGAGGAACATCTACTCCATATAAAAAGGCCGAACAAACTTTATGCAATTAAAGAAGGTAGTAACACATCTACCAACTCCTTATGCATCAAACTTTACCATTTCTCTTTTCATCTGAGGAACTTTCTTCTCCAAGTCACATCATGCTCGTATCAACGACATTATGCAAGATATGCTATTTTTCATAAAAGCACAACTATTGCACCATTTTCAAGGACACCTTTAAGCATGCTGAATAAATCAACTCATGCAACATCTAGGAATGTTAAAAATTTCACCTAAAGAAGCAAATAGACAATTCACACTAAATGCTCATAAACAAGAGGAATACAATTGATGAAAACTCATTTTCTCACTAAACAAGAATTCAATTAGAACATACATAACATTGTAACAACCCTCGAAATGAACTAGGTTAAATTAGTTCTTATCATGTGTTTTATGAGTTAATAAATTTTTAAAATAATGAATAATATCCTTAGAAGGCAGTTTAATGAGTTTAGATGTCAAAACGTCAAAGAACGACCATGACGTTTGGAAGCTAGTCTTCTATGTGCTAGTGTGCCTTTGCATGATTTATCTTTTATTTGGTGCCTAAAATGATATGAGAGGACTCTTACATCTAGGTGGTTATGTCTAGGGTCAAAACATTAAAGTACGACTCCCCAAGTACTACCCTAAGGGTCAAGTAGGAGGGCCGAAGCATTGGCTAAAAGTTGTAAAAATAGCCTTCAAACCACGACCCCATCGACGTCCATTTGATCAAACGATGCCCCTTCAAAAGGGGGCGTGACTCCAGACTTTGTTACGACCCTCACAATGAACTATGTTGAACTAGAGCTTCACTATTGGTTTAAGTGTTTCTTATTAGTTAATTTAATGTGTAAATGTGTTTATAGGTCAGTCCGGATGATTTTGAGGTCAAACGTGAAGGAACGACCAAGATGTTCGATGACTAGTCATCTATGTTCTTGTGTGTGTCCTTGTTTGTTGTGAATGTTTTCAGGTGTGGTTTTGTGTCTAAAATCAGTGGGGATGACCCTAACACCTTGAGGTAGATATTTATGATCAAAACGTTTGAGTATGACTCCCCAGGAACCACCCTAAGGGTCGCCAAAGAGGACTCAAACATTGACCAAGAAAAATGCCGGGCAACATGTATTTGGCATTGCCTGCGTGACGCGCAAAGTGCACTGTAAGGGAAACTTTTTCCCGGTGACGCCGGGCCAACGCAAACCATTTTGTCTCAAAATAAATTTTAAAATCAAAATGTGGAGCTGCCTCCGCGACGCACTGTGACTGCCCTGTTTTGGTTGCATCATTTTAAAGTCAAGTTAGACTTAATTAAAAAGGGTACAAGAGTGTTGTGTTTAGGGTATTTTGTGGGTGTATTATATACTGATGTTCTGTCATTATATAGACCATATTAAAAAACCCAAACCCTCAATAAGAAATCTAAAATTTAAAAACCCTCAAAAGTTCTTCTCTCTCAAAAGTTCTCTCAAACTCCATGAAAGATTGAGGTCAAGATGGAGCTTGGGCTATGGATTCCGATGGATTTCATATGCAATTATCTTAGGATTTCTTTTAATAAGGTATGGTAGTTCATTATCTAAGGTTAGCTATCACATTAGAGCCAATTTCAAAGTTATTTCAAGGATTTCAAAATTTATGAAATAGTCCAATTTTCACTCTAAGTCATGGGTTTTTGAATTAGGAAATTTCAAATGTTTAGATATGATATTATTGATGTATAATTGATTTTTCCTATGAAAATATCCATGAACCCTTTATCTTGTCAAATCTAAAAATTTTGCTATAAAGTGGGTCTATTTCTTATGATCTAATGATGATAGGATTGAGTTTAGATGATGTTTTAAAGTTGATTTCTATGATGAATTCTTCTATTATACTGTGATTTGTTGGAGATGTTAAGGAATTGTGATCTTGGCTATTGGAAGAATTTAAGTTGACCTAATTCCCTTAGTCAATGTAGAATTAATATAGGATTGCTATTGATTGGTATGGTCCAATTATGGTGGAGGGGCTTATGTGTTCAATATGTGATGATCATGTGCTTGTAGCGATTATTTTGTGAATTATAGTAGTATCATGTTAGGGTTAATGCGAAGGAATAATGTGAAGTGGATTACGTGAAGTAATGTAATTATGTATAAGTTTTTATGGATTATATGAATGCATATAGTAAAGGTTTGAAGTGAAGTACTTATGTTGTGTCTATATGACCTAGTATGAGTGCTAATGTTATGATTCTTCTTTATGTGATGGTATATTGTAATGGAGGACTAAGAAGAGCCATATGTCATAATGGTGTAACTTGTGTGGTAGACTTAGTGTCCCTACTTGGTAGTTGAATGAAAATGAATATGTGTATGATGAATGTTGTTTCTTGATTGGTAGACTTAGGTCCCTCTTATTGATGCATGAAAGATATGTGAATATGTGATCTCTTGGTTTGGTAGGCTTAGGAACCCTTTTCATGCACGTGTGTGAAGGAATGAAAGTATAGGATCAGTAGACCTAAAATGATGCTCTTCTAAGCATGAAGAATAAGGGACCTTGAATAGAAAAGAAGGTCAAATACGTGTAACCTTGAATATGAAAAGAAAGTTAAGATTATAAAACCTTGAATATGAAAATAAGGTTAATATTGAAGCCTTGAATTGCAAGACCGTAATGGTACCTTCTTGTCACGACCCAAAATCGAGCCGCTAGTGGCACCCACACTTATCCTACTATGTGAGCGAACCAACCAATCTAAGACCCCAACATATTGAACAAAAACACAAAGCGGAAGACTTAAAACTCATTAACGAAATCAATTAAATAACTTCTAAAATTTATAACTCATTATCCCCAAAATCTGGAAGTCATCATCACAAGAACATCTATCCTCAAGTTACTAATCTAAAAGTATCTAAGAAGCTAAAATAAATAAAAGGCTAGTCCATGCCGGAAGTTCAAGGCATCAAGACATTGAAGAGAAGATCCAGTCCAAGCTAGAAGCATTAGCTCACCCTGAAATCCGGTGTAGTGAAGACTGGCTAGAATTGCTGTTGAGTTGAAGACGACGGTAAGTTTGCTGCATTCCCCAAATAACAAAGAAAGAAACAACAAGTAGGGGGTCAGTACAAAACACAAGTACTGAGTAGGTATCATCGGCCAACTCAAAATAGAAAACAGTATATATCAGTTCATATCATAAATCAACTACAATACTCAACATGTAGCAACAAGTACTATAATCATCAATAAGTACTACCAAGTTCATCCATGAGGACTCAAGCCTCAATACCACACTCATTTGGGAAAATTAGGTTCATTACATTGAGTATTTTAACATCTCTCAAGATTCATTATCTTTCTTCCTCTTGTGTCGGTACGTGACACTCCAATCCCCTACTACTATGTGTCGGAACGTGACACTCCGATCCCCTAATTCTACGTGTCGGTTCGTGACACCCAATCCCCTAATACTATGTGTCGGAACGTGACACTCCGATCCCCTAATTCTACGTGTCGGTTCGTGACACCCGATCCCCTAATACTATGTGTCGGAACGTGACACTCCGATCCCCTAATTCTACGTGTCGGTTCGTGACACCCGATCCCTTAATACTATGTGTCGGAACGTGACACTCCGATCCCCTAATTCTACGTGTCGGTTCGTGACACCCGATCCCCTAATACTATGTGTCGGAACGTGACACTCCGATCCCCTAATTCTACGTGTCGGTTCGTGACACCCGATCCCCTAATACTATGTGTCGGAACGTGACACTCCGATCCCCTAATTCTACGTGTCGGTTCGTGACACCCGATCCCTTAATACTATGTGTCGGAACGTGACACTCCGATCCCCTAATTCTACGTGTCGGTTCGTGACACCCGATCCCCTAATACTATGTGTCGGAACGTGACACTCCGATCCCCTAATTCTACGTGTCGGTTCGTGACACCCGATCCCTTAATACTATGTGTCGGAACGTGACACTCCGATCCCCTAATTCTACGTGTCGGTTCGTGACACCCGATCCCTTAATACTATGTGTCGGAACGTGACACTCCGATCCCCTAATTCTACGTGTCGGTTCGTGACACCCGATCCCTTAATACTATGTGTCGGAACGTGACACTCCGATCCCCTAATTCTACGTGTCGGTTCGTGACACCCGATCCCTTAATACTATGTNATCTTATGCACCTTATCCACAAACTCCTGGGGATCCTCTGCAGTCCTAGACCCTGTGAAAATAGGAGGATTCATCCTCGTGAAATCCCTCAGCCTTTCAGCCATGCTACGAACCGGTGGGTTCTCCCTCTGAACATTCTGCCGGTTGACTTGGGCAGTCATATCCTGAGCCTGCATCGTGATGGACTTTGCCATCTAGGCCAGAGATGCCCTCACCTCAGCATCAGTCAACCCAGCTGGGTTAACCGGCATGGCCACACCTTCAGCTGGAGCCTGGGGTGGAATTTGATTGCCCCCAGCAGCTGCTACCCTTCTCCTCTGACCAATAGCCCTCCTAGTGTTCATTCTCTGGAAAAACAAAACAGGGATTGATGTTAGACACGTTCCTAACACCAAGAACTCAGACATTAGGAAAAGCACGATAAGATCAGAAGAAGGGAAATTTTCCTACGCATCATGCAGTCTCTAATTTAGGATAATGGTGCACTTCACTACCATGACTTAGAAACTACTCAATGTGGTTGATGTGAACTTATTATTTTCATAATTTAACCTAGTGATCTGATACCAAGTTTGTCAGGACTGGAATGTAGACCCCAGATGAGACCGGCGTCGTTGACCTCTCAGAGGTCACAGACAAGCCTACTTACGTTAATCATACTTCACTTAGGTTAATTTTAGCGAAAATTTTGAAACTTTTTGTTCCTTAACATATTTGTTAAACCTTCTTAACATTTCATAATAGTTCACCATCAATCATCTAACATTAAGGGATAAGCAACTGAAAGAAATAGATTAATAAGCATTAAGTGTATAATTGCCAAAATGGCACCAATACAAAATCTCAATAAAAACAGGAAAGAAACGCTAGTGGAACACGCTCCACTAGCTCAACTCTAATACTAAGCTAGAATATAAAACAGTAGCATCCTCAAAAGCATGGGACCTACCAAACTCCGGATGAATGCTGACGTTCGGATAGCTGCAACAATGATCCTGTAGCTCTACCGCCCACCGGTGCCTGCACCTAAAATAGTATAGATGTATAGGGTTAGTACACACTTGTACTAAGTATGGGTATATGCAATCACACACCACGGACATGCATGAGAAAGAATAGCTCTTTCCTAACAACATGATTTTTGGAAGTCAAGTCAGCGAACTTGCCAAATTGAGATTAGGAAAGTTAGTGAACTTCCAAATTGAGTTAGGAAGGTCATGCCATGAGAGTAACATGCATCATATTAAATATCATATTGCACACAGAACATATCATCTTCATATAACACATATCATAGCACATAACATATAACACATAACTTCTTTCGTATCATTCATTCATATGCCATGAGACCTTGGAATCATGGACTTAACATTAAGACTATCCAAAATGAGGGCTCAACATATGGGACCTCAACTAGGGAGTCTTCATTAGCAAACACAGAGTCTGCTTCATTCATTCATACGTACTTCATCTCATTTCATTCATAGGCAAGTGTGAACACCAGCTATACCTAGGATATAGTTTAAGACATTCATCGGGTTTGCTGTGCAATGATCAGGAATAACGTAATGTCATTACCTGAATCTAGCTCACCTTTTGATTATCCTATTCTAACACCTTCGGTATCATTCATTTCTTTATGTGTTTCATTTGAGGTTGACTTCATTCATTTATTGGGAACTTTAACTTTAACCGACATATATCATGTGAGCATCATGAAATCCAGTGTCTCCCCCACACCGAAAAGAGGTAGAATCACCAGCCAAAGTGAAACAATAACATGCTAGCGTACATGGGAATTTAACCCCGCCAGATCCCTATATTGGCAGTATAGGTTCAAAGAATAGGAGATGTATGGAGACTCATACCCGGCAAGCCGGACAGTCTCATCTCATGAGAGTTACGTGAACCTTCGCCCTTCCCAAAAGAAGGCATCACCGCTCATAGCTAGCCCATCGGTGCTCAGTATAAAGTTCCATTACGTTAAACTCATATGTCATGGAAGCAGGCTTCTAGTATGAGGACAGTATAGCTCATTAGATGATTTCTCATCTCATCATTAGTACTAAGTATGTTAAGCTCAATACTTTCATTAGAGTATTCATAGAGACTGGTCTCTTCATTATCTTACACTCTCATTGGTGAGTACGTTTTGGTATATTTATTTAGGCTCATTTGATATTGCTCTCATCATATTCATTAGCCTCATGTCATGTTGTCACCACATTCTTCATTATTAGCACCTTTGCTTTTCATAGTTACTCACCTCTTATTACATGAATGTTTATTTCATCATTTCATAGTTTATCTCATCATATGTCAATGCACTTGGCTACTTAGTGTATCTTACACTCATACATAAGACTCCTAGGGTTCATCGTTTCATTATATACATCTTAGGTTCACTTATTTTTGAATGTATGTTAGACTTATGTGTCTATACATACAAGCCATGGGGCTTCATTCGTTGTTTGCTAAGTGATTCTTACTTTCCTAAGATTATGTAGCACAAGACTTATGTATCTTGTGTATATGCCAAGATCTTAATTTTTTATCTAAGTAGATGGCATTATTCTTGGACATTTTTCTCACGTATGACTTATGCATCAATACGGAAATTTGGGCAAGGGAACCCAAATCTTGAATCACTTGGATATCATTTATATTTTTCATTAATTTTATTTCTAATATTCATAATATAAGAACTCTAAATTAAATCTCAACATTTACATTGAAATTAATTTTCCATTTTAATTTCACTCTTAGTTAACCGACTGGTTGGGGGTTCGAGCCCCCACAACCTCTTTGATTTTATTTAATTAAATTCGCTGCAATGGGGAGGTTGTGGGTTCGACTCCCACAATCCCCCTTATTTTCGTTTTAAACTTCGCTGAGGAGGCTGTGAGGTGGTGGGTTCGAACCCCCACAGCCCCTCTATCTTTATTTTATTTAAATGGGCGAGTAGCAGTGTGGTTTTGGGATCGAATCCCCACAGCCTCACTTTATTTCCTTGTTATTTCGCCTCTCCCTTAAGCTCTGAGGTCGTGGGTTCGATCCCCATGCCTCACATTTTCTTTTTCATTATTTACTCTCCCTTCGCGCGTATTGGGAGGTCGTGGGTTCGAATCCCACGCCTCCCATTTACTTGTTTAATTAATTTCTCTCCTTCTCCTCCCCATAGGTCGCGAGTTCGATTCCCCCCAGCCCCCCCTTTATTTTTTTTTTCTTTTTCGCGAATCAGTGACTAAGGAGTGAGGTCACAGGTTCGAAACCTGGTGGCCTCACTTCTTTAAAAATGTATAAATTCCCAGATTTCTGGGTTGAAATTTAGCCTAAAATATTAAGGCATAATTGCTGGAAATTTTCACCATTCCTCAACTCCTTTTCATCGACGTTTTCACATGATATTCAAGGTTCTTTCATAAGTCATTTAAACACATTCTTAAGCGTATCTTCCTTGGATTTTTTGGCTAAAGGATATTACTCAATCAACCATATTTCATTAAAATGAACATCCTATTGTACACATATTTTACACATAAAATACACAAGGAAAAACATGTCTCAAACGAACCCAAAACAGTGGCTAAAGCCACTGTCCACGAGCACACACAGACATCAATTTTTTAGTCACAGTTTGAATATTGTTTTCGTAATTTCCCTCACATAAACATGTTCACATTTAATATAAACACGTCATTCATGCCTAAATCTAGCAGCACAACATACCTATCCTACGAATTCGTTTGGGAGCTAAGGACAAGGACATACAAAGGGGAACAACCTTAGTTTCAAGAACTTGAGAAACGTTCGAAGGAAAGTACTCTTGGAGAAAGAATTCCAGGAGAAAAACCCATACCTTTGGACGTTATGCAAGTGTGAAGCTGCTGCCTGGAAACTCCTCCAAACCACGCCCAATTCACTTCAACGTACACCCTACTCGACGAACCTCTCTTAGCCTTGACGTTTTGATTACTTTGTCTTTTACTTAAAAATTCTTGTGAGTTCTTCAAGTGTGAAGAAATCTTGATGTATTTTGTTCTGGTTTTTGTTTTTGGCAGAATAACGTGAGAGAGAGAGATTGAGAACATGAGAGAGAATTGAGAAACGTGAGGGAGAGTGAGTTATTAGGATTAGGAGACTAAATTCAAGACTTAGTCAAATTAGGATTTAATTAACTTAATTAAAAATCTGATTTATTTTAATTAATACGTGAAAGGACCATTTTACCCTTAATGAATAGATTTTAATTGATGATTAAATCATCAATTCCTTGCTCCTAGTGGGGCTCGAACCCGAGTGGCAACCCATTAGCGAAATGGGTCACTCCGGGTCGCCCCAAATTTGAAAATCTCTTTTAATTAAATTAATTAATTAATTTATTAATTCCTCAGGGTAATTACAATATTACCCTTGGCCTGGAAATGACCATTTTACCCCTGGACACTCAAAACATAAAATTTCTTCTTTTAAGTACGGTAAAGACTCCTTCAATTAAATCTTTGTTTTCGAGAGCCTCACATGGTTGGTTCCAACCTTTCCAAGCTCAACTAACTCCCCAAGTTAGTTGAATTGGTTGTATTAAGGGTTCTGAGGTCCGGTTCTACGCGTATCAATCCATGTGCCTTGGTTTAATCACAAGCATTCTTGACACCCTAAGTCTTTATCCTATTCATTTTTAGGGTTGTTACAGGAAGCGTGGAAAGATTGTGATCATTTACATCCAAACTTATCTATTGATCCTCGTAATGTTAGGCTGGGTCTCTCAAGTGATGGCTTCAACCCATTTCAAACCATAAGTATTTCTCATAGCACGTGGCCTGTTATGTTGATGAACTATAATTTATCACCGTGGATTTGTATAAAGTCGGAGTATATTATGTTATCAATGATCATTCAAGGCCCATCTTCTCCTGGAAATGATATTGATGTGTACCTATAACCACTAATTGTAGAACTGAAGGAACTATGGGAACCTGGTATAGAAACATATGATGCTGAAACCAACCAGACTTTCCAAATGTGTGCAGCCTTAATGTGGACAGTTATTGATTTTCCAGCACTAGCAATGCTTTCAGGATGCACTAAGGGAAAATTGGCATGCCCTACTTGTAACTATGACACATGCTCTCAATATCTTAAACATAGTCGTAAGATGTTTTATTTGGGTAATCGGATATTTTTACCTCCTGATCATCCATTGCGAAAAGATAAGAAGTCATTTCATGGTAAGGAGAAGCACAGGCCTGCACCTACTCCTTTGTTGGGTTTATAATTACTTGAAGAGTTGAATGAATTCAATAATGTCTTTGGAAAGGGTAAAAGAAAGAGATCGCGAGATAACAAGGGTCCATGGAAAAAAAGATCTATTTATCTATTTTTTTGAATAACCATATTGGGCACATAACAAATTAAATCACAATCTTGATGTGATGCACATAGAGAAGAACATATGTGATAGTTTGCTTGGAACTTTATTAGAGATAGATGGAAAGTCAAAATATCATGTAAATTCTCGCTATGACTTACGAGAAATGGGAATTCAAAAGGAGCTACAATTAATTGAAGACGATGATGGAAATATAAGTTTGTCTCAGTCATCATTCTTCATGAAGCCCGAACAAAAGAGGTTATTTTGCAGTGTCATCAAAAATACCAAATTACCTAAAGGGTGTGCTTCAAATATATCACACCGCGTGCATGATAAAGATATGAAAATATCAGGATACAAGAGTCATGATGCTCATTTTATGATGCATTACTTGCTTCAGGTTGTCGTTAGAAAGACATTTCCTAAGAAAGTTTCATTGACATTGATAAGGTTGGGCGATTTCTTTAGAGCCATATGTATTAAGGTAATAAGGCGAAGGGATCTTGAAAAATTGGAGTCTGAAATAGGTGAAATAATTTGTGATCTTGGAATGATTTTTCTATCAGGCTTTTTTGACATAATGCTACATTTGCCAATTCATTTAGTGAATGAAATAAAGCTTAGGGGCCCGAATCATCTTCGTTGGATGTATTCCATTGAGAGAGAGCTATATAACTTTAAGGGGCTCATGCGTAATCGAAAATGTCTAAAAGCATCGATAGTAGAGGGTGTTGTGGGTAGAGATTGCATGAATCGTAGTTCGAGATACCTACATGATGGAGTGAAGACAAGATTTAGTAGGTACCAAACTGAGGATGAGGAATGCGATCAGAATTTGTCACCTATATTCCCTAAGATTGGTCATCCAATTGGAAGAGAAAAGAGAAAAGATTGCACATTTTTGATGGATTCAGAGTTACGTCACGAAGCACATCGGTATGCCCTTTTAAATGCCGGAGATGAACAAGTGGAAAATATTATTGAGTAAGATAAATTATACAACACTTATTTATATTTTATAATACATTTATTTGTTAGATAAGGTACAATAAGATTTATAAAGGTCAGTAACTAAATTTTCAATATTCATGTTGCAGGGACATAAGAACATAATAAGTAATCATAGTAGATTAAATTCATGGGCAAGAGCAAGGAATCACAGTCATGAATTTAGCAATTGGTTCGAAAAGAAAGTTACAAATGTTGAAGTACCTCGACATTTACTATGGCTAGCTAAAGGGCCTAATATGGTGGCAAAGAGATATACTGCATATTGTTTCAATTTATATCGATTTCATACAAAAAAGAGGGATGCCCCCGGTATAACTCAAAATAGAGGAGTGACTTTATCAGCAACAACAGATAGTTTTGCTAGTTCTCGGGACCAAAATCCCGTTGATGGAAATGTTGTTTATTATGGTGTTATTCAAGATATCATTAAAATTGATTATTATGGTTGTTTTAGTGTTGTATTGTTTGGATGTGAGTGGTATCTGAATGAAGTAAGGATGACCCTTTTGTGTTAGCATCATAAGTTTATCAAGTATTTTATGTTGCGGATCCAATTGAGAAAGATGTTTATTATGCAAGGAATAAGGTTCCTGTTGATTTATATGATCTAGAGGAAGAAAATTGTCCTAATATAGGCGACACATTTTGGAGGGAGCCTAATGATGACATTGGTTCCTCAGCTGGATTAGATGAGGGTCACTTTAGATGTTCAAGAGAGGATGTGGCCGTTGATATTGTTGATATTCCATGTAATGCACAACATTCAAAAGATATAGTTGTAGAAATATCAGAAGAGGAGAATGATGTTGATGAAACAGATAGGGATTGGATGGAGGAAGATGATTAAATTATTAAGTGATCCTGTTTTTTCGATTTCTATTGTGTTTTTTTATTATTTTTGTTATGTGTAACGACAGTGAGGTTGGTTTTATTCATGAGATTTGTTAAGTGCAAAAGTGTTGAATTCTTTCTTCTAACCAATTTTATATTTATTTTTCTGAAATTGCAGAGACTTGAACAATTATGAATCAAGAAACGTGTGTGACAACACGCCAGAAAGTTAAGAATTTAAACTATGTTTCAACTGGATCACTTGCTTCTTTGCGAAATAAAAAGGTATCAAATCACAAGCACAAACATAAGTGAGAGTGTATTTCAGCCGTTCAAGTTATGAAGTCAAAGGAAACGTGTGTGACAAAACCAGTTCCAGCATCACAACCAGTTCAGCATGAGAAAGTGCAACACCTGTTGCCCAATTCTACCACTCCCATATCACAATTAGCAGATGAACAAGTGCAACAACAGTCACAAATTTCTAGTACTCCAGCATCACATCCAGTTCAAGAACAAATGTAGCAAGTTCCAAAAAATTCTACCAATCTTGAAGGAAATAACCAATCTGAGGAACAAGGCAAGCATATAGAGATTTTAGTTCATATTATTCCAAAAGTTGTCTGAATAACTATAAATCTCTGTTCATATTATTGTAGACCCTACCCTAAACAAGAAAAAAGAGGTGGCACACAACTGCAGGTTGTACATGGACGGAGTGAGCGTATAATGATCCTGCTAAATGACTTAAACCATCCGATTGGTCCTACTAAAGATGTGGTAAGTGAATTGGGCAGCTTTCTTGGAACATTGGCAAGAAATGGAACATTTTGTCCTCTTAATGTATTTAATTGGCAGAAGTTGAAGAACACGATGATATGTGGAACTATATCAAGGTTTGATGTTCTCATTGTTTCATTATTTGGTTGAAAATATTTCATTTTTCTTGTGCAGATGTAATTGGATTAAATTGTAGGAAAAATACAAAATTCCCGAAGTTGGAAAAGATTGGGCTTTGGGAGCAATTAAACTTGCTTGGAGAGGGTATAAGTGTAGGTTGAAGAAAACACACTTTTATGCATATGCCGATGATGCAACTCGAATGTTAAATAGGCCTAAGTTTGTTTCAGAATCTGCATTTAAGGAAATACTTGCATATTGGAACTCTGATGAAGCTAAGGTGATAAATAAATCTTGAATATCTGATAAGTATTTTTTTTTCTCCACTACTACTAGTATCATTTTGAAATCATGAATTTATTTATTTGTAGGAGACATCCCACACCAATAAAGAAAATTGAAAAAAGTTGAGGTATCCACACACAGTTGGCAAGACAAGTTTTGCTATAATTCGCGAGGTGTGATGTTTTCTTGTATAATTACTATGACATTGTTCACTTTTTTAGGAAGATTTTAATGGTGACTTGCATATAAGTAGGAAAAAAAGAAGGAAACTCCTGATGCCTTGTTAAGTAAGGACTTATTTGTGGCTACTAGAAAAAGGAAACCTGACCGAGTATACAAGGACTCATATGAAGATACAGTTTCCAAAATAGTATGAAATTTTCTTATTTTATGTTGATCTATATGAAATTTTTGTCCTTATATATATGATCGATTCAATTTAATTGAACTCTCTTCTCTTGAACCTGATATGTAGGCTGAAATGGAGAGGATAGAAAGTCAACAAAGTGAAGATGTTACTCAATCTGTTGACGAATTTACAACAGTCATGGGGCAAGATCATCCTGGTCGAGTAAGATTATATGGACGTGGAGTAACCAAGACTCTTTTGAAACATAAAGAAGGAGGTTCTGGTCCGTCTTCACAAACTATTGATGATGAAATGATGCAGCAAAAAATTGAGGAACTGGAAGAGAGGATGCAACAAAGAATGCAAGAAAAATTCAATGCGCAAAAAGATACTATGGAAAGAGATGTTACAATGAACATCATTGCACAACTTCAGCGTCTAAATCCAAGATTAACACTTGATCCTAATATGCTAAGATTCACTGTTAGTTCGCCTGAACATAGGGTTGCTCATCAACTAATAAATCGTTCATTTAATGGCTGTAACAATCAAGGTTAGTTTTTTTTACTTCTTCTTATATTCTATCTTGAACAACTCGATCATGATTCATGCACATCACTGTTTATTGCTTGCTAGTTAGAACTAGCAAGATTGGCCGAAATGTTTAAATATTGAGAAGACATGATCATTTGCCTGAAAATTCACCTGTTTAGATACTTATTGTAGAAGAACCCATAAAAATGTTTAAGCGTGACTTCTTACCGCCATTCTTCTTTCATAAACTTCACTATAAACATTAATTTTACTTTCTTCTATCTTTTATAGTATTTATTCTCTGTTTTTGTTCTGTTCTATATGCTTTCAGATTGTTAGTTATCTTATTGATGTTTGACTGTACCTCACCTTAGTCTTTGCTTACTTTTTCGTTGAGTTTAAGATTTTCTTTGTTAGCTGTCTTATTGATGTTTGACTGTTGTATGTTTGAATTAAGTTTTCACTTCACCATAGATTGTAGAAAGTATTGTATTGTTCTGTTTCTTGAGTATGAAATTGGCTGTGGTTGCACAGGTTGCATCCAATATTCTTGTTCCCTCTTTTATATTGATAAAACAGATTACTTGAAATGAAATAATTGATGTGTCATAAATTGGTGGGCTGAGTGTTAAGAACTTAGGGTTGTAAAACATGTCTTTTATCAAGATGGTTGTGGAGGTTTGGCAAAGAGGATCATGCTCTTTGGAAGGATGTTCTCATTAAAAAATACGGACAGACTGAGCAATGGAAAACCAACACTGTGACTAGCACTTATGGGTCTCAGTATGGAGGAACTATCATAAATTTGTGGCCTAAATTGTCTGGGAGCATAGGTTATAAGGTGCGTGAAGAGACTGTATTCTATTTCGGAAAGACAAATGGATCGGCCAGAACTCACTCATGGAGGATTTTCCAGATTTTATTTTCTTTCCGTGACAATCCTGAAGCATTCATTGTTGAGACCTGGACTAACAAAGGATGAAATATCATCTTTAGGAGGCTTCTGAATGACTGGGAGATTGAGAGTGTGACCAGCTTCTTGCAAAGATTGACTGGTTTCTCTTGTTTAAATACCATCCTTGATACGTTGATGTCCAATTTAGTTAGTACGTACACCTCTACAAGACTTACCCTATATGCTGCTCCATGATAGAATCATTTATAGTGACATTTGCAACATTTTGGCATATGACATTCAACTTGTTCCTTCTACCATTTTATCCTAGTTTATATTGTCTCTTAAAAGAGTGAGTTCATTTATTGAGTAGCATGGTTTTGGATGAAAAAGTTTGTTGAATGCTTCCTTTCGAAATTATCTGCAATGCTTAAGTAATTGATAGATAAGTCTGTTAGAATTATCTTCAATGCTTCTTTTCTGAATTAAGTTTTGGACAATCCCCTCGTGTTACAGAAGTATGGTTTTGGATGAAACCCAGGAAGAAAGGTGAAAATTCCCCGTGTTACAGAAGAAAGTTATTTATCCTCTCGTTTAATCACTTATTGTCAAACGAATATAACTTTATGCAAATTATTTTTTGTAGGTATCGAAAATGAAGAAAGGGGAGAAGATCATAGCAATGAAGATGATCTACTTGACCTTACTTGAGAAGATCTTTGAATTTTTTATATTAGATAGTTCTAATATTTTTTGTGCTGTCAAAAATTTAAAACTTATATCGTAACTCTTTAGTATTGATGAAATACCTAACGAATCATTTGTGTTTGAACATATGTTTTGCTTTTAGGGATATATTATGATCTCTTTGTTAGATCTTTTGAATTGTGATGTTTATAAAACTTTTTGGAAGGATTACTAATTATATATGTATATATATTGTATTATAATTTATAATGTATATTTTTTTATACTGCAATATGTTGTTAATCAATTACAACCGTACGTACGTTGAATATATAAAATAAGCAATTGCAATAGAATAGGAAATCGTTGCATTAGGTTAAACAATCGTTACAATAGAACTGAAAAACGTTAATTTTTTTATATAAATAACCGTTGCTATAAATAAAATGAGTGTTGCAATATCTACTCTACTACAATGCTTATAATAGAATAGGAAATCATTGCAATAGGTTAAACAGTCATTGCAATAGAATTGGAAATCGTTGATTTTTTTTTAAAATAACCGTTGCTATAAATACAATAAGTGTTGCAATATGATCACTACGGCAACGCTTATCAAATGTTGCATATACCAATAATTTTGGTTGCATCAGAAGGACGACATAACCGTTTCTATAGGAGTGTCTATGGCGATGCGATATTACAACTGTCGCATTAATCGTTGCCATAGCTCTATGGCCACACGAGCTGATGTAACGCTTAACAAACCATTGATCTATATCTATGGCAACGGTTTGTCTATCTATAGCAATGGTTTTTTCGGTGTTGCCACATGACTATTTTCCACTAGTGTCAATATATTCAGTATTTTGTTTCAGCACGTTATAAATAGGTCATTGCATTCAGTTATCACAGCATTCAAAATCTATATCATGTTCAGATTATATACTGGCTTTTGTGCTTGTTCAGTTATGTATTATTTAAGATTTACTCTATCCTACATGCTCAATACCTTTCAAGTACTGACGCACATGTGCGCTACATCTTCTCGTGATGTAAGTTCAGGTTCTTAGCATCCAGATCACGCTTAGATCGATTCCTTATCTCCAGTTCAGCAGAATCAGTGGTGAGTCCTCAGTCTCCGAGGACAACAATCATGATTTTCATTCTAGTATTTTAGTCTTTAGTTTCAATTTTTTCTAGACTTAGTTAGGGCCTGTCCCAACATTTCTAGTCATTTAGAGTCTATTTTCAGACATAGTTAGTTTCATCTTAGTATTGAGTTAATAACTTCCTTGTATTAAACTCGTCAGTATTTCATATATCTCAGTTATATAATATGGGGTATTCCCCGTCTTTTCATTTTAATCTATGATTTAGCTTCCGCATCAGTTATTTTCTTTAGTATGCTCATCACTTGTAGTCGTAGGTCCCGTGTCCGCGTCTTAAACGTAACTCCGAGAATGAAAAACTTGGTATCAGAGCACTAGGTTTAAGTGTCCTAGGATGTCTGAAAAGCCACACTAGGTAGATTACTTTTCATGGGTGTGAAGTGCACCACATCTAATGAGAGGAAGGCTATGAAGTGTTTTTTGAAAAACTTAACTTTCTTGTACTCTTTTCGTGCGTAAGGTATGATGTAATTCCATTCTAACTTGACATTCTATGTTTCAGATCATGCCTCCTCTTAAAGCTAATGCCAGGAATGCAATTGCAGCTCCTCCAGTTCTAGATCAGGACGTCTCTAATGTTGAGCTTAGGAACGCCATTCAGATGTTGGCTCAGAGTGTGGCCAGCAAGAACAATCGGGTTCAAGCTCATGTGAATGGGAATGGTGGATCAACAACAACTAGGGTCCGTGACTTTGTTAGGATTAATCCGCCTGAGTTCTTAGGATCAAAGACTAGTGAGGATCCCCAGAATTTCTTAAATGAGAAAACGAAGATATTTAAGGTGATGGAGGTCACTGGGAATGATCCGGTTGAGTTGGCATCATACCAGTTGAAAGATGTGGCTCATATATGGTACACTTAGTGGAAGAAAAATAGTGGTACAGATGCAACTTTTATTACCTGGGAGTGCTTTAGTGAGACCTTTTTGGACAGGTTTTCCAAATAATGTTAAGAGAAGCAAAGGCTAAGGAATTCATGAATTTAAGGCAGGGAAACATGACGGTCCAAGAGTATGGGCTCAAGTTTAACCAACTCTCCAGGTATTATCCTCACATGGTTGCTGACTCTAGGGCTCACATGAATAAGTTCATGTATGGAGTGTCAGATTTGATGAAAACTGAGTGCAAAAATGCTATGTTACTGGGAGATATAAACATCTCTAGGATTATGACTCATGCTCACCTGGTTGAGGGTGATAAGTTTAGGGAAAAGGCTAAGGAGAATAAGAAGGCTAGGACAGGGAACTATGGCTATTCTCAGCAGAAATCAAGTGGTGGAAATTTCTCGCAAAGTCAACAAAAGTTTTTAGATCCAGCCTCTTCGTTAGCTACTGTTCCATCTTCCAAGAACAAGTATGACCAAAAGTTTAGGGCACCAGGATCTAAGGCTCATGCAAGTGTTTTAGACACAAAGACTTACCCTACTTGCCCTAAGTGTGGTAAAAACCGTCCGGGCGATTGTCTCGTAGGAAAAGAGGAATGCTTTGGGTTCGGTCTGTGTGGTCATAAGTATAGGGATTTTCCTTCTAGACAGGGTCAAGAGGGTGGAAATTATACAACTGAGTCTACAACTTTATCAGCACCAGCAAGTCGCCCAACTCAGCAAGGTAACCCATCTGGTATAGGTGGCGGTCAATGTTAGAACAAGTTGTATGCTCTTCAAGCTCGCCAGGATCAGGAAGGTTCTCGTGGTGTAGTCACTGGTACGTTACGAGTCTTTGACCTTAGTGTTTATGATTTGTTAGATCCAGGGGCTACTCTTTTCTTTGTAACTCCTTACAGAGTAGTCCAATTCAATGTCAGTCCAGAAACACTCTCAGAACCTTTCTCAGTCTCTACTCAAGACGGTGACCCAGTTATAGCTAGACAAGTATACAAAAATTTCCCTATCACAGTTCCTCTGAAAGTCACCCCAGCAGATCTTGTAGAGTTTGAAATGGTAGACTTCGATGTCATTCTAGGCATGGAATGGTTACATTCCTGTTATGCCTCAGTCCATAGTAGAACTAGGATTGTTCATTTCAGTTTCCAGACGAACCAATCTTATAATGTAAGGGTAGTAGCTTAGAGCCTATGGGTCGATTCATTTCTTACCTTAAGGCCAGAAAGATGATCTCTAAGGTTTATCTCTATCATCTAGTTTGGTTTAAGGATTCTAGCTCTAAAACCCCAATTCTTGAGTCAGTTCCAATAGTGAATGAGTTTCCGGAAGTGTTTCCATAAGATCTTCCCGGAGTTCTTCCCAAAAGGGAAATCAAATTTGGAATTGATCTCATTCCAGACACCTAACCTATTTCTATTCCTCCTTACAGATTTTTCTAGTAGAGCTTAAGGAATTGAAAGAGCAGTTGAAATACCTTCTAGATAAGGGATTCAATAGACCTAGTATTTCACCATGGGGTGCACCAGTGTTGTTAGTAAAGAAGAAAGATGGTTCTGTTAGAATTTTCATTGACTATAGACAGTTGAACAAGGTCACTATCAAGAATAAGTATCCATTCCCCAGGATTGATGAATTTTTTTACCAACTTCAGGGTGCTAGTCACTTCTCAAAGATAGACCCAGATCGGGTTATCATCAGCTTAGATTCATAGATAGTGATATTCTGAAGACAGCCTTTAGAACTCGGTATGGTCATTATGAATTTGTAGTTATGTCATTTGGACTAACCAATGCTCCTGCCACTTTCATGGATTTGATGAACAGAGTGTTTAAATAGTACTTGGACTTGTTCATTATCGTCTTCGTTGATGATATCCTCGTTTACTCTTGGAATGAGGAAGAACATGCGAGTCATTTGAGAGTTTTTTTGCAGACTCTCAAGGATCGCCAGTTATTCGCTAAGTTTAGCAAATGTGAGTTCTGGTTACAATCCGTTGGTTTCCTTGGTCAAATTGTATCTAGCGAGGGGATTCGAGGGGATTCACAGAAGATAGAACCAGTGAAACAATGGCCCAAACCTACCTCTACTATAGATATCAAAAGTTTCTTAGATCTAAAAGGTATTACAGAAGGTTCGTGGAGGGATTTTCATCCATAGCCTCACCATTGACTAGGTTGACTTAGAAATTGGTCAAGTTTCAACTGTCAGATGATTGTAAGAAAAGCTTTGTAGAATTGGAAACTATATTGACTAAAGCTCCCGTCTTGACTCTACCAGAGGGTTCAGATCGTTATGTGATATATTGTGATGTATCCAGAGTTGGAATAGGTTGTGTGTTGATGCAGCGAGATAAGGTTATAGCTTATGCTTCTAGACAACTTAAGGTGAATCAGAAGAACTATCCAACTCATAACCTCGAGCTTGAAGAAGTGGTTTTTGCACTCAAGATCTGGAGACACTACTTGTATGGGGTTCATGTAGATGTGTTCACTGACCATAAAAACCTTCAGTATGTGATCACCCATAAAGAGTTTAATCTTCGCCAAAGGAGATGACTTGAGTTCCTTAAGAATTATGATATGAGTGTGCATTACCACTCTCGTAAGGCGAATATAGTAGCAGATGCTCTTAGCAGATTATCTATGGGTAGTGTAGCCCATGTTGAGGAGGAAAGAAAGGAACTAGTGAAGGATGTTCATAGGCTTGCTCACTTAGGAGTTCGCCTCATGAGCATATCAGACAATGGTGTAACAGTTCAGAATGGGGCATAATCTTCTTTGTTAGTGGAGGTAGAGGAAAAGCAAGACAATAATCCGATCTTGCTTGAACTTAAGGGTGCAGTCCATAATCAGATAATGGAGGTTTTCTCTAAAGGGGTAAATGGTGTACTTCTCTACCAGGGTAGTTTGTGTGTTCCTGATGTGGGCGAGTTGAGACACCATATTCTTGAAAAATCCCATAACTCAATATATTCTATTCATACAGGTTCCACTAAGATGTACCGCAATCTGCGGGAAGTCTATTGGTGGAATGGTATAATGAGGGATATAGAAAACTTTGTGAGTAAGTGCCCCAATTGCCAGCAAGTCAAGGTAGAACATCAAAAACCAGGGGGTATGACTTAAGAGATCGACATACCTACTTGGAAGTGGAAAGTGATCAATATAGATTTTACAAAGGGTTACCTCGTACTCACAGGCAGCATGACTCCATTTGGGTGATAATTGATATGATGATTGAGTCTTCTCGCTTTTTGGCAGTCAAGACTACAGATTCGGTAGAGGACTATGACAAGCTTTACATTTATGAAATTGTGAGGTTACATGGGGTACCTTTGTCTATCATCTCAGATAGAGGTCCTCAGTTTGCCTCTCATTTTTGGAAGTCATTTCAGAAGGGTCTTGGTACTCAAGTTAACCTTAGCACAGCATTTCATCTGCAGACGGATGGATAGGCAGAGCATACCATTCAGACCCTAGAGGATATGTTGAGAGATTGTGTGATCGATTTCAAGGGTAGTTGTGATGATAACCTTTCTCTGACTAAGTTCGCCTACAACAATAGCTATCATTCCAGCATTCAAATGACCCATTTTGAGGCTTTGTATGGACTTAGATGTAGATCTCCTATTTGTTGGTTTGAAGTAGGTGAAACAACTTTGATAGGGTAAGATTCAGTCCTTTATGCTATGAAGAAAGTGCAACTCATTAGAGATAGACTTAAGATAGACCAAAGTCATCAAAAATATTATGCAGATGTAAGGAGAAGGGAACTAGTTCCAGGTTAATGAGTGGGTTTTCCTAAAAGTGTAACCTATGAAAGGGGTGATGAGATTTGGCAAGAAAGGGAAGCTCAGCCCTAGGTATGTAGGCCCTTACAAGATCTTGAAAAGGATTGGCAAGGTGGTATATGAGTTAGACTTGCCAGCAGCAGTGCATCCGGTCTTCCTCATCTCGCTTTTGAAGAAGTGTGTGGGTGATCCAGCCTCGGTAGTGCCATTAGAGAGTATGGCGGTTAAAGATAGTCTTTCTTATTAGGATGTACTAGTTGAGATTATTGACCGTCAGGTTAAAAGGTTGAGAAACAAAGAAGTCATTTTAGTCAAGGTTTTGTAGAGAATTTAGTCCGTAGAGGGAGATACTTGGGAAGCAGAATCATCCATGAAAGCCAAGTATCCTCATCTCTTGTATTCCGATTCCACTCAAGCTTGAGGTAATAGTTCCTCTTCAGTTTTTCAGTCATTCATGCGTGAATTCAGTCTTAGATCATGTTCCCTCAGACTGTACTTGTATTTTAGCGTATTTGCATGTTTTTGGAACTTAGTCCAGTAAGAAATTTAGTCCTTAGTGTTTAGTTGTAGGGATTGCATCTCTGTCCCTCTATTTCAGCTAGTTTAATCTTTATTCGATGATGAATAATCTCAAGGGGGATATAATGTAACACCTCGTATCCAAAACAGACCAAAAATCAGCTTTTAAAACAAATCTACAGGTGCAATCGACGATCACTATCGACGGACCGTAGTTTGATCTACAACCCATACTGCGCATCCGTCGTTTGTTATTGAAACTCTCCCATGTTGCACCCCAGAAAAAAATTGACGAAGTGTCGATCCACGGACATACGTATGGTCCTTAAGTCAAACTACAGTCCTAGTCTATGTCCGTCAATCAACACCCCATTCACCCAGCCTCTGACATGAACCACGATTGACCAGTACGGTCCGTAGATGGACCTACGGACCGTAGGTATGACCTTAGGTGAAAATTAGCAGACAGTTAGGGGTAATATGTTGTTGGGTCAACTTCAAATGATCATAACTCTAAGTACAAGATTAATTAGGTGTACCATAACCAATGAAATGATAGATAATTAAATTAGCTTTACATAGCCACCGAGTTTACTAAAATCAAACCTCCGAGTAAAAAGTTATGCCCGTTTTAGTAAAGGCTTATCAAACAGACCCAACCTACGGACCCAAACGACGGACCGTCGATTGAACGACAACCCGTCAGTCCAGGTCATAGTTTGGTCTGATAGCAATTAACTAAGGGGTCTTTGGGTCTTTTCTCACTTTGTTTAAACCCTAAGATACGTCGTTTTGACCCTAAATCATCAGATTTTAGTAGTTTAAGCCTAGAAACATAACTAAAACTTACCTAAGTCAAATCATTTAATCAAAACTTAGAAAATTAGAAGCAAGAAAGGAGAAAAAGGTCAAGAACCCTAGTTCAAGAATGCAGCAAGGTTCCATCTTTCCCATCCCCGAAATCTAAATATTTCTCCGTGGATTTCATCACCAGGTATGTTTGCATTTCAGTAGTTGGTCTCTTTGACCCATTGGGTCCCTAGTTTTAAGTCAGATTCTTGATTCCCATATCATGATTAGACCTAGGATTTCTAGAACTTCAAGAGAACTTCATAAATGAATTAGTTCTATGTTCAAAATCAATTTTCCATGTTATTACTCAGATTATTATGAATTTCAGAACCCTAGATATGTACTTCTTTAGTTCTTGAATTACGCATGCTAGGTAAAATATTTCAATTACTTCATATATATAAGACTCAGTTATTAATGCATCATTACCAGATTAATTGTTGCATTCCCAGTTTGCATGCTCAGTTTTGAGCTATCTATTATTTACAGAAACTCAGTCATAATTAATTAACTACATAATTCATTGGGAGTAGCATAATAGCGAGTTAAACTAGGGTTTAGCGTATCCAATTAGTCCCATAACTACTAACCAAGTAGGTTGTAAGTCTCCTCTGTGGGCATCAATTTAGTGAACACGCCAGCGTGCCTTTATTTCTTTGGCAGGGTATATTGGGTCCTCTCGATGGGGCATATACATCGGACTCCACATTTAGTTAATGTGGTATTATTATCGGTTATTAGTAGCTCCCAAAGTTCAGTAAAACTATATTGCATTGACCATTTATCAGTATATTAAGTATTCAGTTTCAACACGTTATAAATTGGTCATTGCATTTAATTATCTCAGCATTCAGAATCTATATCATGTTCATATTATATACTTGCTTTTGTGCTTGTTCAGTTACGTATTATTTAAGCTTTACTCTATCCTACATGCTCAGTACCTTTCAATTACTGACGAATACGTGCGCTACATATTCTCGTGATGTAGGTTTAGGTTCTCAGCATCCAGATCACGCTTAGATCGATTTCTGATATGCAGTTCAACAGAATCTGTGGTGAGTCCTCATTCTTTGAGGACAACAATCATGAATTTCATTCTAGTATTTTCGTCTTTAGTTTCAGTTTTTGCTAGACTTAGTTGGGCCCTGTCCCAGCATTTCTAATCAGTTAGAGTCTATTTTCAGACATAGTTAGTTTCAGCTTAGTATTGATTTAATAACTTCCTTGTATTAAACTCGTCAGTATTTCAAATATCTCAGTTATAGAATATGGGTATTCCCCATCTTTTCATTTTAAACTATTATTTAGCTTCCACATCAGTTATTTTCTTTAGCATGCTCATTGTCATGTCAGCAGGGTTAGCTTGGGATCACTTATGGTACTAGGTCCCATGTTCACGTCTAGGGGTAGCTCGAGGCGTGACAGGTTGAAAGCGGCATATAGTCGGCAAAATTCTTATGCCGACAATAGGAGAAAATAGCATGAATTTGAAAAGGGTGATAAAATGTATTTGAAAATTTCACCCATTAAAGGGGTAATAAGATTTTGCAAAAAGGGAAGTTGTGTCCTTGTTATGTGGGTCCCTATGAAATTTTGCAATGGGTTGGAAAGGTTGCATATGAGTTGAAACTACCTAGTGAAATAGCTTCTGTTCATCCGATTTTCCATGTCTCCATGCTTAAGAAGTGCATCGGTGTCCCCGAGTCCATTCTTCCTATTGAGGGTCTAGGTGTGAATCAGAACCTCTCCTATGAAGAGTGTCCGGTGCAAATTCTTGACCATCAAGTGAAGAAATTAAGGAACAAAAATGTGGCCTCCGTAAAGGTTTTATGTAGAAACCACCTACTTGAGGGAGAAACATGTGATTCCGAGGTCAACAGGAAGTTTCGTTACCCTCATCTCTTTGATAATTCAGGTTAGTTGTTCCTATTAATAATTACAATAATGAGTTAAATTGAATTTGATTTGTTTGGTAAAGATTTGCATTTTTATGGTAATGGTTTTTGCTAAAATAAAATTTCATGGAAAAATGCTCTTTTGCTTGTTTTGCACTTATTGTGTATTTGGTTTGTTGTTGCTTTTATGAAATTATATTGAGCGTGTTGATAGGTTGAATTTTTGCATATTGGATCCTTAATAATATGTTGAGCTCATGTTGTTGTGAGAAGGAAATTCCTCATGTTGTGATTTTGAGCTCTTATGTGTAGTAATTGAATTTTTGAATTGATATGTGTAAATGCCATGTTGTGATGATAAATTGAGTTGTAACTCATGTTGATTATGTATGTTGTTGGCTGTGCTGCTAGTATTGAGTCTATCCTTTCCTTCAAAATATTTTAGTGTCATTCGTGGACAAATATTCCTAAAGGGGAATAATGTAACACTCCGAAAGTCCAAAACCTAATCTACAGACTCACATGAGTGTCTAAGGTTTGTAACACTGTTTTAAGGTCAATAATAATGTATAAAAGTAATATAGGAAGTTTTAGAGTCAAAATGCCAAGGAACGTCCATGACGTCTCGAGACTAGTCCAAGAGATGCTAGTGCGCCTTAGCCTATTTCACCGGGTTTTAAGAGTAAAAAATTTATGAAATTCGGTAGGAAGGTGTTAAGAACGTATTAGAATAGGTTTAGAGTCAAAACGTTTGGGTACGACTCCCCAAAGACCACCCTAAGGGTCCTTGAGGAGGACCCTTCTATTATCGCTAAAGAGTTGTCATGAGGCAGTAAGCCACCGACGGTTGTAGGCGACGAGGCGTAGATCTATCAACAGGGCGTCGATTCCACCGTCAACCAACACATAGTAATTTTTACAAAAAGTCCAAAATGACAATGGTTGTGCAGGATGGTTGGGGGAAGGGGGCGTAGGTTGACCTACAGACCGTCGATCGTGGTCTCGTAGGTCCTGCCTGAGTTTTAACTTTTAAGTTAAAGTGACTTCATTTAACTAGTTAGTTGGTTAGTTAGTTAATTAAGGGTTAAGGGAGACCTAATTAAGTTAATTAAGGACTTATATAAAGACCTAAGCCTAATTAAACTAACCCAACTCCCACAATTCCCAAACTCAACTTTGCTCTTCCAGCTTCTCTCTACTTTCTCTCTCCCACTGAATACTCCATAGAATACCAAGGTCTAATGGTTCTAGGGCTTCAAGAAGATCACTTTTATCCATCAATCTTCTACAAACATCAAGGTATGGAACTCTTCACCTTTGGGATTCCTTTCCCAAAAGGATTCTTCCTAAAATTGGTTTTCAAAAAAGATGATTTCATATGAGTTTCTCCCTAATACGAATTTGATCTGCTAAATTGTATTGTTTTTTGTTATATTGGTTATTATGACTAGATTATGATATATTATTGATTAATTGAGTTGGTTCTTGATGATTATACCTTGTATGTGTTAGGGATGATGAAATTGACCAAATTCCCTAACCCTAGATTATGAATTGTTGATTGAATTGTTTAGGATGGTTATAATCGACTTAAACATTATGTTATATACTATTGTGTGATGATATTACACCCATTGTTTGGTGGAATTGGATGGTTGATGGTAAAACCTTGGATGATGGCTTGTGAAGGAGATTGGGAAAGTCTTTGTGATCTCAAACCTTTACTTCAATTATGGTGGCTTATACTCGATGATGAAGTTTAATTGAAGTATACCTTATGATTGAACTAAGTAGGTGTTGGTATGATTATGTAATTCAAATGTCTTAATTATGTGTATTGTGAGATTATGTTAAGATGTAATGATATAAGGTTGGTTATGAAGTACCTATGTGTCTACTATAATATGATGATGTTAAAGTCTTAATCTCACATGTGAGGGTTGTATTGAAATGATGTTCTCATGCAATTCCTATTGATCTAAAGACTATGACTATAAAAGTAGTAGTCTCCTATGACCTAAATTATGTTATGATTGTTAAAGAAAGACATTTTAAAAGGGACTCTAGCTTAGCATCGAGTGAACTAGTAGTGAGGAGTGTCCCTTCCAAAATAGGGAAGGTAGGTTCACTGTTATACTCATGAGATTGGAGACTATAATTCATGGTGCATAAAGAGGGTCCCAAGCACATATCCTAGTTCTTGAACTATGTTGCTCCCATAGGAATACTAGCTAGTGGATCCACATTGATGCTATGTTCATGTTTTCGTACTACCTTGGCAAGTATTCCATATTCTTTCGGTGTAGGGATCCATGACACCAGATTCCACATTAGCTCATGTGGTCTATGTCAGTTAAGGCATGATGTTCCCAAAAGTAAAATAAAGTAATATAGTGAACTCTAACTAGGAGGACTTAAGGGGATTGACTTAGTCTAGGTAGGGGTATGGGAGTCTACCTATACATTGCATAGTTGGCCTTGAGGAAAGTCCTAAAAGGATGTTCTTGTGTTGTTATACTCTTATAAAGTGAATGATATGCATATTTTGACTTTACATGTTAATGATACTATATGATGTTGGTTTCACTTATGAACATGTTGTTGGTCTATATTGCTACTTATGATGATGGATACTTATGATGCTACGTTATGTGGAGTTAGACATTATTTATGATCCTTTGGTTGTTTTGCTAGGCTGAGTGGCGTTATGGGGCTTCACTTGACTATTGCACTAGTAAGCTTGCTAAGGGATTGTGAGTAAGGGTTTGGCTTGTATTGTAATGATATGAACTCTTGATCATGCTTTGATGTGATAACATGATATTGGAGTTGCTTTGGTTATGAGTTCTAACATGCTATATATATATGTTGACTTCACTTAACTTGATGATTTTGGTCTTGTGTTGAATATGCTATTGTCTTAAGGTATACATGATTATTGTCTTATATGTGTTCTTGATTATGCATAAGTCTTTTCAAAGTAACTTGGCATGGTTTTATCAAATGTCCTCTTTTAGCATGATTTCTATGTTGTGTGTGCATTTGTTTCCATACTTAGTACAAGTGATGTCCTAACCCCTATTTCTCCCCTTTCCCCCAAAATATTTTAGGTTCTGGTCTTTGAAGGGTTCGTGGCCAATTTGCAAGAAGGCTTGGATCATTTCTCCAAGTGTGGGTATGTCCTCAAGATCAGAGAATGATGCCTTTTTCCTCATTCTACATATGTGACTTGTTATAGTCTAATGACATTCGTTTCACACTTATTGTTCAAGACATTGTTGTATGACCTATGTGACATTTATACATTTGTGTGAGGGCTATGCCCATATTATTGTATTTCGTTTAGATGGTTTTATATGAGACATCCCTATTAAGACTATATTATGTATTTTATATATATGTGACATAAAAGTAGAAGACATAGTAAGCTTCTTTTTGCGAGGAGTCTAAGTAAACTCCCTATGTATATATTATGTGTAAGCGAGATATCTATGTAATCCTCATGTTGTAGATGTGGATGAAAAAGCTTTAATTTTTTGCACTTTTAACCTATGAATGTAATGATGAATGCTAAAGAGTCTAGTCTTTGTCCTTTCCGAGGAAAATGACGCCGGTTACGTCTAGGTGGTGCTCCTCAAATGTGACAGCCCTTTCCATAATTCCGACTCTTACGCCTTCACCACAACATGTCTATCTCCAAAAGATACAACACAAAGATGTTGATCTTGTTCTTATCGATCTTCACTCGGTTACACTTGTAGTAATTCTCCAAGTTCCATAAGAAATTCTCCACCTGTTATGCGTCACGGATGCCTTTGAACATAGGTGGCTTGGGAGCCTCGACCTATGCCTCCCTATCTCGTTCGAACGACGAAGATCCTCCAACTCCAATGACTTCCTTGACTGCTTTTATCTCGGCATTCATGGTATCGATCGTGCTCAATGCCTCCACGAGCCGACACTCCTAGGAAGTGATAATCTCTTTCATCTCACACTCGGCACACTGGTGTCCCTCCAACTCTTTGTGGACGTTTTAGGTCTCCTGAATTTTCCATTCCCTTGGTATTAAACCTCACTCTATTACCACATTCTCACATACTTAGTATTTTAATCTTTCACGATTTTGTAAGATCAAGTAAGCCCTTTGAAACTATGATCGTTAAGAGAATGAAAGGAAAGACTTAGAAATATTTGGAAGAACACTTTATATTGCTTGGAAGAATTCTTACAACTTTCTTGGAGGATTTACCATTGACTGGAACCTCTATTTATACTAACACCTAGGGGAAAAGTGTAATTTATAATTACTTTACAAGTTCCTAAATTATTTACACTTTGGTCACTTTCTAGAATTATCTACACTTTCTAGGGACTTCTAAAGCTTTCCTAGAAAATATCTAGTTCTTCTTCTAGAACTCTCCAAAGCCTTCTTGAAATATCTAAGGGATTCTAAAGTTTTTTATAAACCTCGCCAAAACACTAGACTCTTCCGTCCCTATTCGGCTGCAAAAGCTTACTGATAATTGGCAAGACATGACACTTGGATTTGAAACCCAAGTTGAACCTTGCTATCTTAAATTTAGTCGTAGGGAGTAAGGAAGAACTCATTAAGTCAATATGATTGTTTAACGTACCTTGATTCACTCTAATTGAAATTTTAAGTTTGAGTAGGAACCTTAAAAGTCTCTTCTTGAACTTTAGGATGAGTTCTTATTTTCTCTAGATATGGAGAAAGATTTGATGTTAGAATCTTATTAAGTATTCGTGATTAGAGATTGATTTTTGTAGGACTAATTTAGATACATGAGAGTAACATACGCCGGTATTAAAGATGCAGGAGATGGGATAATTTGAGGGAAATTAAGCCCTAGGTCATTCAAGATGAATTCTATAATGACCCACCGTCTTAACTTAATAAATAGAGCATTTTAAAATCTAGATTCTAAAAAATTTTCTTGGCACGGTGCACCCATGCTACAGGCTGTTGGGAAAATAGTCTAGCGTGGTGCGCCCACGCTACTAGGCATGCGAGGCACACAGTCAGTTTGACATCTCTCCAGTAAATTGCAAATAAATTTTTACTCAAGATTCGGGAAAACGAGCGTTACGTGAGATTGGAAAGAATATTTTTTACCTTTAATTTGATAGGTCATGGGTCATCTGAATTTTACTTTTCTTAGAGGCATGGTTATTTGAAGTAGACCCTGTTAGTATGATAAATAACTAAATGATTGTATATATTAACGTAATTATATAGTGATATAAATTAGCGTGATCATATACATGTGTTGTAGTATCAAAGAAATAAATATTGTGATAGAATAAATGATTTGGAGGATAGCAAGACAGATTTAGATGGATAGAATAACACATTTGTAGGGATACAATAACTGATCTTTAGAGATAGGAATGACGGATCTTTAGGGATGTATAATCTTTATTCTCAATATAACTGAAAGACTCTCACTTTGAGAGGCATTCACCAGTAAATTGACATATTACTAGAGTCTTCTTGTATGTCATGTTTCATTGAGTCAGTTGTGGTTCCTTGTAAAATATTTTTTGGAAAATCTTGGTTTTTTTTACTGTTCATCGACAATTAGTCTTACAATTGTTTTGGTCATTATAGTTGCTTTTTAGAGTCTTTGTAGTTTCCATAGCTATCAAAAGCATGAATTCACATCATTTTGAATCCTTCAGTGTTCGTTTCACTAGAAAAAATATTCTTCTAGGGAGTTTCAATTTGAGTTATTTGTCATCGGCAAATAACTATGAGGCTATACAGATGGAAGTGATCCTACTCCTATTGATACAACAAAGCTTGTTGAATGGAAGATTAAAGATTCTTGGTTGATGACAATATCTTAGGGTCAATTGAACATATGATTGTTCTTAATCTCAAGTCGTACAAGACAGCTAAGGTCATATGAAATTACTTGCAAAAGTTTTATAACCAAGATAATAGCGAAAGATTCTTTCAGTTAGAGTATGAAATTGCTAATTTATTTGAATGAGGTCTTTTTGTTCAAGATTATTATTTTGAATTTAAGACCATATGGGCTCCGACTTTGAGAGTGTTCTGAGTAAGGCAAAATCTCTATTAGTTATTCTGACAGTTCATGAGTAAAGCAAGCGAGACCATTTTTTGATGAAATTATGTCTCCGACTTTGAGAGTGTTCTCTCTAACATGATGAGTCGTGACCCGTTTCCCTCATTATAAATTTACTTTAGGGAATTACTTCGTGAAGAGCAACGTCTTGTCACACAAAATACTTTCAAGAAAGAAAATGATGTGACTGTTGCATTTGTGGCCCAAGGTAAGGTAAAGGGTTGAAATATGAGTTGAACTCAATGGTACAGTTTCAAGGAATATTGTGATATTGCTAGCAATTATACTAAGAAGTTCTGTAATTATTGTAAACAACAAGGACACATTATCAAAGAGTGACCAACGCACCCTAAAAATAGTAGGGTCAATGCTTTCCAAGCTAGGTTAAATTTTTCAACTAATGATAACTCATCTTCTCGAAAAGTTATTACTACGTAAATGGGACAACGATTGATCATGTCAGCCTTTTCAGCATTGAGATTACAAGGTTATGATGTTACATATGATTTTTGGATTGTTGATTCAGGTGCTTCCAATCATATCACAAACTCAACGAGCATCCTAAAAAATGTTCATAAGTATCAAGGTCCCTCAAAAGTACAGATTGTCAATGGTATTAATTTACCCATTACCAAGGTTGGGGACATTACTCCAACTTTTAAGAATGTTTTTGTTTCACCAAATCTCTCAACTAGTCTTATTTCAGTTGGACAATTGGTAGATAGCAATTGTGATGTGAATTTTTCTCGTAATGGTTGTCTTTTGCAGAACCAGGTGTCGGGAACGATAATTGCAAACGGGCCTAAAGTTGGATGACTGTTTGCTATTAACTTTTCCATTCTCATGTTTTATCTTTTGCTTGTTCTTCTACTTATAGTAAGACTGAGGTTTGGCATAAGCGTCTAGGACATCAAAATTCTGTTGTGTTGTCTCATTTATCAAATTCTGGTTTATTGGAAAATAAAAATCAATTTTCAGGAACTTCCATTGATTGTTCTACTTGTAAATTAGGCAAAAGTAAAACTCTTCCTTTTTCTAATTTTGGTAGTAATGATATAAAGTGTTTTGATGTCATTCATAGTGATGTTTGGGGCATTTCACCAATTATTTCTCATGCTCAGTTAAAATACTTTTTGACTTCCGTAGAAAATTATTGTCGGTTTACATGGGTGTATTTTCTTCGATCCAAATATGAGGAATTTTGCATGTTCAAGACATTTTTGTCTTACATTGAGACTCAATTTTCTACATTCATCAAATTATTAAGATCTGATTCTGGTGGAGAATATGTCTTATGAATTCAAAAAATTCTTTCTGTACAAAGGAATTGTCTCACAACACTCTTGCCCATATACACCATAAATAAATGGAGTTGTTGAACGAAAAAATCTCCATCGTTTAGATGTCACTTGTACTTTATTGATTGAATCCTCTGTACCATCTAAATATTGGGTGGTAGTTTTGTCTACTGCTTTCTATTTAATTAATAGATTTCCATATATTTTATTTTTATCACAAAAATCCTAACTATGGTGAATTTTTTACATTTGGTTGTGTTTGTTTTGTGCATTTGCCTCCTTTGTAGCGCAATAAAGTTTCTATACAGTCTACTAAATGTTATTTTATAGGTTATAGTACTTCAAAAAAAGGTTTTATTTGTTATGATCCATGTTTTAACAAATTTCATATTTCTAAAAATATTTTTTTCTTTGAGAATCAGTATTTTGTTCCTATAATTGTAGTTTCATTTTCTGCTTATCCTCTTCTTCATAATTTTGAGGATTTATCATCTTCTTTTAAGAGGTTCAAACCTGGATTTGTGTATAAATTATGTCGGCCAAACTTATCCTATCCTGACACTGATACGCCGCCTGAAACTTAACTACAACTAGAATCTGTGAATTCTTCAAGATCTGGTCCTCTTGATCCTACTCGTCGATCTACCAGAGTATCTCGCACTCCCAATTGGAATGACTTTTTCTCTACTTTATCCAACATATCTGTTATCTTATTACTCACAAGCTTCCAAGAATGAATGTTGGCAAAAAGCAATGGAGGAAGAACTTTTGGCTCTTAGAGAAAATGATACATCAGATATTTTTTCATGTCCTTCAAATGTCCGTCCTATTTGTTGTAAATGGGTTTATCTAATGAAACTTCATTCTGATTGATCTTTTGATCGGCACAAAGAGCGATTGGTTATTCTTGGTAACCGGCAAAAGTATGGAGTTGACTATGAGGAGACTTTTACACCCGTAGCAAAAATGACTACAGTGCTAACTATTATTTCCATTGTTGCTTCACAAAACTGGTTTGTTTATCAAATGGATGTCAATTTTTTTTTCTCTATGGTGATCTAAAGAAGATATTTATATGAAACATCCACCTGGTTTCTTCTCATCGCCTACATCAGATGTATGCAAGTTGAAGTCGTCTTTGTATGGATTAAAACAAGTTTCAAGATCTTTGTTTGATAAGTTTCCGTTTACTTTGCTACACTTTTCTTTTGAGTAAAGCAAATTTGACTCATCTTTGTTTCTTCGAAAACATCTACAGGTTGTGTTCTTCTTTTGGTGTATATAGATGACATTATTATCACATGAACCAATTCTTCACTAATCACTTAACTCCAACAAAAACTTCAAGATTCATTTCATATGAAAGATCTTGGCACTCTTACTTATTTTTTGGATTTTGAAGTTCAGAATGTTGCTTGAGTTGTGTTTCAAAACCTGTGCAAATATACACAGGATTTGATTTCTTTGACTGGTCTTCATTCCTCCTCTGTATATACGCCATTGGAATTGAATGTGAAGTATCGTCGTGAGGAAGGTGTTCTTCTTCCTGATCCATCTATATTTCGACAACTAGTTGGGAGTCTAAATTACATTACTATTACTAGGCTTGATTTCTCTTTTGCAGTTCAACAAGTTAGTCAATTTATGCAAGCTCCCCATCATCTCCACTTGGTCGTTGGTTCTCGCATTCGTCTTAATGCATTTAGTGATTGCGATTGGGTAGTATACCCTGACTTGTCGTTCAGTCTCTGGTTGGTGCATGTATCTTGGAGAGTCATTGATATCTTGGAAGAGTAAAAAGCAAGATCATGTGTCAAAATCATCAACAGAGGCTGAATACCGATCCATGTCTACTTCTTGCTCTAAGTTTGTATTGCTTTGTGGATTAATTGTTGAGATTTAATTTCCTCAATCACATCCTACTCCTCTCCACGCTGACAATACAAGTATTATTCAGATTGCTACTAATCTCGCTTTTCATGAGAGGACCAAACACATCGAAGTGGATTATCATTATATACGAGAAGTTGTAGATAAAGGAGTCATTAATCTTCCACATGTGTCCAGTTCTCTTCAAATAGCTGACTCGTTTGTAAAATCCAAGGCACGACAATGCCATCAGTTTCTAGTAGGCAAATTGAATCTTCTTGATCCACTAACATCAATTTGAGGGGGAATGTTAGCATGATAGATAACTAAATGATTGTATATATTAATGTAATTATATAGTTATATACATGATTATATACATCTGTTGTACAATCAAAAGAATAAATATTGTGATAGAATAGCTGATTTGGAGGGATAGCAAGGTTGATTTAGAGGGATTGAATAGAAAATTTGTAGGGATAGAATAGCTGATCTTTGAGGATAGGAATGACAGATCTTTATAGATGAGTAATCTTTATTCTCTCTATATAATGGAAAGACTCCCTCGCTTTGAGAGGCATTAAACACAAAATTGATAGACCCTTGTATGAAGTTATGTGAAAATATAGCTGATAGAAATGCTTTGAACCTTGTTTGGTGTTGAAGGTTGCTTACGACCCTAAACCATATATGATATACTTACTAAACTTTCTAAATTATCGTAACATATATGCACAAATTAGTATTATTCATCGGGTTTGTACCTATACACATACATAGGATGATTTGAATCTTTTATTAGAAGTTGTTGGACGTTACGTAGATTGTCCCACATTTTTTGGGTACTCAAAGATTTGTGTAAGAAAATGGAAAACACTTCAATTATTGGCTGAAAGCAAATGAAAAGTCCTATGATATTTTCTTGACGTGACACATCTCCCTCAACTTTTAATGCTCGGAGTATGTGTCTTCTGGTGATTGGTTAAAAACCATGACAGACTATCAAGGTAATGCTAACATTTCTTTTCAAAAGTCTATAGATCTTCTTCAATTTACTTCCTTTAAACCTTCTTCTTAGAACTTTGTTGTCATTCTTCCGAGTTTCATGTTTTACCACAGTTTCATCAAAGATTACTACCTTAATTATACTTTGACATAATTTCTCTAGAATCCACGACATAATTACAGCTTAATATGGGAGGGTGGGGGGACAAAGTCGACAATAGTAATTTGAAGGCCTAAATCACAATTTAGGACGAGGATCATTGTTGGATAATGAAGATGTTGGGTGAATCTTTTTACAAATTACCCATGAATTTTTACAAATGATCCTATTTAGATTTTATCCTAAAATATTAACCCTCTTAAGTTTTAATCTAAAAATTATTTTAGTTCTGTATAAATGGAAACATTTATTTATGTGAATTGTTACTTGTCATATCTTTTTAAATAAAAAACGTAACATCTCCTAACTTTAAGTAACTAAGAATAAGTTAAGAAACCAAGAATAATCAATTATGGGAATAAGTAGGGAAATCTGGAAAATTTCCAGCTTTCGAAAGTGAGTTTTGGTCATTTTCAAACGGACATAACTTCTAGCTCAAGAGAAGTTTGGGTGAGTTTTTTATATGGCTGGAAATCCCTTGGGAAGATCTTTCCAACTCCACCGAGTTTGCAGAAATCTGTTGTCGTATGAGAGAGATATGTCTTCCGGAAGTTGAGATGTTGGACTAAGGAATGTCCAATCCGGATTTTAGCAAGTGTAAAGTTGTCTTTTCACCCTAGCATTTTATAATTTATTTTAAGGTTATATTAGGGGTTCAGTTTTCGAGAAATTAAGAATGCTAAGGGCTAGGGAGAAATGAGAAAAGAAGAGGAAGATCAACAATTGTCCAAGATCGTATGGATTTCATCGGGGGTGATCCCTATCGAGGTTTATGAGATCACTGTGTTTGTTCCTCCCCCCCCCCCCCACGCACTAATATGTTTGATTCAACAAGTTTCATTTAGCTTGAATGATAAATCTTGAAGTTCTTGATAAATAAATTTTAAATTCTTGTTGGTTGAATTGTAGTTGATCACTAGTAGATTTGATTCATGTTTCCGAACTGTTTTGGGGTATAATATATTGGGTAATGAGGTATTTAGTGATCCTAAGTGTTTGGGGGAAGATCCATGGGAGTTTACAAGGCTTAGAGTTGAAAATCAAAGAAGAAAAGTCGGAAATCCCGTCTGACAACCCCTGGGGCGCCGCTCCTGCCAGAGCCTGTCAAGAGGGTTTGTTTGACAGGCCATGGAATGCCACGCCAGCTAGAGCGCCTCAGACCAGAGTCTGTCCGTCATGCTCAGGCACTTCATGTCTTTGAGAGCGCCAAGGTCATCTGGCGACCCCGTTCTTTCCCTATCTTTTCGTACTAGTTCCTAAGTGTTTTACCAATCATTTCTAGTTGATTACAGTACTCTAAAGTACATCTAAATCTCATGAAATCATCCAAAAAAGTGAGATCATTATCCTTGAATCCATAATCTAATTCAAGCTAAATTAGAATCAAGGTTATGAATGTTAAGAAGTCAAGTGCAAAGCTATGAAGTGAGTTGAAGTAAAGCTTTTGAAAGTTCTTGGAGTCTTACTTAAACGCAGTTTTAAGGATCAAGTTTGATTTAAAGAAAAGAGTAAAGGTTGAGTTCATTTCTCAAAAGGTATAAGGGAACTAAATATTCCCCTAGGATGTTTATAAATATTTTTACATTTAAGTCCAGAGGAACTAAGAGTTCAAAAAGAGTTTTTGAATAAAAAGGGGAACATTGATTCCAAGTGGAGCTTTTTAAAGCTAAAGGGGTTGAGCAAATTATCTCAACTCAGAGGAAAGAAGATATTTTAAAAGCATAAGCTAAAGTATATTTTAGGAGTCGTATTGAGAACTGATGTGGGGATGAGAGTTTAGATTAATTCAAGTCTCAATGTAAACTATGTAGTAATCATGGGTATTAACATGTCATACTTTTTAGATGATCACGTAAGTTATCTAGTGGATCCACTTAGTTCAGGATATCTTATGCGACAACAAAGTATAGGATAGTTCTGGCAGTGTGGGAGAGACGTTGTATCACCACTTAGGCTCATAGTGGTGGTTGTCGGTTAGATATACTCCCACAAAAATTATATTAATTTCATATATAAGAAAAGTTGAGTTTATTATTGACTTATTTTTAATGAACTAAGTGTTTACACTATTTTACCAGTTATATATATATTGCATATGTCTTTATTGATTTATATTGAGTTGTTATCTCGTGAGTAAAGCAGAGCCAATGTAAGTTCATCCTTAATCAATTTCATGTTTTATAGATGTGTTTAGCATTCAAACTCGCATACTCGTATATTTAATATACTAATGACAGTTGGCCTGCATCATCTTATGATGCTAAACCAGGTAACCACGATTAGCACGCAGCGCTTCGATGATCTTTTTCGAGCTCTAGAGTCAGTGGTGAGCCTCCTTGCATTCTGGAGGACATCCTTTTCATTTCCTTTACTAGTTTATTTCATTAGGATGTTTTGGGGTCTATTCCAACATCCATCTCAGTCAATTTAGAGGCTTCATAGACAGCTAGTAGTTCAGTAGTCTTTAATTTTCATTCTTATTTTAAAGACTTGAGTTGACATTTCGGACAGTTTGAATGTTTAAACTTTTAAAACATTCCAGATAGTATAAATATGTAGTTTAGTTAAGTTCTCTTCATTCTTAAGTGTGGTTGTTGTCTTCTGCTAGACAGACCAAGGGTTTGCTCAAGGCCAACAATGGTCATTGAGTGCCGGCCACGTCTAGTGTGTAGGCTCCGGGTGTGACAAACATGGCATCAGAGCCCAAAGTTCAAGAGTCATAGGGAGTCTATGAAGCCATGTCCGTAGAGTCTGAGTCATCGGTTTGAAGCGCCCCACATATATGATTAGAAGGCTACAACATTCAGGAAAATCTCTTTCATATTCCTTTTCATGCGTTAGAGTTTATCTCTAAAAGTCTCTCTCTGATTCGTGCATACACATATTTTCATATTTATCATGCCTCCACGAAGAGTCGTTAGAGGTCGACCATCCAGAAGAAATGTTGAAGAACAAGAAGTCCCTAATTCTCCGAATGTGAAACCCCAAGGAAAGGTTACCAACACAAAATTCTGGGAAGCTATCCGAATGTTAAGTCAAGTAGTAACCAACCAAGTCGGGCAATAGAGAGAAGCTCGACAAGAAGGGGCTTACACCTCGACGGTTCATGAGTTTCTGAGAATGAATCCTCCTAGCTTCACCGGATCAAGCACTACTAAGTATCCAGAAAACTTTGTGGAAGAGTTGAAGAAAGTATTTGAGGTAATGCATGTGGTTGATGTGGAGAGGGTTGAATTAGTTGCATACCAACTTAAGAGTTTGGCTGGAACTTGGTTCGAGCAATGGAAGGAAGGTAAAGATGAGGATGCACCACATCGAGGTTGGGCTTGCTTTGAATAAACCTTCTTGGGGAGGTTATTTCCCCGAGAACTGAAGGAAGCGAAGGTATGAGAGTTCCTCACATTGAAACAAGACTCCATGAGTGTTCAAGAGTGTTGGTTGAAGTTCACCCAAATGTCTCGCTATGCTCCAGATATGCTGAAGGACATGAGGAGCAGAATGAACTTATTTGTTGCCGGTTTGGGTCGTGCTTCAAGTAAGGAAGGTAGGGGTTCTATGTTGATAGGTGACATGGACATATCCAGGCTTATGGTTTATGTGCAATAAGTTGAAGAGGAGAAGCTGAGGTACATAGAGGAGTACCGAAACAAGAAGTCAAAGAAAGGGAATGAGTCTGGCCAACAAAAAGGTGGTTCAAGTCGACCCCAATTTCAGAAACCAAAGGGGCATGCACCATCATCTTCTAGTGCACATATGCCCAGAATCCAAGGTGATTATAGTGTCCAAATTTCACTTAACTTCAAGGATAGACCGACTCAGTCTCAAAGTAGTGTGGCACAAGAAGGAAGTAGGGCGCCTGAATGTACTAAGTGTGGTAGAAACCACCCAGGAAATTGTCGTGATGGCCATACATGTTGTTATAAGTGTGGTTAAGAGAGTCACTTCAAGAGAGAGTTCCCTAATAATAAGCAAGGTAGTGGAAATTCGGGCAATAAAACTCAATCTTCATCAGTTTCTCCACCAGACAGGTATGCACCTAAAGAGGCTACTTCTGGTATCGGCGGAGGGGGCAACCGTCTTCATGCAATCACTAGCCGCCAAGAGCAAGAGAATTCTCTAGATGTTGTTATGGGTATGATCAAAGTCTTTACTTTTGATGTTTATGCTTCGTTAGACCCCGGAGCAAGTTTATCCTTTGTAACTCCTAATGTTGTAAATCAGTTTGAAATTCTTCCTGAAAAGCTTTGTGAACCCTTTTGTGTTTCTATACCTGTTGGGGAGTCTATTCTAGTGGAAAGAGTCTATCGTGATTAGCCTATTTCCATCAATCACAAGAGCACCATGGTTGATCTAGTACAATTAGACATGCTAGATTTTGATGTAATTCTAGGTATGGACTTGCTCGAAGCCTGTTATGCATCAATAGATTGCAGAATTCGAGTTGTCAAGTTTCATATTCCTAATGAGCCAATCATAGAGTGGAGTAGTATCTCAGCAGTTCCTAAAGGTCCTTTTATTTCATACCTTAAGGTGAGGAAGTTAGTCTCAAAGGCTTGTATCTATCACTAAGTCCGAGTTAATGACTCAAGTGTTGAGGTACCTTCCCTTCACACAATTCTTATAGTAAGTGAGTTTCCAGAAGTCTTTCTTGATGATCTACCCGGAGTCCCTCCCGAAAGAGAGATAGACTTCGTCATAGATATCATCCCAAATACTCGCCCTATCTTTATTCTGCCATACAGAATGGCACCAGCAGAGTTAAAAGAGATAAAAGAACAATTGAAAGATTTGTTAGATAAAGGCTTTATTCGACCAAGTGTCTCACCTTGGGGCGCTCCGGTCTTATTTGTGAGGCAGAAAGATGGTTTCCTTAGGATGTGTATAGACTACTGTCAATTGAATAAGGTGACCATCAAGAATAAATATCCTCTCCCAAGGATAGATAATCTTTTTGATCAACTTTAGGATGCTTCTTGTTTTTGTAAGATTGACATCAGATCAGGCTATCATCAATAGAAAGTTAGAGAATGTTATATTCCAAAGACAGCTTTCAGAACGAGATATGGGCATTATGAATTTTTAGTTATGTCATTTGGTTTGACAAATGCACCTGCATCGTTCACGGATCTTATGAACAGAGTCTTCAAACCTTATTTAGATTTGTTTGTCATCTTCTTCATTGATGACATACTTGTTTATTCAAGTAATGAAGAAGATCATGCTAGTCACCTAAGGATTGTTTTTCAGACTTTGAGAGATAAGGAGCTATATGCCAAGCTCTCCAAGTGTGAGTTTTGGCTTAAGTTTGTGGCATTCTTGGGCAACATAGTTTCTGGTGATGGGATTAGAGTTGACACTCAGAAGATAGAAGCAGTTCAGAGTTTGCCTAGACCCACATCTTCAAAAGATATTAGGAGTTTCTTGGGCTTGGCTGGCTACTATAGGAGATTTGTTGAAGGATTCTCGTCTATCTCATCTCCTTTGACCAAGCTAACTCAGAAGACAGTCAAGTTTCAATGGTCTGATGATTGTAAGAAAACCTTTTCAGGAATTGAAAAAGAGATTGACTACCGCTCTAGTTTTGACCTTACCATAGGGTACTCAAGGTTTTGTGGTGTATTGTTATGTATTAAGAGTTTGATTAGGCTGTGTGATGATACAGAATGTCAAGGTTATAGCTTATGCCTCCCGACAGTTGAAGATTCATGAGAAGAATCACCCAACTCATGACTTAGAATTGGCTGCAGTAGTGTTTGCTTTGAAGATATAGAATCACTATTTGTATGGTGTTCCTGTTGATATATTCACTGATCACAAGAGACTCCAATATGTGTTCACTCAGAAAGAGCTCAACCTCAGACAGAAAAGGTGGTTGGAATTACTCAAGTATTATGACATGAGTATTCTTTACCACCCAGTTAAGGCTAATCTGGTTGCTAATGCCATAAGTAGGTTGTTCATGGGAAATACTTCCCATGTCGAAGAAGGAAAGAGGGAGTCAGCTAAGGATGTGCAAAGACTTGCACGTGTGGGAGTCAGAGTTACGATTCCACAAGAAGGAGGCATAGTGGTGACCAATAGGGAAGAATTATCATTAGTGTCAAAGGTGAAAGAGAAGCAAGACCAAGATCCTATTTTCCTTGATTTGAAGGAAAGTGTTCATAAGCAAAGAGTATTGGCTTTTGAACAAGGGGGAGATGGTGTGCTGAAGTATCAAGGTAGATTATGTGTACCTAAGGTGTATGGACTCCAAGATAGGATCTTGGAGGAGGCTCATCGCTCCAAATATTCCATTCTTCTAGGTTCCACCAAGATGTACCACGATTTGGAAGAAGTATGTTGGTGAGAAGGCATGTAGAAAGATATTGTTGAGTTTGTTGCCAAGTGTTCAAATTGTCAGCAAGTGAAAGTAGAAAAACAAAGGTCAGGACCCTTGGCTCAGAACATAGAACTTCTGGAATGGAAGTGGGAGATGATTAATATGGACTTCATCACAGGCTTGCCAAGGTCTCGCGGGCAGCATAATTCTACTTGGGTGATTATAGATAGAATGACAAAGTCATCCTCTTCTTGCCGGTAAAGACTACCTATTCGGCAGAGTATTATGCTAATTTGTACCTTCATGAAGTGGTAAGACTTCATTGAGTTCCGATCTCCATTAATTCAAATAGAGGTGCACAATTTACTGTACAGTTCTGGAAATCATTTAGAAAGGTTTGGGTTTGAATGTCAACTTGAGCAGTGCTTTTCATCCTCAAACAGATGGACAAGCATAGCGTACCATCTAGACCATAGAAGATATGTTGAGAGCTTATGTGATTGAGTTCAAGGGTTATTTGGATGATCACAATCTCTCATTGAGTTCGCTTACAAAAATAGTTACCATTCGAGCATCCAAATGGCTTTTTATGAAGCTCTTTATGGGAGAAGATGCAGATCTCCTATTGGGTGGTTCAAAGTTGGTGAAGCGGGGTTGATAGAACAAGATCTATTCCACAAAGCTATGGAGAAGGTGAAAGTGATTCAACAAATATTGAGGATGACACAAAGTCGCCAAACGTTTTACACATATATTAGAAGGTGGCCATTATAGTTTGAGGTAGATGATTGGGTTTATCTTAAGGTTTCACCCATGACAGGAGTTATGAGGTTTGCTAAGAAGGGGAAACTTAGTCCCCGGTATATTGCACCTTATAGAATGTCCAAGAGAGTGGGAAATGTTACTTACGAGTTGGAGCTACCCCAAGAGTTAGCAGTGGTTCATTCGGTATTCGATATTTCTATGTTAAAGAAGTGCTTGGATTATCCTTCATTGATAGAACCAACAGAGAAGGTTGGGATTAAGGCTAACCTATCTTATAATGAGTTTTCAGTTCAGATTTTGGATCATCATGTTTGCAAGCTAAGGATAAAGGAAGTTACATCAGTCAAGTTCCTTTGGAGGAATCAATTCATTGAAGAAGAAACTTGGGATGCTAAGGAGGATATGAAGAAGAGATATCCACATCTCTTTGAATTTGGAGAGAATGCAGATCAAGATATTAAATTATCTTCTTTGCACTTTATAATGCTATGTGTAAGCATGTTATTACTTGCTTTTATTTGTTGAGTATTGAAACGATGTTACTACCCTTATCATAGTGAACAAATTCTCATTCGAGGACGAATGTTCCCAAAGGGTAGATATTTTAACATCTCGTAACTTGAATTAACTAAGAATAAGTTAAGAAACCAAGATTAATGAATTTTGGGAATAAGTAGGGAAAACTGGAAAATTTTCAGCTTTCAAAAGTGAGTTTTGCTCATTTTCAGATGACCATAACTTTCCTCTCAGGGGGAGTTTAGGTGATTTCATAATATGGATGGAAACCCCTTGAGACGATCTTTCCAACGCCATAGAGTTTGCAGAAATCCGATGTCGTATGAGGGAGATATGCCTTCCGGAAGTTGGGTTGTTGGACTGAGGAAAGTTCAATCTGGATTTTAGCAAGGGTTAAGTTGTCGTTTCACCCTAGTATTTTAGAATTCGTTCTAAGGTTATATTAGGGGTAAAACAAAGTCCCAAATAAGTTTTAGAAAAATTTAGAACACTTAGGGTTTGGGAGAAAAGAGAAAAAAAAGAGGAAGATCAAGAATTGTCAAAGAACACCAAGATCGTTGCGTGGCTTTCGTCGGGACTGAACCCTATTGAAGTATGTGAGATCATTATGTGTTGGGTACTTTCACACACACACCAATATGTTCGATTCAGCAAGTTTCATATAGATTGATTGATAAATCTTGAAGTTCTTGATAAACAAATTGTGAAATTCTTGTTGGTTGAATTGTAGTTGATCACTAGTAGATTTGATTCATGTTTTCGAACTGTTTTTGGGTCTAATCTATTGGGTAATGAGGTATTTAGTGATCCTAAGTGTTTGGGGGAATATCCATGGGTGATTAGAAGGTTTAGAGTTGAATCAAAGAAGAAAAGTCGGAAATCCCGTCTGACAACCCCTGGGGCGTCGCGCCAGCTAGAGCGCCTCAGACCAGAGTTGGTCCATCAGGCTCTGGCGCTCCGCGCTTCTCAGAGCGCCAAGGTCACCTAGAGATCATGTTCTTTCTCTATCTTTTTTGTACTAGTTCCTAAGTGATGTACCTATTTTCCTAGTTGATTCCAACACTCTATAGTACATCTAAACCTCATGAAATCATCCAAAAATATGATATCGTGATCCTTGAAGCCATAATCTAATTCAAGGGAAGTTAGAATCAAGGTCAAGAAAGTTAAGAAGTGATGTCCAAAGCTATGAAGTGAGTTAAAGTAAAGCTTTTCAAAGTTCTTAGAGTATTACTTAAATGTCATTTTAAGGCTCAAGTTAGAGTTAATTAAAAGAGTAAACATTGAGTTTATTTCTCAAAAGGTATTAGGGAACTAAGTATTCCCTAGGAAGTTTATAAATGTTTTTACATTTGGGTCGAGAGGAAGTAAGAGTTCCAAAAGAGTTTTTGAATAAAAAGGGGAACATTGATTCCAAGAGGAGATTTTCAAAGCTAAAGGAGTTGAGCAAATTATCTCAACTCAGAGGAAAGAGGATATTTTAAAAGCATGAGCTAAAGTATATTTTGGGAGTAGTGTTGAGCACCGATGTGGGGGTGATAGTTCTGATTAACTCAAGTCTCCATGTAAACCATGTAGCCATTATGTGTATTAACGTATCATGATTTTTAGATGATCACGTAAGGTATCTGGTGGATCCACTTAGTTGAGGATGTCTTATGCGACGGCAAAGTAAAGGACAATTCTGGCAGCGTGGGCGAGACTCTATATCACTACTTAGGGTCATAGTGGTGGTTTTCGGTTAGAGAAACTCCCACAGAAATTATATTACTTTAATATATAAGTAAAGTTGAGTTTATTATTGTCTTATCTTTAATGAACTAAGTGTTTACACTGTTTTACCAGTTATATATATATATATTTCATGTGTCTTTATTGTTTTATATTGAGTTGTTATCTTGTGAGTCAAGCAGAGCCAAAGTTAAGTTCATCCTTAATCCATTTCAAGCTTTATAGATGTATTTAGAATTCCAACTCGCATACTCTAACATTCAATGTACAGATGTCAGTTGGTCTACATCGTCTTATGATGTAGACACAAGTAACCAGGATCAGCATGCAGAGCTTTGTTGATCACGTTCGAGCTCCGGAGTCAGTGGTGCGCCTCCTTGCATTTCGGAGGACATCCTTTTCATTTGCTTTACTAGTTTAGTTCATTAGGATGTTGTGGGGTCTGTCCCAACATCTATATCAGTCAGTTTAGAGGCTTTGTAGACAGTTAGTAGTTCAATCGTCTTTACTTTTCATTCTTATGCTAAAGACCTCAGTTGCCATTTTGGCGAGTTTGAATGCTTAAACTTTTAAAACATTCTAGATAGTATAACTCTGTAGTTTATTTAAGTTCTCATCATTCTTAAGTATGATTGATGTCTTCCGCTGAATTAAGTAATAGATACCAAGGGTTCGCTCGAGTCCAGCAATGGTCACCGAGTTCCGACCACGTCCAGGATGTAGGCTCCGGGGTGACTAAAATAGAGAGTGCACACTGCATACAATCAACTATTAAGTGAATGTGTCTTTTAATACATATATGGTGATAGTTTAGGTAGAAAAAAGTATTAATGATTATGAAAGTGTGACTTTGACCATTTAACTTTATTTTTTAAAAATGTCCACTTTTACTTGTCAAGTTAAAAAATCAAGAAATTATTTATCAATCAGTTCTTGAAAAACTAGACCTTCACCAATAAGATGAACAAAAAGTTCATGTCATTAGCCCAATAGAACTCTTAAGATTCATTCCTTGTAGTCCATATTAAGTGAACCGTCAGAATTTTTTTATATAGTTCAAAATAAGTGAATTTTTCAAAGTTCAAGATAATTGTTGATTGGATTTTTTTCCCTTCATATTTATACTTCTTTTAATGATGTTGTTAACTACTTTACAGTTTTAGGCGAATAGTTTAGGAATAATAATAATTAAGAATAGCCTTTAATATTTTTTTTAGGAGGAGTGTTATATCCCAGCAATTCACTTAATATAGACTAGAGGAAGTACAATTCATTTCCCCAACGTACTTGTCAAAATATTGAACTAGTTATATTCAAACAATGTTATAGTAAAATTACTCTTTTATTTATTGCTCCATAAGGAATGTGACAGGTGTGTACAAACTAAGACATGAAGAGTTAAAGTTCTTAAATAATAACAAAAATACTTATTACAACTTTAGCATTTCACAAGGATTTAAGGTTTTGATTTCCCCCTTTCCTTTGCTTTTGAATTTTTAATTTTTCGTCTTCGTCTAGGATTAACAGGAGACCGAGTTTATTCAAGTCCTCAATATCTTCAGGTATATACCCAAATTCAATAAGAGCTTTCCATGTTAATTTATATACATGTCCTCACTATATATGATAATGATTTATACCATGTTTTTTCTTTAAGTAGGTAGATATATTCATGTGTGTCAAAAGCATTTTTATTGTGTTTTCATAGTTTATGTTAATTCCATGTTCTCCTTGATTGTACCAATGATATCAGACTCATATCCATCACCCTTTATGTCCTCCCTTCCACGAAGGCGGTGACGACCCAACGTGAAAAGGGCTACCTCAGAAAAAGCTACCTACTTGTGGTAGAGTGAAAGCTACCTAGTGTGGATCCATCGAGGCACTCCCACATTAATAGTTAGATTTTGCGGTGTCAAAGAGTCTTTACTTCGAGTTGCCAATATATTTATAAGAAATTTATAGTCGATATATATGGTCTTGGAAAATGGATAACTTTTGGGTCGAGTTAGGCGCAAATATTCATCAATTTCTTTGTATGATAAGATGTAACATGGAAGCAAAATGTATGATTTGCTATTTATAAATAGGTAATCTAGAGTTGGGATATGGTTTAAAGAGGACTCTTGGTGCAATTGTTGTAGTGCTGAAGGATATTAAAAAAATAAATTTTGGAGATAAATACTAGAATGTATACCTATGATTTAAATATATGATCTAAAACATATTTTGGACCCCACTTGCAACTCCACTAGTATATTTCCTTTTGACAAAGGATATTTATCAATTTACATATAAGTAGGAAGATTATGTTTGCCTTTATAATTTTTAACGAAGGGGATAAAATTAACAACATTGTCAATACCTAGTTCCACCACTTAATAATTGTGATAACTGCTAACTATCTTTATAAATGGAATCGTCTTCTATAAATAGTACTAAATAAGTTTTTTTTTTAAATATAAAGGCTAAGCTGATTAATTTCTTCAAAATATTGGGTGGGTGGGTGGGTGTGGGGGAGTAAATTCAATAATAGTGTTAACTACTAACTACCCTTTCTAAAAAAATAAGGGGTAAAGTAAATTCAAAACATAAAATTAATGGGATGAAACCAAATATATGTTGTATGATTTTTTGTTAGAGATTATTTGTGCATTTCTAAAAAGAGATGTTTTTATTCTGCTTTTTGATCCCATGAGAACCTATACCTACTTAAAGGATTTGAGACCACATTAATTAGGACTGGCCTGTTGTGGGATCTATTAAAAAAGAACCCTTCAATGCCACAATTTATATGATGCCACGAGTAATTGTTGGGTTTCAAAAGCTGTGAATAAAATTGAAGAGTTTTGACTTTTGTGAAGAGTTGGTACTATTCTGAAGAATTGTAACTTTTCTGAAGAGTTGTGGCATCTATGAAAAGTTACAATTTTTTTTGTTAGACTGTGACTAGTCTAAAGAATTGTGACTTTTTAATAAGGCATAATAATCTCTCATTCACACTACCATATGTTGTCGATAAATAGAGGGTTCTTCTTATATTTCTAATTATGAATTTCTGAACTTCTTCTTTTCTACTAAATCTAGTATTCTAAATGTATTTTACTGTTGTTCAGTGGTTTGCTAACACCGTTGTTTGATGTATCGATACATCAGTGATAAGATCATTCTATTATGAGAGGATACATTCCATTAAGCTCGAGTACTTGAGGGGAATAATTTCCTTACGTAAATATCATACATTCAATGGGCTCAATTTTTTTAAGAGAATATTTTGTTTATCATTTTTAATATGTTTCAAATTTATTTTCTTTACTGGTTTGAAGTTTCTAGTTTTGAAAATATTCTTTAAATTTGTTGCTTCTTACCAAGTTCTTCAAAATTATTGTTATAATTATCTAATAATAATTTCATAGCAAAGGTGACTTTGAACTTTAGGTATTTATGCAGAGCATGTTGCATTATACACAAACATTTTGTTGATCAACTTTGATGTTATTTTTTGTATTTCTTTTTTCCTTGGGAGGAGAGCGTTTTTGTAGTTCATGCTGAAACGTGTTACATTTATCTTAACATGAAGCATAACTTCTTCAGGTCAAAGTTGGGTATATTCTCTAGGAAAACAAGATAGATAATTTTCGACTTGAAGAAGTTATGCTTCATATATAGATAAATGTAACACTTTTTAGCATGAGCTACAAAAACTATCTCCTCCCAAGGAAAAAAGAAAAACAAAAAATAAATATCAAAGTTGATCAACAAAATATTTGTGTAAATATAATGCAACATGTTTTACATAAACACGTAAAGTTCAAAGCCACCTTTTCTATGAAATTATTATTGAGATACTTAAAACAATAATTTTGACGAACTCCGTAAGAAGCAACAAATATAAAAAAATATTTCCAAAACTAGAAACTTAACACCAGTAAAGAAATAGAATCTGAAAAAATTAAAAATGATATAAAAAAATATTTTCTCAAAACATATTGACCCATTAAATACACAGTGTTTTCTTGAGGAAATTAGTCCCCTCAAGTACCCGAGGTTAATGAAATATGTGCTCTCAAAATAGAATGATCTTAGTCACTTGTGTATCGGCGAACCGCTCAACAATAGTAAACTACACTTAGATTAATAGATTTAGTAAAAAATAAAAAAATTCAGATATCCGTTATGGAAAATAAGAGGAACCCTCTATTTATAGACAACATATGGTAGTGTGAATGGGTGCCTATTGTGCCTTATCAAAAAGGTCACAACCCTTCAGAAAAGTCAAAGCCTTACACAAAAATCATAACTTTCCATAAAAGCCACAACTCTTCAAAAAAGTCACAATTCTTCAGAAAAAGTAACACCTCTTCAGAAAAGTCAAAACTCTTCAAAAAATCACAATTTCATTCAAATTTTTATAAAACTCAACAATTACTCTTTGGCATCAGATAAATTGTGGCATTGAAGGGTTCTTTTTCAATAGATCCCACAACAGGGAAGTCCTAAAGTGATCTTGAATGCTTTTATTAGGTACAAATTTAAGGTTCACATGAGTTCAGAAAAAATAAAAAAGAACAAATATCTTTTCAGAAATGTAGAAACAATCTGTGCCAAAAATCATACAGCACAATTTTGGTTTCATTCCATTAATTTTATGTTTTGAATTTACTATTTTTAAAAATTTATTAAATACTATTTATAGAAGATTGTTCCATTTAGAAAGATAGTTAGCAGTTATCTCAATTATTGAGTGGTGAAACTAGGTATTGACAATGTTGTTAATTTGATCCCCTTTGTTAAAAACTATATTATGTAATTAAGGCAAACATAATCATCCTACTTATATCACAATTGTTAAATCTCCTTTGACAAAAGGGAAGATACTAGTGTAGTGGCAAATTGCGTTCAAAATCTGATTTACATCATACAATTAAATCTTAGGTATACATTCTAGTATTTATCTCAAAAATATACTTTTTGAACCTCCTTCAACCACTTCTATAATGCACCGAGACACCTGTTTACACCATCTCCCAACTCCAGATAAAGTATTTATAATAGCAATATATATGTTTTGCTTCCATGTTACAATTTATCATACAAGAAAATAATAAACATTTGCACCTAACTCGACTCAAAAGTTATCCATTTCCCAAGATGATATATATCAATAATAAATTTCTTATACAAATTTTGGGAACTCTAAGAGTTGACTCATCCACACAACAAAAGTTAGATATTAATGTGGGAGAGCCTCGATGCCCTTTTCAAGTTGGGCCATTAGTGCCTTCATGGTATGGTAGACACGAAGGGTGATAGATATGAATCTCATATCCTCGATACAATCAAAGAGAACATGGAATTAACATAGAGTTAAAAACACAATAAAAATGTTTTTGACACAAATGAATATATCCTATCTTAAGAAAAAATATAGTATTAATCATTATCATATAGAGTTAGGGCATGTATATCAATTATCATGGGAAGAGCTTATTAAATTTGGGTATATACCTGAGGAGATTAAGGACTTGAATAAACTCGGTCTCCTGGTAATCCTAGATGAGGATGAAAATTCAAAAATTCAAAAGCAAAGGAAAAGGGGATACCAAAACCCTAAAAGCTTGTGAAATGCAAAGGATGTAATAAGTATTTTTTTAGTGATTAAGAACATTAACTCTTCATGTATAAGTTGGAACACACCTGTCACATTCCTTAACGAGCAATAAATTAAAGAGTAATTTTACTATATCATTCTTCGAATATAAATAATTCAATATTTTAACAAATATGTTGGGGAAATGAATCGTACTTCCTCTAGTCTATATTAAGCAAATTGTTGGGATATAACACTCCTCTTAAAGAAAAATATTAAGGACAATTATTAAAGGCTACTTTTAATTATTACTATTCCTAATATATTCTCCTAAAAATATAAAATAGTTAACAACATCATTAAAAGAAAGGATAAATATGGATAAAAAAATCCAATTAACAATTATCTTGAACTTTAAAAAATCACTTATTTTGAGCTATATAAAAAACATTTGACGGTTCACTTAATATGGACTAGAGGGAATACATGTTAATAGTTAAGTTGTATTGACTACATTAAATTTTGTTCATATTGTTGGTGAAGGTCCAATTTATCAAGAACTAATGAATAAATTATTTCTTGATTTCTAAACTCGACAAGTAAAATGGACATTTTAAAAATAAAGTTAATGGTCAAATCACACTTTCGTTATCAGTAATTCATTGCCTTTTTTTCTACCTAAATTATTACCATATATTTATTAAAACACACATTCATTTAATAGTTGATTGTATGTAGTGTCACTCTCTATTTTTATTCAAAAAAAGATGTCAAGACACCGTCCACATGAATAAATATTTCCATTTATGTAGAACTAAAATAATTGGAAGTTTAAAAATTAAGGCGGTTAATATTCTAGGATAAATATCTAAATCAGATCATTTGTAAACATTCATGGGTCATTTGTAAAAAGATTCACCCAACATCTTCATTCTCCAACAATGATCGTCGTCCTGAATTGTGATTTGAGCCTTCAAATTGCTATTGTCGACTTTGTCCCCCCACCCTCCCTATTAATTAAGCTGTAATTATGTCCTAGATGTAGATGAATAAAGTCAAAGGTTAGCTTAAATGGAAGAACATATATAGATTTTGGAAAAGAAACGCTGGAATTGCCTTGATAGACTTACTAGAAGACACATACTCGGAGCCTTAAAAGATGAGGGACATGTGGCACGTCAAGAAATGTCAGAGGACTTTTCATTTGCTTTCGGCCAAGAATTGAAGTGTTATCCATATTCTGTCACAATTCTTTGAGTACCCAAAATATGTGGGACAATCTACATTACGTCCTATAACTTCTAAGTAAAGATTCAAATCATTCTCTATATGTGTATAGGTATTAACCCGATGAATAGTACTAACTTGTGCATATATGTTAAGGTCCTTTAGTTTTAATATGGATGATCTTGATATCTATTCTTAAATTCATATATTGCTCTTGAATTTGATTGAGTTGGGAAGTTTCTGAGTTCGTTACTTCGCATCATAGGGTCGTTTAGAGTTAGTTTCTTAGGCACATTTGCTAGGTATTTGTATGTAAAAGTAATTTATTAAAAAATCCGAGTTTGGGTGAATTGGGAAGGACAAACAAATAAGAAATTCCGACTAGCAAAATCTGAAGGTGGTCGCACGTTGCGCGCCTAGTTTAAAGTTTTTAAAATATTATTCCAAGTCGCAGAGCTAACACTAGTTGTTCTGCCTCAAAGAGATATTTTCGAAAACCAAACTTCAATTATGCGTCTGCATTGCGGACCCACCTTAAGATATTAATTTCGGTTTTCTCTCATGTTTAGCTATCTAGAATAATTCCTAAACATCATGAGATCTTTCCAGTCACAAATCAAAATCCTTGAATTCATAATGTTTTCAAGGATTAGGGATTATTCAAGTCAAGAGCAGTTAAGAATCAAAGTCAAGAGAAGTCAACAGTCAAGTTATGATAAATTCTTAAAGTTTTCAAAAGTATTTCAGAAATGTTTTAACTTTGTTTTAAAACTTAAGTTTTGAGTTCAGTAGAGATTAAAGTTGAAGTTATGTACTTCAAATAAGTATATGAGGACTAAGTATTTCCAAAAAGATTTAAAATATTTTCACATTTAAATAAGAACAGAAATGGATTTTCCAAAGAGCTTACATGCTATTCTTCAAAAAAGAGTAGTAGCTTTTTAAATGAAACAAGACGGGAAACTGAGATTTCCAAGATTGCCTTTGAGTTATGTTTTTGAGAAATAATCTTAAATAACAGAAGAAGTATGTTTTTAAACATAAAGAGCTAATATAATATATTATTTTTGGGAGTAGTATTGAGCACCAATATGGGAAGAGTTCAAACAACTATCAGCCCCCATAAACCATGTCACCGTCATGAGTAGAAAAGGGTCATACTTTTTCGATGAATCCTTTTAACATAGAATAGTGGATCTACTTAGTAGTTCAGGTCATATACCTTTGGACGGGTATAAGATGTGTTGGCAGCGTGAGGTAGATCGATTTATCATCACTATAGCTCTTAAGTGATGATTGTCGGTTAGAGAAACTCTCACAATAGTAATTGCGTGGTTCCTCAATGGGTTCTACTTAGTATGAATAGGGGTATGGGACTTCATTGATACATTTCACAAGTAGACTTTGAGAGAGAGCATGATATATCTTTTATGATATTATGATTATGCGTTGACATCATGTTTCAAACAATATTTCCTTTTTCTTGATATTGCACTTGTTTTAAACTTCTTTATAATGAAATGAGTTCAATTAAGTATTGATGAGTTGATAAGATCAAAGGTAAATGTTTCTTTCAGAATCTTTTCAAGCCTATGCTGTATTTAGCATTCCAACTAGTATACTCTTACATTCGATGTACTGATGTCAGTTGGCATGTGTTGTCTTATAAAGCAGACATAGGTAACTAGGATCGGCATTCCAGCGCACCGTTCATTCAGTGAGTAGTTTAGAGTCAGTCAGTGATCCTCTTGCATTTCGGAGGATCTATTTTCCTTGCTTTCTAGTTAGTTCATTAGGATGTAGTGGGTTTTGTCCCAACATCCATATAAGTTGTTTTAGAGGCTTCATAGATAGTCAAATGTTAGTTCTTTTAGTATTTTAATTATCATTTCTTATTGTTAAAACTTGGGTTGCCACTTTTGGCCAAGTTGAATGTTTTAACATTTAAGCATTCTAAGTTATTTTAGTTTTCAGTTCGCTTAAGTGTGATTGATCTTTATTAATATGCATATTGTCTTCCTTTGAGTTAAGTAAGGCAGTCCAAGTGTTCGCTTGGGACAAATAATTGTCTTCGGGTGCCAGCCCCGCCCAGGGTGTAGGCTCGGGGTGTGACATAGACTGTGTACACGGAAAAGTCAAAAGATAACTATCTAAAAGTTTTAACTTTTGACATGGCTGGTGCAAAACATTTCAGAAGTTAATGGTGTCATCCCAAGGGGTTTTAGACAAACTAAGATTTGGCAAATAAAGATTTGAATTTCTAAAAATTCATAAGATTACAAAGAGAAGGGCATCTTCAAGGAAAAACACTACTACAAATAGGGACCTCACAAAGTGTTGAAGAGTCTTTGTTGTACTTTGGGCTTTGTGTCTTATCTGATTACATGGTAAATATACTCTGATGAACCCAATAAACGTCGTCTTCATTACTTTTGATGATAACAAATTATGTACTTCATGAACCAGATTCACTACTTATGAAGAAAGGAAACGACTCTCATGAACCAGGTTCATTAATCTATATATGAAAGCAGAAGTACAGAATAAAAGAGGCGCAGATTCATTTATGGAAAGAAGGAGAATAAAAGAGACGACGCATATTTATTTTTGGAAATAAATAAAAGAGACGACACAGATTTAATTTTGGAAATAAATAAAGAAGACAAATGCAGGTTTATTTTTGGAAATAAATAAAGAAAACAAAACCTTTTATTAGAAGGTAGAGGCAGATTTATTTATGGAAATAAATAAGAAGACAAAACCTTTTCTTAAAAGGTTATTAACCCTATGCGTATACCTCAACAAATAAACAAACCTTTCCATATCAAAGAAGTATATAGAAAACAAGTTTGTTATCAACTTTGCAGAGAGGCGGCAAAATATCTATATAAACAGAGATATCAAGTCAAAGAAAATTTGTCTTTGCAATCGAGTGAAAAAGTGAAGAAAGGCGAGAAGAAGAGAGAGGCAGCAAAGATCGTTTGTGAGTTTTGTGAGCTTTGTGAGTTTTGTGAGTTTTGTGAGTTTGTGAGCTTGTGTGATTGTAAACAAGAAGTGGGTTTGGCTTCTTATGGAGAGAGAGAGAATTTGTGAGTGAGTTTGCAAGAAGTGGGTTTGGCTTCTTGTGGAGAGAGAGAGAATTTGTGAGTAAGTTTGCAAGAAGTAGGTTTGGCTTCTTGTGAATTTGAAGAGTTCGATTAGAGTTAATCGAAAATTGTATTTGAGTTGAAAACTTAATAAAACAAAGTTGTGTTTTTCCTTCTTTAAGAGAGGAAGGTTTTAGTTAAAAGTATATTGCTTTATTTTCTTGTTTTAGGCAAATAATCAAGAACCTTGTTCTTGATCTATGGGTAAGGTTTCTTCAATTGGTATCAGAGCAGGATCTTTTCGTTAAAAGATTAACATCTTGAAAAGAAAATGGCAGCACCACCTACCCCCCAAGAAGGAGCTTCTCAAACATGACCACCACTGTTCAATGGAAAATATTATGGATGGTGGAAGAATCGCATGATGGATCATCTGATAGGAGAAAATCCCGATCTCTGGAGCGTAGTCTTGGATGGTCCTACCATTCCTATGAAAAAGGGGCCTGATGGAGAAACAATGATACCTAAGGATAGAAAGGAATGGAATGTTGCTGATAAACTTGCCATACAAAATAATGCCAAAGCTAAGAAAATCTTGATATGTGGTATAGGACCAGACGAGTACAATAGAATTTCCTCCTGTCAAGATGCTAAAGCAATCTGGGAAACTCTGCAAACAGCACATGAAGGAACTAATCAGGTCAAGAAATCTAAAATTGACAACTTAAACAGACAGTATGAATTATTCAGAATGATGGATGGAGAAACTATTCAAGCTATGCACACCAGGTTTACAGCAATTATCAATGAGATCTACTCTCTTGGTGAAGTAATTCCCAACGGAAAAGCTGTAAGAAAACTCCTGAGTGTCTTACCTGAGTCATGGGAAAGTAAAGTTGAAGCAATTACTGAAGCACGCGATCTTGACAAATTAGCAATGGATGAACTTATAGGAAATCTAATAACATATGAACTGAAGAAGAACCAACAGAAAGAGATAAGCAGTAAAAGAAAAGAAAAGAATCAAACCACTGCATCTGAAGATTTTGAAGATGAAAATATTGCTCTTGTGACCAAGAGGTTCTCTAGATTGCTAAAAAGGGGACAAACATCTCAAAAGAGGAGTCCCCAAAGGAATACTGATAACTCTAGGGAACCACTATGTCACAAGTGTGAAAGTCCTGATCACTTCATCAAATTCTGTCCACTTTGGGCCTTGGAATATAAGAAAAACAATCCAGACAAGACAAAAGAGGGAAATGGTGATAGATATGTTCCAAATAATAGAAGAATGACCAACCAAGAGGCAGATCTATCCATGAAGAAAGCACTCGCTGTAATGGGAGGCATGTCTGAAGATGAATCTGAGGATGAGAAAGAGAATCAATCTCTGCTTGCAGTAGAGCAAGCAGGTAAATATGACTTTCTTGCGCTAATAGCCACGACTGAAACCCCAAATAAAGAAAGCAACTGCCAAGCACAAGATGTTCTCTACGCACTAATGGCGGGATCAGACTCTGATGATGAAGAAGAAGGTAAACAGGACTATGTTAGCCTCTCTCACACTAAAGAAAATCTTGAACTATAAACAAAAAAGGAACTAGAATCGTTGCTGCACACTCTTATAAATACATATCAATCAACTAGTCATGAAAAGGAACTACTCATGGAAGACTATGCATCTCTAAGAGAAGAAAACATGACTCTAGAACAACAAAATTATTCTCTGCAAAAGAAACTAGAAAATTTAAAAAAAGAACTGAAGGTTGTCACTCTAAAGAATGAAGATCTGCAAAGAAAACTTGACCTGATTAAGTTGGAAGTAGAGAATAGTATGAGATGGACCAGGTCCTCCATAATTCTCGATAGTCTACATAAAAATCAATCTGGCACAAGATATGGAATAGGATTCTCTAAAACAACAAATCCTAATATAGATTGTCTCTGCTTTCACTGTAGTCTTACAGGACACAAAAGTTCTACTTGTGATAGAAAACAAACTGGACATAAGAAAAATTTCATGTTTGTAGAAAAGGTGCAAACGGAAAATGGCCTTAAAACTGCTCCTACACCCAAAGCTCTTCCTAGATGGGCTAAAACGAATCTTATTCACCCTTTTTATAATAAACAAGCAGTCAAGTGGATCTGGGTACCCAAAACTAACTCTATCTAAATAAAACGGCAGGTCGCGGTGAGAGAAAAATCAAAACACTGGTATTTGGATAGCGTATGCTCAAGATACATTACCGGAAATCAACATAATTTTCTCTCATTGAAAGGAGTTAAGGGAAGAACTGTAATAGGTACTAGATGGGTCTTCAGAAACAAACTCGACGAACCAATCTTCACATCGCAACCGGCAACCACTCAGGGGGAAACCAACATTGTAATCACCCCAAAACCACCTCCATCCCAAACACATAATATTAGTACCTACCTATTTTCTGCTGGTGTATCTGTTGTTCACTTGTTCTTTTTGATGTGTCAAAAGGGGGAAAAAGCATGTATTTTATTTGTACATGTACGAATGGTTATTTGTCATCATCAAAAAGGGGGAATTTGATGAACCCAATAAACGTCGTCTTCATTACTTTTGATGATAACAAATTATGTACTTCATGAACCAGATTCACTACTTATGAAGGAAGGAAACGACTCTCATGAACCAGGTTCATTAATCTATATATGAAAGCAGAAGTACAGAATAAAAGAGGCGCAGATTCATTTATGGAAAGAAGGAGAATAAAAGAGACGACGCATATTTATTTTTGGAAATAAATAAAAGAGACGACACAGATTTATTTTTGGAAATAAATAAAGAAGACAAATGCAGGTTTATTTTTGGAAATAAATAAAGAAAACAAAACCTTTTATTAGAAGGTAGAGGCAGATTTATTTATGGAAATAAATAAGAAGACAAAACCTTTTCTTAAAAGGTTATTAACCTTATGCGTATACCTCAACAAATAAACAAACCTTTCCATATCAAAGAAGTATATAGAAAACAAGTTTGTTATCAACTTTGCAGAGAGGCGGCAAAATATCTATATAAACAGAGATATCAAGTCAAAGAAAATTTGTCTTTGCAATCGAGTGAAAAAGTGAAGAAAGGCGAGAAGAAGAGAGAGGCAGCAAAGATCGTTTGTGAGTTTTGTGAGCTTTGTGAGTTTTGTGAGTTTTGTGAGTTTGTGAGCTTGTGTGATTGTAAACAAGAAGTGGGTTTGGCTTCTTATGGAGAGAGAGAGAATTTGTGAGTGAGTTTGCAAGAAGTGGGTTTGGCTTCTTGTGGAGAGAGAGAGAATTTGTGAGTAAGTTTGCAAGAAGTAGGTTTGGCTTCTTGTGAATTTGAAGAGTTCGATTAGAGTTAATCGAAAATTGTATTTGAGTTGAAAACTTAATAAAACAAAGTTGTGTTTTTCCTTCCTTAAGAGAGGAAGGTTTTAGTTAAAAGTATATTGCTTTATTTTCTTGTTTTAGGCAAATAATCAAGAAGTGCACGTTTGCTTGTCTAACAATTTTGTCTGGGTCATATTAATTGGAATTAGTTAGTAGAATCATCTATGTTTTAGTCAAGCCTTTTTTACATCATAATTTTGATGTTCTCTTAGGTAGAGTTGCCTAGGAGTGTCAACTAGAGGTAGTTGATGTTTTGGTGCAGCAGAGTTGCTGCTTGTTTAGCTCTCATCATTGAGATCAGAGTTGGTGGCTAGAATTAGCCATGTTGGGTTCTTAAAGTCTATATCGAATAAAGTTTGTTAGTTTAGTGGGCAATAGAGTTATTGCTTAGTTTTCCTTTATAGTAGAGTTTCTAGAGTAAGAGTGAATGATTAAAGAGTTTTGATCCCCATGTTGCAAAAGATTGTATTCTGAAACATTGTTCTATTTGAATGAAATGTAGTTTGAGTTAAAATCATGTAATTGTAGTCGTGATTTCACCGCCCTTGACAAAGGACTTTTCCAAGTAAAATAATTGTGCCTGATTTACTTTGAGCTATTTATTTTCCATATTTTATTTTTTCTAGAGACCTGGTCCTATGATCACTGGTAGACGCATACATTCCAACAATTGGTATATGTGTTTCTTCTCTATCAAGTTAAAACCAAGAGAGAATCCTGCGAAGAATGGAGACACCACTGAACATGCCAAAAGGTTAGTCTCCTACAAGGATGCCTCATTTTGATGGCCAGTTCTATAGATGGTGGAATATTCGAAAGAGTGATTATCTGATGGCTGAGGACATTGAGGTATGGAATGTTATTTGTGAAGGTGATTATGTGCCTACTATGGAAGTAAAAGATGGATATTTCACAACAATCGTTCCCAAAACTCTATAGAAATATAATGACTCCAAATGAGCTTATGTTCCTCGAAGAACATGTCCCTGCATGCAAGCAAGTCTCTAAGATGCTGGAAATTCTTCCCAAATCTTGGACAGATGAATTTGTGATATGCGATGGGACAAGGGACTCTGAAGTAGTGATGATGATGCACTATTAGAACATTGTCAAGTTTTTAAGATGAACAGAAATAGAAGGAAAGGACAAAAAGTCAGATCTGATTATTGAGGATGATTGGAAGAAAGATGCAAAAAGGAAAAAATACTTGATCTATACGTGTCACAAAGTCAAACCTGTGAAATAAATGAGAACATGGGATATTTCACAAGATTTGAAAAAATTGTTAGAAAATGTGGATGTCTCATGAGGAACTTGACAAGGCTACAAATTCAAATGACTTGTGATAAAAGTGTGGTAATTCATGTCTTTTCATTAGTGACTTCCCTACGCACAAGGTTGACCTTAGGGAATATGGTAAGTCTAGAGAAGGTAAAGACAAAAGAATGGACCAGGTCCGTGACAAATCAAACAGAAGAGAAACTATAATGATGCGGTAAGAAGAATCTGACTGCCTGCAAAAATTCCCTAAGTGATTCAGATGATTATGAATACTTTAATGATGCTTTCATGGATAATTTAGATGATGAAGATTTTAATGAATAGGTAACCTTATCATACTTCAAGCAAAACATGAATACCTTTTCTATTAGTAAATTGAGAAAGCTAGTTGTTGTACTAATTAATTTGATCAGTGAGCTAATGACATGATGTCATGAATAATAGCATAAACAACTCTCAAGATGGAAAAATTGCTCTAGTTATCCAAATATATGATATTGAAAAATAAATGGTGGTTCTAAAAGCTGAAAGAAAAGATAAAAAGAGTTACTACTACATTTTGTAAAGGAAATAACAGGGCCAGCAGAGGGACATGGTTCGTGTAAAAGAGAAGAATTGAAAAAATCCCTCAAATGGACCGTTTCCTCTAAAATGCTTACAAATTAATAAGTCAGGGTAACAACAGTGGATAAGGGATAGGTTGTGAGAATATAGACCCCCCATACAATCGTCACAACAAAAATATTTATTTTGCTGATAATTTGCTACGTCAACATTATGGTCGAAATGGACATCTTAAGAACGATTTTCTTTTTTGGAAAAATATGAAGGAAGATCTTCAAAATATCCCAAACAGAGGAACAGAAAGAAGAAGGGACTAGGTCATGCTTTTGGTCCTAGGTTAAAGAAAAACAGTCTTCCACATTGGACAAAATATTTTCTTACTACTATGTTATCTGCTTACTGGAAACTCCTTCTCAAATAGGTTTCCAAGGCTAACAAGTAATATGCTATGCAAGTGAGAGGAGGTAACATTAGTCAGTGTTGTCTTATGAATAGTAGATGATTAAAGTACATAAGTGGGAAAACTAAAAACTTCCTCTTTATCAAGGCACATCAATGTGAAGGTGTCTCTTTGGGCGTAGGCATGATTGAAAAGTGTGTGGTACACCCTATTGATGATGTGTACTATGATAATGAGTTGAAGTACAATCTTCTATGTGTTTCACAAACTTGTGATAAAGGAAATGGAGAACATGTATAATATTGATGTATGACACACGAGACATTCGCATGTGAGTGCTTCTCTACTGCACAAACTTGTGTCAAGGGACCTGTTCCGCGGTCTACCCAAAATAAAATTTGCAAATGACAAAGTTTGTGATGCTTGTGTTAAAGAGAAACATATCAGACCATCCTTCAAGCGCAATAAGCAGAATTATAATCTTCCAAAGAACTTTTGGGCTGAAGTGGTGAATATTACATGTTGAGTGACCAAAAGGATGAATTTGAGAAGTTTGATCCTAATAATGATGAAAGAGTATTTATGGGTTATTCTCCGCTAGCAAGGCTTATCTGATGTATAAAACGTGTGCATTGAAAAACATATTCATGTTATTTTTTATGAGTCTGGAAAAATTGAGAAGTAAGTTGCAAAACAAAGAAGATTCTACGATGGAAGCGTTGCTTTAGATTCCGAGAGATGGTCTAAATAGTAAGCTTGCTGAATAATATCCTCTTCATGAAGCCAGTAATTCCAAAAAAGCTGATGCAAATGATAAACTTAATGAGGGACCTGTTCTAGTAGACAATGATTAACAAAGAGGATGGAATTCAAATTGATAATGTTGATAATGGGTATTCTGAAGGTGAGAATGAATAAGTTGATCAAGCTCAGTTCGAAAGAAGTAAAGTATGACACTCGGTTCCTCGACCGGCTAATAGGTTGTCCAAGTTTCTCTTCAACAAAGGTTTCAAAAGATGTAAAATTGACAAAATCCTTTTCTTGATATCACAAAGGAAAAGAATTGTTGATTATTCAAATATATATCGATGATATCATCTTTGAAGCAACCTTTGAGGTGTTGTTGTTAGGGTTTTGCCCTGATTTTCTTACCTTATATGATGTTTATTTTTCCTCCTTAAAGAAAAGTCCAAGTATTACCATAAATGCTTGAACTTTTTCTGAATGTTAAATATATTTTTCTACATATTTAATTTATCCTTTCCTTAGAGCAAAAGTTTGGAGATGTATAAATTGAAGATCTCTATTCTCAAAATATAACACAATAAAATCTACAAGTTAGTCGTTTAGAGACTTTTGTTTATGGGGAGAATTTACTCCCTACAGATTAATTGTCCTGTTATTAGTTTTTAATTATGTAGGTCAGTTGGTCATATCATATAATAATATTATGTCTTTCAGTATATCTTTATGTGTTGTCTAATTTATTGCCTTATGATTTGGAAGTGTAAGCTACAACATGATGCCCTAATCACCTTTATAACCCAACAGTTGTGTGAAAAGTTTGTTGCACTCGTGAGTGAGTTTTGAAGTTAACATGATGGGAGAACTAAATTTCTTCTAAGAGCTACTAATAAAGAAACCCTCTAAATGTATCCTCGTTCGTTAAGAAAGGTACATCAAGGAGTTCCTCAAAAGTCTTAACATACTTGAAGTCAAGACAATGTTAAAAAGGGGTAATGTCGTCATGAAGTCTTGCTAAATTGAAGATCAAGTGTCCAACATCTTCACCAAAACCATAGGCAAGGACTAGTTTGGCAAGAACAACTATACACCCATAGTGACTTAGCTAAAGGGAAGAACATAGCACAGTCTAATCATGGCTATTGATGTCTAAACAAAAATAGGGACCTGGTTCCAACTCAGAGAAGCTAGTGAAGAAGTTTCACACTATGGATGTCAAGACAATTGATACTACCATGGGGACCAACTCTAAGCTGGATTTTGATGGATGTGGTCCAAATGTAAATGATATAAGTTTTAGAAATTATGCAAGATTCTAAACTTGTCAAATGAAATCACATTTGAAGACTGCTAAGAGAATCCTAATATATTTGAAGAATATAAGTTCATGTTTTTATTTTGTTCATATCGAGACTTTTTGATTTTTTTGGAATGTAATAATGTTGATTATGTTGGATATCAAGTTGATAGAAAGAGTACCTTAGCAATGAATTATTTTCTCGGATGATCTCTTATTCATGGGGAACTAAAACGTATATTCAGCTTCTCTTTCAAAAACTAAGGCAGAGTATGTAGAAGGTGTAGCTTGATGTGCAACTCTTGTGGATCAAATAGCAGCTTGAAGCTCTTAGAAGACCCGACCGAGATAATCAAACTGAAGTTGGGATGCTGCCTGAAGAAATAAACCCTCTCATGACTATGCAAATGGAGGCGGTATCCTTGTTTTTCAGTTATGTATGTTTCGGCAAAATCAGTGTTATACCTTTTGTATGTATGCACATATGGCAAAAATACTGAAGAAAAACGTTGGTCATGACAGGTCTAGGAAATTACAAAGAGGGACTCAGTTCGTCTCCGAAGGTCAGAACTCTTAACATTTAATTTTGAATTATGCATGAGAATCATTGAAATCACCACATGTCTATCAATCAGAAATCTAGCCTTGTCCCTTCATTTGAATAACAAAATGACACTTCCTTTCACATAATACACTCTTTCACTTCCTTCATACTCCTTATTTCTTTTCATCTTCCCAAGATAATTCAAATCCCCTTCCAATAATTAGAAATTTTATAAGCCCTCTTTTTTCCTCTCTCAAAAACACTTCAAATGCTTAATCCTTTTGTTCCTACATGAGAACATTTTGATGAAGAAATCTTAGAGTGTGGATAGGGACCAAGTAAAACAAGCTAAAACAAGAAGGTGTAAAAGATGATATTAAAAAGGAAAAGGTTAATATTCTAAGAACCCAAAGTATTTTTAATGTATGAATGTTTGATCATAAAAAAATAAATGAAATAGTTCCTAAGTTATTGATCTATTCATCTCAGCGGCCTTGAGTCAATTTGAGTTTACCAATCTTTTTGTCTAGAGAAACTCATGTTTGCTTTGGAATCTTTGACATTTCCTTTTGGTAACTAGGATACTGACATAGTTTGACTGAAAGCTCAGTTTCTAAAACAGCACAATCTGAAGGACCAGGTTGAGAAGAACTGGCAGCCCCGAAGGTTCAACATGAAGACTGGCAAAAAAAAATGTGAACTTCAAGAGAGGCTTTTGAGAAACCATATTGAGGAAATGCTTTACTAATCTCTCTTTCTCAATCTCTTGTTCCTAAGACCCTCCCTCATCATAAACTTCCGTTACAGTCCTCCTCTTTTTCAATAGAAATTAGTGGGTATTGTGCTAGTTCTCATTCGTAATAATATTTGCAATGTTGACCTTTTATTTCTTAATGAAAAATGTCTTGTTTCTACTTATTGTCTACTTTAGGCATTTCTACTCATGCTCAATCTTGCCCATGTGACCATGAATTTGCTTGAACTACATTTCTGTCAACTTAGTTTATTACTTTAACCCTTTTTTATGATGTCAAAAGGGGGAAAATTGTTAGGATATGAGATCAATGTTAGCTACTTGAAGAGGACATGGTAATGTTGATGATAGGGGGGAATCAAGGATAGTTACTTGAAGAGGACATGGTCATGCAAATAGGGAGAAGAAGTTGGACAAGCTTGTCAACATCCAAAAGGAGGAAAATATTATTTTGTTGATGATGTGAAGTTTTTACTATTTAACAAACTTTGGGAATGATGAAAAAAAGGGACCAATCCAGACTGGAAGACAAAATTTTAAATTAAAAAAACAAGATAAATTCATAGATCTAACTCTTCAATATGTATCTAGAATGTCAAATGCAGAAAACGAATTTACTTTCCAAATTCAAAATGAAAAAAGTAAAATCGTACTAAAATTGGCTTCCAAAACTCCCTGGTGCAGCGAATCTGATTTTGATTTTGCTTTTGCTTTCTCGAGCTTTTCTCCTCGTTCTTTATTTTTCTGTTATTCATGTTAACCGTATTCTTAAAAGTCTAGAAGTCACAGTAGAGGTTTTCCAGGAATAACTTTTTCCGAGAGGTGAACTTCGGAAATCAGTTTTGCCCTAAAAATTTGGGAAATCAAGTCACTTAGTCGAACTAGAAAAACTATAAAGAAAGGGAGCCTAAGGTTACGAAGTAAGGTCATCTGGTTAAGGAAATCCAAGGTTATGAAATCTCTTAGCCGTTAATTCATAGAAAATGCAAGTAGTAGTGAGGCGTCTGTATGGAGTTGCGTCAGCTGTGGATATAGAATTCAAATTTGGAAAATCCAAAATTCAAATTTGGAAAATCCGAAATTCAAATTCTGAAAATCTAAAATTCAAATTTGGAAAAGGTCTGTGGTCAGGCGAACTGCAATAGATTCGATTAAGTTTCAAATGGGATTTGGGGAGAAGGGGAGGAAATGGATTTAATAGTGACCCATGCAGGATTCTTGGGAGTCCAAGGGGTTTAAGACAAAGGGGATCACTTATCATCAATATTTTTCATCTTATTTATGTGAGCATTAAGTAGGATGATGATATAGCAATTTTATGAGATTACTTAAAGGGTTTTAGTGTTGCGGTTCTTAGTGTCTCATTCATTATTTACGGATGATACCTTGATTGTTTATGATGCAACTGAGGCCTAGTTGGATTATTAAGCCAAGTGTTTAGTTTGTTTCAGCCGGTATAAGACCTCAAAATCAATTTGAGGAAGGTTGAGATTACTCTTTTCAAGAAAGTCAACATTGGATCATTTTTCCAAGAAAGTGAACATTGGATCAATCACTAAAAAAATATTAATTGAAGGGTTAGGGCCGTTCCGACTACCTATCTTGGAGAACCTTTAGGTGCTTCACACATAAATTAAACTGTCAAAGTGATTAAAGCCACAAGTGACCCCAAGCTAACCTCATGATCAGGCATGACACTAAGAATCAACATGTAATAGCAACATACGATATTGGATGAGGAATTGAACTAAAATAGTCAAAATATCAATAGATGAATATATGAGTACACATAGTTGAATCTAAAATGACCGAAAAGTCTCTACTAATATGAGTTGCTAAGACAAGTCCCTATCTAACTCTAATGTCTGGAAATAGAAAGTAAATGACAGATACAAACACAGGGTTTTGTTGAAAAGACGAGGACTCACCAAACATTGTTTCTACCTGATCAGAGATAGTTCGAATCATCAATATTAGTTTCATTCCGTCGAAATAATGTCTGATGTTTTCGCTCCCTTTTGTCATTAACATACTTCTTCGTTTCTTTCCTTACACCATCTGGGCATTTTTCACACCGTGAGACATCCTTGTAAATACCAACTAGATGTTGTTTGTGAAAAAACATGGCTCCATTAGTAACTTTGTTTCAAAAGTTACATTCAACTACATTCCTATTGCTCTCACTTGTTTTTTTCCTATAGTTCCAACCGGTGTCAGCCACTTTTAACTATTGTTAAGATCAAATAAACATAACCAGAACGATATTTTAATCACTGTTAAAATATATAATCACCGTTACGAAATATAATCAGCAAAACAGAGCAGAGAAACAACAATGTTGGTACAGTAAAACAAAAAATAAAAAAAGAAGAGGAAAGAAAGAATTGTTGTTTGGTACAGTAAAACAAAATAGAAAAAAAGAAGAGGAAAGAAAGAACACTTGCCTAAAGTCAAGAAGCAACATACATGAAAAACACGACTAAACTGTCTAGGTTAAACATATCGCAACTTGTTTTTTCATTCAAAAATACACTTTTAAAAGGGTAAAACAAAAAGTATTTTATTCAATGGTTACGAGAAGATGAGACGGATAACTCCCTCCTTATTCCTTGTAAAAGTACTAAAACACATGTCTACCTACTGTCCTTATATTGTAATCCAGGACCGCCAAATTTTCTTATCTAGAGTCATGTCGATGTGTCATGTCCCATCTAATCACCTTCCGCAAATATTCTTCGACCTACCTATACCTCTCCTAAAAATCTGTTATAGCAAAACTCGCACGCCTACTTACCTGGATCTTCAGACGGTCAAACCATCTCAACCTTGCTTCCCTCATCTTGTCCATCATGGAGGTCACTCCTACATTCTCTTGTATAGCTTCATTCCAAATCCTGTCACTCTTAGTATGCCTATACATCCATCTGAGCGTGTGCGTTCTTGACAGACAAGCACTCTGCCCCATACAAATGTGTAGGTTAGACCACCACTCAATCGCATTAAGAAGAGGTCGAGGCAACCCAAGTACTTGAAACTTCTTCTCTTTTGTATGACTTCTTTATCGAATTTCAATTCCACCTCCACTTCATGCGATACCTCATTAGAATTTCAACTCCAAGTACTCAATTTTAGCCTGGCTTAACCTAAAACTTTTGGATTATAAGGTTTGTCTCCAAACTTCTAAACTATCATTAAATCCACCGTTGGTCTCTCAATCAATACTATGTCATCTGTGAATAATACACACCAGACACATCTACTTGAATATGTGTCAATTTGTCCATCAGTAAGGGTTGATGTTTATTGCAACCCTATCATGACCGAAAAGTGTTTTGAGTCACCTCTAACCATTCTTACCTGGCTCTTCTCTCCACCGTGCATAAGTATCAAAATTAGTGTGAGAAACTCACTGTAATTGTTTTGCTTGTCAGCAGGTTTAATCTATCAACAACCCCTAGGACTGCTACAATAGTTTGAGTAATATGATGCTACAAAGGGTATTCCAGATATAACAATGCGCAAGAAACTTCTTCAAATGACGAACTCTCCAGCCAGTAATGTGAGGAGAGAGGAAAAATTAAGAATAGACCATAAATATTGTTATTGTACAAAGGCCTCTAAAATATTCCACAGAAAGCTCGAATTTGATAGGCTCAGTTCTGGAAAAATTTTCTTCACGTGATGATCAAAAAAACAAAACTCTACTTAAATATTCCAGAACTGTGTTATACAAACTAATGGTCCAAATTACGGGTTGGATAACTAATTTTGAGGAGGTAATGATAGTATCTTGTACCTGAACCTGTGACCCACTTTTTCTAAATAATGGTGAATAGGACCGAAACATGCCACTGAAAGACTCTACCGAGACAAAGATGGATTCTCAAGAAAGTAGAGGAGGTAGGATGGGTAGTTGGTCACATCTAGTATGGATCGTACATGGATGATAGTTGGAGTCAGTAGCTCTCCAAGGGTTTCCTTATCTAAGATCTCTAGGAAAGAGGATCAAATTGTCCCTTACAAACATCTTGATGCTCTATCTCAATTAAACCCTGTGAGCGTAATGCGGCAAAAGAAAAAGATGGAAAATCCGTGGACAAACCCCTTCATCTTCACCTCATAGGAACTACGAGATCACCCCAAGGACCTCTTTCATATAACCTAGTTCAATAAGTGGAAATCATTAGATATCTGCTCTCAGGTTGAGCAGTCATGGTCGGAGAAGGGAAATGCCTCTTTCTTAAAACCAGTGCTCTTATTGCCAAAGTGTCGGGGGGAGGGGGGGAAGCCCTTTGTTCCTGGTTTTCCTATAGATGGATCCTCTTGAATCACAAGAATCCTTAGTTAGAATAGATTCTAACTCGGCACCTTTTGAGTAAAATTTTGAGAAGAGTTTATCTTTGGAAAGCACAATACGATGAAAATTCTAATATGTGTTTGTGGGGAGTTATTGTTTATCATTAGCCTCTATGGTAGAATCAGTTGGGGGACCTGAGAGGCGATGGTTTACCCTGCGGCAGATGTTAGCGGTTCGAGTGCGCTTATCTCCAACTCTTTGTGATAGCACCCAATTTTTCCGATTCGATTGTTCGATCTATGATTTATCATTCATGGACGTTGATAAGATCAATCCATTTGGAAACACTTATAGGATGACATAACCTTAAAAGTGAACGGCGAGGTTCAAACGAGGAAAGTCTTACGGTGGATACCTAGGCACCCAAAGAGGAGGAAGGGCATAGTAATCAGAAAAATTCTTCAGGGATTTGAAAAAAAGAATAGATCCGATGATTCCTGAATAGGGAAACTTTCAAGCTGCTGTTTAATCCATGGGAGGTCAAGAGACAACCAGGTGAACTGAAACTTCTTAGTAGCCAGTGGAAAAGAAAGGAAAAGTGATTCCCGTAGTAGCGGCGAGCGAAATGGGAGCAACCTAAACCGTGAAATAAGGGTTGCGGGAGAGCTATACAAGCATCGTGTTGCTAGGGGAAGTATCCTGAATGTTACACCCTAGATGGCGAAAGTCCAGTAGCCGAAATCATCACTAGCTTATGCTCTGACCGGAGTAGCATGGGGCGCGTGGGATCTCGTGTGGTTTACATGGAAGCTCATGATGAGGTTAATTTACTTGTTTGTCAATGTTTGAAAAATAACTACAGAGGAGAAAACTGCAATTTAACATATTGAAACCTAAACTATTTTTTCAAACATTCATGCTCGGACTTCAGTACCACGGAATGACTATTGAGGATTCATGCAAGTTGAACCCAATATATTTGATGTTTGTGCAATTGGTATATCGAATGTTTCCCTATACGGCATATAGCTCAAAGTATGATCTATTGTGTTAGACTGTTTCCCTGTTTGATTGAACTCACGTTATTCCAAGCACTTTTTGTATGAAATAATTGCTCTTAGTTATTCCTTTATAAACAAAAAAAATCAAATTAAAAATTATTGCTTCTTGTTATTTAGTTATTTATGGGTTTAGAATCTTTCTTCACTTCAAATTTATCCTTTCATCTGGTATGAGGAGGAGTTTGTGGTTCCTCATATGTGATTGACTGCTTAAATAACTAATAGGAGATTCTACTCACTGTCGTATTTGAAAAAAAGACAGTGATTGTCATTTGGATTGTTTTGAAGTATTTTTCTTTCTGTCGACATAGAATCCAGAAATGTGAATATGGAAAAACTAAGTTTTTCAAGACTGAAGGGCGTGGTTGGGGTCTTTTAGCTGATGAGAATATAAAGGTAATTTTCTGAAGCAACTACTTATTTAAATTAGACCCAATTGAAAGAGAAGATCTTTACTAACTGCACTATATCCCCCCGAGACAAGTGGAGCTTGCATAAAGTAGTCAAATGCTTAATCTATTATTTTGCCTGGCGCAGTTGGGCCATCCTGGACTTGAACCAGAGACCTCATCCATGAAGTAAATCATCGTACCTATGGTCCAACCCATTGGGAGAGAATCAATAGATTTCTTTTCGAGAGTGATTATCCTTCCAGAACGCAGCATACAACTCTCCACTGTACTGCACTCTCCATGTGTGCTTGTTCCTCTTCTTCCTTACCCTGACAAGTCTTTGTGAAATAACTCCAATGAAAATAAAAAAGAAGGAGTTAAGATACACTCCTGGCCCAACCCTAGACACTCTAAGATCATTTTCAAACCTTCTCCCATTTTGATTTTGAGTCAAGAAAGAAACATCTCGAATGGTACGATCTCACCGTCAACCAAAAATTAAAAGAGGTGATCTCGCAGCTCTTGGTCTATGTAAATGCGTTGTTAGGATCTCTATTTTATTTTCCCATTGAGATCGAACCTAAACATGTGCTCGAGAGATAGTTGTCCATACACTGATAAGGATGTATGGATTATCAAGAAAAAAAGAGCCATTGTTGTCCCCCAGACTGCCCGGATCACACGAGTGAATTGAAAGTTTGATCTACATTAGATATTACCCGAATTGCCCCATCTATCCTTCTGAGGAGGAGTTTTGTTCCAAATCCTGTTTCAAACAGGAAGAGTACGCCATGCTAATGTGCCTTGGATTCCACATCTCAGGGTCAGGCGCCGATGAGCACATTGAACTATCCATGTGCCTGAGATCACTCACAACCCAAACACAATGACGTAATTATTAGGGTCCTGCTCTACCACTAAGCTAATATCCCACTCTACCACTAAGCTAATATCCCATCATGTGAGTCTCGCACTACGGGACCGCTATGTTAAAAGCGAGAGAAACCTCATACCTTACTTTCTTTTTTTTGCCACCATGTCGCCACACAAGGGGAACATAGCGACGTAAAAAGGGGATCATGTCAACTTGTTCTGACCTAGGAAAATAAGCTCATGAGCTTAGTCTTACTTGAACGTTGAGAAAGGAAATAAGACTTCCATTTCCAAGTTTAACGTAGACGTAGCTCCTTTTTTTTTTTTGTGTGTGTGTGTGTGAAATAGTGTCAAACCAAAATACACAACAAGAATTAACTCTCCCTGAAAAGGATCCAGCCGCAAATTCCAGTATGACTACCTTGTTAAGACTTAACTCTAGTCACTAGCCATGCCTTCCGCATCCCCCTCCTTGGGGTTAAACTAATGATTTCAGGCATGGACAATTCCCATACTATGACGGGAGGTGTGTATAAGGCATGGGAATTAATCACCACCCTATGGGCAACCAATTATTACTAGTGATTCCGACTTTATGAAAGTGAGTTGCAGCCTGCAATACGAATTGAGGACGGGCTTTTCGGATTAGCTCACCCTCGCAGGATCGTGACCCTTTGTCCTGACTATTGTAGCACGTGTGTCGCCCAATGCTTATTGGGCATGATGACTTGCCATCATCCTCACATTCCTTCGGCTTATCACCGGCAATCTGTTAAGGGTCCAAACTCAACGATGGAAACTAAACATGAGGGTTGTGCTCTTTGCAGAACTTAACCCAACACCTTACGACATGAGATGACGATAGATATGGACCACCTTTGTTCGCGTTCCCAAAGGCACCCTCTCTTTCCATAAGATTCGTTGCATGTAAAGCCCCGGTAAGGTTCTTCACTTTGAACCTAAATAAAGAAAATGCTCCAGCGCTTATGTGGGACCCCGTCAATTCCTTTGAGTTTCATTCGAACGAATGTACTCCCCCGACGGGATTCTTAATGAGCTAGCTGTAACACTGCACATGTCGATACACACATCACCTAGTATCCATCGTTTACTACTAGGACTACTAGGGTATTTATTATCATTCGCTCCCCTAACTTTCTTCGCTCAATGTCAGTGTAAGCACAGCAGAGTGCTATCGCTGTTGGTGTTATTTTCAATATCTACTCATTTAACCTCTCTATTGAAAATTTCCTCTGTCCCTACTTTACTACATCTTGGTAGTTTTCACTGCCTGTCCATGGTTAAGCTGTGAGATTTGACGGGGGACATAAAAATCACCTACATACGCTTTACAACCAACCATTTCAAATAACGCTTGCATCCTCTGTATTACCGCGTCTGCTAGCACAGAGTTTGCCGATGCTAATTCCTGATATACCATCATTGCTTCTTCACTGGGCAAAAATGTTCATCACCTGTGGAACATCTATCTCCATGCGACATTACTTTGACATAATTTTGCCCATTAAAAAAAATTCCCCACCACTGCCTCCAATAGGAGTCTAGGTCGTGTCTCAATCCCATTGTGTCTTATCATCCTCTCAGACCGACTACTAATCATCGCATTAGTAATCTATTGCCTTACCAATTATCTTATCATATGTGAGCCCTCCTCAGGCGGATTCCTCTTTTTGATCATCATCCTAGGGGGTATTAGCAAATATTTCCATGTATTTGGCCAAGGAAAAGCCCAAGTACGAAGAGACACTTTGTACTTGTTATTTTCTTTGGACCTACAAAGAAACATGTGTATGAAACAAAAGAGACACTTCATACTTGTTTTTTTCCTTAGCCCAACAACATAGACTTCGTACTTGTGCTTTTCCTTAGACCAAAAAGGAAACGTGCGGATGAAACACAAGACACAATTCGTACTTGTGCTTTTCCTACCACTCATCTCAAGGTCATATATCATTTTTTCTATTTACGGACACCAATTCTACTTTCCCTACCTAACTATATATGTTACTGTAGAAGTGGGCCAACAACCTTTACACTACATCTGTTTGTAATGGGCCAACTGCTTCTTGAGGCACTTAAGTAGTTTCTAGGGATGTTTCATCTTAATAGAGTGAATGAATGCAGAGCTGGATCTTTTATTCTCGTTTGGAGATGATATATACCTAAATACCATTAATTAGTTCTAATGTTAAAGATGGTTTACATGGTAGCTTATGATGAGGTTAATTTACTTGATTGTGAAAGTTTGAAAAATAATTACATTAGTGGCGAAAAATAATAACAATGAATAAAGAAAAGCGAATATCGAGAAGAAAATCTCAAGAAAGCAAAAGCAAAAGCAAAATCAGATGCGTTGTAACACCCCGTACCCAAAAAAGACCAAAACTCAGTTTTTCATAAATCTGCAGGTGCAATCAACGGTCACTATTGATGGACTGTAGTCTGACTATAGACCATGCTGCACATCAGTGGTTGTGACTAAAACTCTCCCATGACGCAGCCCAGAAAAATTGATTAAGTGTCGATCCACGGAAAGACTTACGGTCCGTAAGTCAGATTACGGTCTGTAGTCTATGTCCGTAAATCAAGACCCCATTTACACCAGCCTCTGACAAGAACCACGATTGACCAGCATGGGCCATCATTCGATCTACAATCCGTAGGTCTGACCATTGGTGGAAGTTAGCAGTCAGTTAGCAGGGAAATGTTGTTGGGTCAACTTTAAATGGTCATAACTCTTAGTAAATAATGAATTAGGTGTCCCATGACCTATAAAAAGATAGATAATTTAATTATCTTTCTATAGCCATCAACCTTACTAAAATCAGACGTCTGAGTAAAAAGTTATGCTCATTTTATAAAAGGTCTGTCGAACAGACCCAAACGACGGACCGTCGATTGAATGACGGCCTGTCAGTCCAGGTCGTCGTTTAGTCCGACAACAATCAACTGAGAGGCCTTTTGGTCTTTTCCCACTTCATTTAAACCCTAAGATACATCGTTTTGACCCTAAATCATCATATTTTAGTCAGTTTAAACCTAGAAATATAACAAGAACTTACTAAGTCAAAATCATTAAATCAAAACTTAAAAAATTAGAAGAAAGCAAGCAGAAAAAAGTCAAGAACCCTAGTTCAAGAACGCAGCAAGGGTCCAGCAGTTTCAGCCCTGAAATCTAAATATTTCTTTGTGGATTTCATCACCATGTATGTGGGATTTCAGTAGTGGTTCCTTTCACCCGTTAGAAACCTAGTTTTCAGTCAGTTCTTGATTATCTTATGATGATAAAACCTAGGGTTTCTAGAATTATAGCAGATCATCATAAATTAGTTAGATATATGTTCCAACTCAGATTTTAAAGTTATTATTCAGTTTATCACATGAATTTTCAGAACCCTACTTGTGTATTTCTTTAGATCATGAATTACTACACATGTTAGGTTAGATATATCAGTTACTTCACACATACATGCCTTAGTCATTAATGCATAATAATCAGATTAATTAATGCACTCTCAGTTTGCATATTCATATTTGAGCTATCCAGTATTTATAGAAATTCAGTCATAATGTATTAATCACTTAATTCATTGGGAGTAGCATAATACCAAGTTGTACTAGGGTTCAGCGTACCCAAATAGTCCCAGAAGTACTAGCCAAGTAGGTTGTAAGTCCCCTCTGTGGGCATCAGTTTAGGGATCACGCCAGCATGCCTTTATACCTCTGATAGGTTATATTGGGTCCTCTCGATGGGGCGTATACATCGAAATCCCATTTTATCTCATGTGATTTATTATCGGTTATTAGTAGCTCCTATAGTTCAGTCAATATCTATTGCATTGCTCATTTATCAGTATATCTAATATTCAGTTTCATCACGTTTTAAAATTGGTCATTGCATTCAGTTACCTCAACATTTAGTATATCATGTTTAGATTACTATATTTGCTCTTGTACTTGTTAAATTATGTTTTATTTTAGCTTTACTCTATCCTACATGCTCAGTGCCTTCAAGTACTGACGCATACGTGCGATACATCTTCTCGTGATGTAAGTTGTGATTCCTCATTCTCTAAGGACAATAGTCATGAGTTTCTTTTCATTATTTAGTCTTTTAGTTTCAATTTTTGCTAGGCTTAGCTAGGGCCTGTCCCAGCATTTCTAGTCAGTTTAGAGGCTATTTTCAGACATAGTTCATTTCATCTTAGTATTGAGTTAATAACTTCCTTGTTTTAAAATCATCAGTATTTCAAATATCTCAGTTATAGAATATGGTTATTCCCCATCTTTTCATTTTAAATATGATATAGCTTCCACAACATTTATTTTTTTAGTATGCTCATTATCATGCCAGAAGGGTTAGCTTGGAATCACTTGTTGTCCTAGGTCCCGTGTCCGCGTCTTGAGGGTAGCTCAGTGCGTGACAAACTTGGTATCATAGCACTAGGTTTAAGTGTCTTAGGATGTCTAAAAGCCGAACTAAGTAGAGTCCTTTTCATGTGTGTGAAGTGCACTACATCTAATGAGAGGAAGGCTATGAAGTTTTTTAGGAAAACTTCACTCTGTTGTTACTCTTATCGTGCGTAAGGTATGATATAATTCCATTTTAACTTGACATTTTACGTTTCAGATCATGCCTCCTCGTAGAGCTATCGCTAGGAATGCGAATGCCAGGAATGCTAACGCAGCTCCTCCAGTGTCAGATCAGGATGTCTCCAATGTTGAGTTCTGGAATGCCAGATGTTGGCTCAGAGTGTCGCCAACTAAAACAATTAGCGGGTTCAAGCTCATGAGAATGGAAATGATGTATCAACATCAGTCATGGTCCATGACTTTGTCAGGATGAATCTGCATGAGTTCTTAGGATCGCAGACCAGTGAGGATCCTCAGATTTTCTTGGATGAGATCAAGAAGATATTGTGGTGATGCAAGTCACTGGTAATGATCGAGTTGAGTTGGTGTCACGACCGGAACCTATACCCCAGAAGAGACCGGCGTCGTTGACCTCTCAGAGGTCGCAGAAAAGCCTACTTACGTCATTCTTACTTCATCTAGGTTAATTTTGGCGGAAAATTTGAATTTTATGTTTTCTTATTTCATGCTAAACATTTTAAACATAACATCATGGGTGTTCACAAATCAACAATCTAATATAGAGATAATCAAATGAAAGAAACAGTGCAATACTGTAATAAATGTATAATTGCCAAAATGGCACAAATAAAATATCTGAAATAACAACGGAAAAAAACACTAGTGGAACATGCTCCACTAGCTAAAGCCTATATCTAAGCTAGATAGTAGCAGTAGACATCCTCGAAAGCATGAGGGCCTACCAAGTCTGGATGAAAGCTCAACGTCTGGATAGCTGCAACGTCAACCTGTACGCTCTAGAGTCCACATGTGCCTGCACCTAAAAATATAGAGTTGTATGGGATTAGTACACACTTGTACTAAGTATGGGTATATGCAAGCACACATCAAGGACATGCATGAGAAAGGATAGCTCTTTCCTAACAACATGATTATGGAAATTCAAGTCAGTGGACTTGCCAAATTGAGATTAGGAAAGTTAGTGAACTTTCCAAATTTGGATTAGGAAAGTCAGTGAGCTATCCAAATTTGAATTAGGAAAGTCATGCCATGAGAGTAACATGTATCATCATACTTATCATATTGCACACAACACATAACATCTTACACATAGCACATATCATATAGCATACAACACATAACATCTTTTATAACATTCATTCATATGCCATGAGACGTTGGAATCATGGACTTGGCATTCAGACTTTCCAAAATGAGGGCTCAACATATGGGACCTCAACTAGGGAGTTTTCATTAGCAAACACAGAGTCTGCTTCATTCATTCATAAGTACTTTATTTCATTTCGTTCATAGGCTAGTGTGAACACCAGCTATACCTAGGGTGTAGTTTAAGACTTTTATTGGGTTTGTGTGCAATGATCAAGAATAACCTAGTGTCATTACCTGAGTCTAGCTCACCTCTTTATTATCCTATCCTAACACCTTTGGTATCGTTCATTTCATTATGTGCTTCATTTGAGGCTGGCTTCATTCATTCATTGGGAACTTTAACTTTAACCGACATAGATCATGTGAGCATCATGAAATCCAGTGTCTCCCCCACACCAAAAAGAGGTGGAATCACCGGCCAAAGTGACCCAAAAACATGCTAGCGTACATGGGAATTTAACCCCGCTATATCCCTATATTTGCAGTATAGGTTCGAAGACCAGGAGATATAAGGAGACCCATACCCGGCAAGCTGGACAGTCTCATATCATGAGAGTTACGTGAACCTCCGCCCTTCCATAAAGAACGCATCACCGCTCATACCTAGTCTATCGGTGCTCAGTATAAAGTTCCATTACATTCAAGTCATACGTCATGGAAGCTGGCTTCTAGTATGAGGACATCATAGCTCATTAGATGATTTCTCATCTCATCATTAGTTTTAGGTGTGTTAATCTCAATACTTTCATTAGAGTGTTCATAGATACTGGTCTCTTCATTAACTTTACACTCTCATAGGTGAGTACGTTTTGGTAACATATACTTAGGCTCATTTGAGATTGTTTTCATCTTTTACATTAGCCTCATATCATGTTGTCACCACATTCATTAACATTAGCACATTTTCTCTTCATAATTACTCACCCCATTTTACGTGAATGTTCATTTCATCATATGCCAATATACTTGGCCATTTGTGTGTTTCACACTCATACTTAACCCTTCTAGGGTTACATCCTTTCATTACATACATGTTAGGTTCACTTCTTTAAAACGTATGCTAGACTATGAGTCTATACACACAAGCCATGAGGCTTCATTCATAATTCGTTAAGTGATTCATACATTCCTAAGATTATGTAGTACAAGACTTATGTATCTTGTATATATGCCAAGATCTTGATTTCTATCTAAGTAGGTGGCATTATTCTTGGATATTTTGTTCACGTACGACTTATGTATAAATACGGAAATTTGGGCAAGGAAACCCAAGTTCGAATCACTTGGATAAAATTTATATTTTTCATTGATTTTATTTTTAATCTCCATGATATTGAGACTCTAAATTGAAACCCAACATTAACATTGTATCATTAGTTTTCTACTTGGGTTTCTTCTTAAGTTGGCCGAAGGGTTGTGGGTTAGAACCCCCACAACCCCTTTTTATTTTTCATTAACATCACATTGCCCCTTTACGCCCAAACCAAGAGGCTGTGGGATCAAACCCCCACAGCCTCTTTTATTTTGTTATTTATTTCGATGGGGAATTGGGAGGTTGTGGGTTCGAACCCCCACAACCTCCTTATTATTTCTTTTAATTTCGCTAGAGCCTGTGAGGTGGTGGGTTAGAACCCCCACAGCCTCCTATATTATTTTTTTTAAAAATTTCGCTAGGCTAAGCGTTTTGGCAGTGAGGTTGTGGGATCGAGACCCCACAGCCTCACTTATTTTCTTAATTATTTTCGCTCCTCTTGTTTCTATCCCTGAGGTCGTTTGTTCAATTCCCACGCCTCACACTTTATTTTTCTTTAATTTTCTCTTCTCTCCTTCGTAGCCTGGAGGTCGTGGGTTCGATTCCCACGCCTCCCATTTATTTTTTAAATATATTGTTCTCTCCTTTCTCCTCCAGTAACCGAGTTTGATTTCCCCCAGCCCCATTTTTCATTTCCTTTTCGCGAATTTACAGTAGCCAAGCGGGTTTGATTCCCCTTAACCCCCTTCACATTTTTAGCCTCATTAACATGTGAGGTCTTGGGTTCAATTCCCATTGACCTCACTTATTTTATTTTCATTTTAAAAACCCAGATTCTTAGCCTTATGTTTGACCGAAACTAGGGTACACCAATCTGGAAATTTAATCCCAACTTTAGCTTCCTTTCATCAACCTTTTCATGTTAGTTTCTTAGGGCATTTCACCAAGAATTTAAGTGTATAGTTAGGTGTAGTTTAGTAGTTACATTAGTCAAGCGTTTTTCTATCAAAACCAATAACTTCACACCCCATATGAACATCACATTGTATACAACTTTTGTACATAAAATTCAAGGATTAAACATGCTATTTTCACACCTTCAACAGTGAGTATGTTCAGTGCCAAACGTGCACACACACACATCATTTTTTGATCACACATTGGTTGTCATTTTCGTGATTTCACGTACATAAACATATTCACGTTCAACACAAAAACAACACACATATACATACCTAAATCTACCAGCAAACAAACCCAACCTACAAATCATTGGGAGCTAGTGACAGGGACATGCAAAAGGGGAACAACCCTAGTTTTCAGAGTGAATATCTTGAATCATACGGGGTCTCTTGGGAAAGGGACCAAGAGAGAAGAAACCCATACCTTAATTTGCTTGTTCAAACGTGAAGTTGCTGCCCAAAACCCTCTCCAAAATCAGTCCAAGCTTCCTCAACCACACCACTAGACGGACAACTTCTCTTTGCCTTAACGTTTTGGTTAATTTGTTTTTCTTAAAATTTCGTGTGAGTTCTTCAAGTGTGAAGAAATCTTAATATTATTTCAGTTCTTGTAGTTGTTTAGGCAGAAAGCAACGTGAAAGAGGTGATGAAACGTGAGAGAGAGATCGTGAGAGAGAGTAGTCTAATATTAGGAGTTTTAGTTTCGGAATTAGTCAAACTAGGACTCCTTAATAAATTAAACAAAAACCTGATTTAATTAGTTTAGTGAAAGGACCATTTTACCCTTAAAAAAACAGATTATAAAACATAATTAAATTACCAATATGTTGCTTCCATTGGGGCTCGAACCCGAGTGACACCCTTTCGCGAAAACGGGTCACTTTAGGTCGACCCAACCCGAATTGAATCTTTAATTAAACTAATTAATTAATTCCTTAGGGTAATCACAATATTACCCTTGGCCTGGAAAAGACCATTTTACCCCTGGACCCTCAAAACTCAAGATTTCTTCTTTTTAAGTCCGGTAAAGACTCCTTCGATTAAATCTTCATTTTCGAGAGCCCTACATGGTTGGTTCCAACCTTTCCAAGCTCATTTAACTCCCCAAGTTAGTTGGCTTGGCCGTAGTAAGGGTTCTGAGCTCTGGTTCTACGCGTATCAATCTGTGTGAACCTTGGTCCAATCGCAAGAATTCTGGACACCTTAAGCATTTATCTTATTCATTTTTTAAGGTTGTTACATTATCCCCCCTTAGGAACATTCGTCCCCGAATGACACTACCACTACATATCGTAATGCCAGTCAGATCAAAACATAATAACTACGTACAGTCAAGCAACAGCAACAAAATATGAAGAGATAAGGAACATAGACTTAAGAGTAGGAAGTCTAACCTAAAGAGCTGAAAAGATAAGGGTAGCGGGATCTCATGTCGTCCTCAGCCTCCCATGTAGCACCCTCAACAAGATGATTTCTCCACAATACCTTCACTGTGGCAATCTCCTCGTTCCTCAGCCGCTTGACCTGTCTGTCTAAGATCTCAACAGGTACCTCCTCATAAGACAAGTCTTCACCAACCCCCAAACCTTCAACAGGTAGAATCGATGCTTGATCACCTAGGAACTTCTTCAACATAGAGACATGAAAGACTGGATGAACAGAAGCTAGTTCCACAGGCAATGCCAACTGATAGGCCACCTCACCCACACGCTGTAGGATCTCGTATGGCCCAACATACCTCGGACTCAACTTCCCCTTCCTGCCAAACCTCATCATTCCCTTCATAGGTGATATCTTCAGATATACCTGGTCACCAACATCAAACTCTAAGGGCCATTTTCTGTTATACGCATATGAGTTCTGCCGACTGTAAGGAGTAGCCAACCTGTCCCTAATCACTCTGACCTTCTCTAAGGCCTCATGAATGATCTCTGGACCCAAAATGGATGACTCTCCAACCTTGAACCACCCAATTGGAGATCTACACCTTCTACCATACAGTACCTCAAATGGTGCCATCCCAATGCTGGAGTGATAACTATTATAATACGAGAACTCTATCAATGGCAGATGGTCATCCCAGCTACCTCTGAAGTCAATCACACACGCTCTCAACATGTCCTCCAATGTCTGAATGGTGCGCTCTGCCTTCCCATCAGTCTGAGAATGAAAGGCAGTACTAAGCTTTACCAGCGTGCCCAAGCTCTTCTGGAAAGATCTCCAGAAATGTGAAGTAAACTGAGCTCTATTCGGAGGTGAAGTATGTGCACTCTATATATTCTACAGAGAAGTTGGAGGTGACTGATGTTGAAAGATATTTTTAAGTTGCATTTATACGGAGGTGAAGGATGTGCACCCTATCTATTTTACATTGTAGTTGGAGGAAGATGACGTTGAAAGGTATTTTTAAGTCGCATATATTTGGAGGTGAAGGTTGTGAACTGATCTATTCCATATTGAATTCGCAGGAGAATGACATCGAAAGATATTTTTAAGTAGCATCAATTAGATGGTAAAAGATGTGCACCCTATCTATTCCTTGTTGAAGTCGGAGAAGGCTAACGTAGAAATATATTTTTGTGTTCCTTTTGTTCATAGGTGAAGGAAGTTCACCTTATCGAATATGAATTGATGTCGAAGGAGCCCTATTTAGAAGGATATTCATATTAAATTATCGGAATTAGCAGACTTCACATATATCTCGTTGATGGATTATCATATGTCTAATCGATGGACATGAATTTAATTTCCCCGAAGATCATACCAGTTGCTCATCTTATTCTTTCTACAGACGCACATACATTCATATCCTACAAATGGATTATTTTCATTCATCCTACAGACATGTGTTTATATCTTACTGATGGACCTCCTTCTTTAATCCTACCGATGGACATACATTCATATCCTACCGATGTATCATATTCATTCTTCATACTGATGGCCATGTATTTATATCCTACTGGTGGATCATATTCATTCTTCCTACCGATGGACAAGTATTTATATCATACCTAATGGATCAACAATATATATCAACGGATTCTGAAAAGTCACACCGATAGACATGTATTTATTTTGTCCTAAAATATCCTACCGATTGATCCTTCTAATTTGTACTTCCAATGGACAAACTATTACAGTGCAAAATATCCTACCAATGGATTCTTATGCATCCCACCGTTATACATGTTTTTATTTTGCTAAATATTCTATCTATTGATTCACATTTGTCGTATCAAATGGATAGAGAATAATTTTATCACCATACTTATATTCCATCGATAGACATGTTTATATTTTTAATTAACTCACACAACACTTCAACAATAAAACAAGCTTGTTAACATGAATGGATTTTGAAGAATGAAAGACTTTGAATAACAAAGATAATAGCGTATCCACAAAAATATGCAAAAAAAATTGTAGGAAGTATCGAAAAGGATGACACCCTTTTCTTTAAATTAAACTCAACTATTGAATTTTATCTTTGTTTTTTCGAGAACATCCAAAAGGATGCATCTCATTTAAGAAAGAGGTGTGGACTACACTAACAAGAACGCAACACAGTGTGAAACCTTTTGATAACAAATTGAGGAGCGACTTCCATCACATTCAAACAACATTTTTATACGAATGTCACGTGTTCAACAAAAAAAGAGTTTGTCAATTTTCTTTGTCTATTCTTTCTTTCATCAATCATATCAAAATAAAGGGACAACTGTTGGAATTTTGGCCTATTATATTAAAAATTCATAACTTATACTCCGAATGTTTCAAAAAGAGTGGCGTAGTTTTACTTGGTACGAAGTTTAAGAAAATAATAAAGACTTCGAATCTTGTGATCCTAAATTAAAGTTATGTCAAATGTCCCTTTAATCTTCTGACCTTAATCATTCATGTGGAAAGCTTAAACTAAATGTTACCAAAAAAAAAGTAAGAGGTCAATTATTTTGAAACAAACAAAAAAGTAAAGGGAGTCATTCTTTTTGAAAGAAAGAAATATGTTTTATTCATTCACTAGTTCTCCAAAAATATTATTAATATAATTTTAAATATCTTCTAAAATTTTTAGGATTTTTATCAATTACATTTGATTACATATTTTTGACTCAGTTCATTTAATATTCTCATATATTGAATTTCTTACATGTCATTCATTTCATTTGTTACAGTAGTTAATAATCATTTTATTTGCTAGTTTTATTAATATGCAATTTTGTCTTTTAGCACAATCTAGAAAAACCTTTAAATAAGGATAAGAATTATATATACAAAAAATTTCTTAACCAACAATTTTGGGCCACAGTCTCGAGCACACGATTTGAGCCCATTATATAAATATTCTCTATTTAAAATTTTAATATCCCAAAAAATAAAGTGGGTGGTGCGAAATTTTCAAGAAGTGAAAAAACCCTAAAAGATTTTTCTATCCTATTCTAAAATAACAGCTTCCACCCAAAGCCCCTATTTTTTTTTCTGGTGGCAATTTGCCAAAACAACCATTAACAACCCCCCAGATCACTTCCCTCACGCAATTGAAACAACAACACAACTAATCTTCGCCATCACCACACAACCAAAGCTCAAACCACTGCTCCACCAACCACAACCAAAACAACCCCAAACATTCTTCCATTTTCATTCACCAAACAACCCACACACACACACACACTTCATTTTTCTATTTTATCGAGAGTACCGATGAACCATTATTTCTGCAATCAGGGATCTTCGAGTTTGCAGAACAAAGCAATTAATGGCGAAGACAACTCCGACTACTGGAGCACGCTGCCAGATTCAAAGGAATAAACTTGCAACTCTTACAAGCCTTTGATTTTAAGATCCGCTCGGAAAATCAACACTTCGGTAACCCTTTGTAATTTTGTATTCTTATATCAATCTGGATTTATTTTTATGCATCTTTATTGTTGTTAATTCTACCTAAATATATTTCCACTTATTACAATTTTTGGGGTTTGCATTATATTAAGCATGCTTTTCATGTTGCTTTGTTCACATTTTTATAATTATTGGAATATTGTTCCTCCGTATCTTTGTTTAACTTTTTTTTTGTCTTTGTTTGATTCATTTTATATTTGATTAACTTTATTTTGACTTTTATTTCAGACTAAGGATATCATTGGTGATATATTTTTATATTGCTTTTATTTTATTTAATATTTAACATATAAATTATCATTTTGTTTTTTAGATCTGGTTTCCAACTTGAATTTTTATTATTTTAGTATGTGTGCATTTATATATATTTTACATTACAAGTTAAAATTGGCCGATAAGGAAATTACTGTTGATTTCCAAGGCCTCTCATGTTAATAAGACTGGTTTAAATTATTATTACTTTCATCGATTATCTCATTACAAAAAAATTGAATTCAGTTGAGACCCACAATTTATGATTTTGAAGAATGCCTAACACCTTCACTTTCAAAGTACTCGAACCCTTACCTAGAATCTATTGCTTTTGTAAATATTTTTTTTAATTAATTAAAATTAGGTGGATACTCTTTTAAAACTATCTTATTCTTAAAATTCTTTTAAAATTTTATTTAATTGAATGAGTTATATTATTATTCTGAGTTACCACAATGTTTCAAAAGTAGGGATGTAAACAACTCTTAGTCATCGAAATAAATACTTGAGAAAATATCACTAAAACTAAAATTCATAAACTACTCTCTTTCTTCACACTCGTTAAATTAAACTAAATAAAATTCAAATTTTATTCGAATGAAGAAGGACGATGGAATTCAAACAGGGGCACGAGAGTGCTTCCCAATGACTCGCTGACAACAAACAGCTCAGACACAAACACAAAAAATAGCTACCCACTGGTGAATCTCAACAATTGATTTCGCTTACTTTTAGAGCTTTTTACCTTTAAAATTTTGTATGACTCTAGAGGAGATTGATTATAGTACTAGGGAAGATGAAAATCACTTCGAGAATGCAGATGGGAACATCTAAACATCCAGAGTCAAAAATATTTGAACATCCTACTCCAGCGGGGATTCTTATTAAGACAACCGCAATAACGGTAAGACCTTGAGTTTTATTTCTCGTATGCTTAAGGAGGGTATTCTTACTCTGAAATTGAGGAGGATGACAATATTTGCATACAAATTAAGGAATGGGAAACAACATTAATTGGTTATAGAATTGGAGATTACTTGTATAAATTTGAAATGCTAGCGCATTGAAAGAAGGTATGAGGTTTTGTTGAACAGCCCTAGGAGCTATATCATGATGTTGGATACTATGTTTTTAAATTTTGTAATACAGATTAGTAGGAGAAAGTGATGCAGGCTGGACCATATTTTTATAGAAATAGGCCCATGATCTTGAAGAATTGGTATGTCGATTTTGAACTTTATGCTGATGTGTTTAGAAAAATTCCAATTAAGGTAAATTTCCCTAGATTTAACTAGATGCTGATATGTTTAACTAAATTACCCGTTGTATACTTGTCTATTATGACATTGATGAAGGATTCAAGTGCTATTGGGTTTCCATTGGTTACAGATGGATTTATGGCTAACTTTGCGAAAATATCTTATTTGAGGATTGTGATTGAGGTGGATATTTCGGAAGTCCTGTCTAATACTATTGTTGTAGAAACTCCTTGTAGGCATTGGAACCAATCTATTGAATATAAATGGAGACTCAAATTCTGCTATAATGGTATTAAAATGGGACACATTGAAGATGAATGTTTTTTTAAACATAGGCAGAAGGGAAAAGAGATGAGACTGAATAAGAAGGATTGGACATACAAAGGGAAGGATAAGAGAACAAGGGGTAAAAGAAGAAAGATGGTTCCTATATGGACACCTATTCAGACTCATGGTCTCTTACCATTTAGTAACCATCCTTCTTTTCTTATCCCCTATTCTCTTAACTCTCCATTGGTCATTTCAAATCTTACTTATTAAGTCTAAACTCTTTCCCCTCTGGGCGTGTTTAAACCAATATTCATCTTCAATGTGTCCCATTTAAATAAAACTATAACATAATTTAGGTCTCCATTCATATTCAATAGATTTGTTTCAAGGCCTAGAAGGGGTTTCAACAACAATATTATTTGGAAGGACTTTAGAAATATCTTTCTCGATCTATTTTAGGAGTAAATCCATCTGTACACAATGGAATCCTAATAGCACTATAAACCTTGCTAAATGTCGTAACAGACAAGTATCCAACATGTAATCTGGGGGACATTACCCAAATTGGAATTTTGCCAAACATATCAGCATCAACTTTAAAATAAACATACCAATTCCTTAGAATCATGGGCCTGTTTCCATATAAATAAATAATGTCCAGCCTGCATCACATTCTCCTTTTCAGATATATTACGAAATTTAAAAACATCGTATCCATCATCATGATATAGTACCTAGGACAGTATAACAACACCCACACTTTCTTGACATACTCTAGCATTTGTTATTCATACGGGTTATCTCCAATCATATATACAATTAATGGCGTTTCCCATTCCTTGATCTGTAGGAAAATATCCTCCTCCTTAATTTTTACAGTAAGAATACTCTCCTTAAGCATTGGAGGAACAAAATTCAAGGTCTTACCATTGCTGCGATTGCCTTTATCAGAATCTCCCGCTGGAGTAGGATGTCTAGACGTTTCAGCATTAGAAAAATGCAGTCTTCTCTTTGGAGTGTCTTTCCTATTTGTATTCTCCAAGTGAATTTCATCTTGAACACTACAATCATCAATCTCCTCTACAATCGTACAAAATTGTGAAGGTAAGAAGCTCACAAAGGAAAGAGGATTCAGTTGTTGAGCTTCAACAATAGCAGGGGTAACTATTTTTGGTATTTGTGTATGAGCTGTTTGACAATGGTGAGTCATTCGGAAAGACTCTCAATGCACAATTTCTGCCTTGCTATTGTGCACTGAGAGCCCTAAAATTCAGTGATAAAGTGCGCCTGTTTGAATTCAATCTTCCTGCTAGATCAAGTTTACCAATTTCACTCTATTAGCTCATCAAATTATATAATTATGAAAATATCACAAGAACTGAAATTTACAAATTTATCCTTCTGACACCTACTCATCAAATAGAATCAAATATAGTTTACTTACTCATAAAATTAAATCAAATAGAATGTTTAAAGAATTGAGAGAAACGACTAATTGTTGTGGGTCCTACTCATTCAGACATTAAATACACTACTAAAAAATAGTGTCATAGATAACGTGTCAATTATCTAAGGGATTAAGAAGAAGATGTTTCTTAGAGATTTAAGAAGTTTGTATATTCTTCTCCTACTAAGGAGTTCGAGGGGAAATATTTATCCTCTGAAGAGAGCTTGCAGAACATAGAGCATAAAGTTGGGACTACAAAAAGAAGTGTTGGTCTTCCTTCACATGTGGGGCTTTCTAATATGGCTGAACAAAAACCATATAAATATGCAGATCCATATTTTAGTGATTATGACAAGGAAAAGGGTGTGTCCTTCTTTAAGGTAGCGAAAGTATTGTCTGCCTATGATACCTTGGATGCCACTCCTAGATCTATGCAATCACGAGGAAGATTTTTTTGCTCCTGCATTTAAATTGCGCATAACATGGTGAGCTAGATCCGCTAAATGAAGATGAAACCAAATGATTATTTGAGGTCTTTCAAGCTATTTGTGCTAGGTGTAGACTAGGAAACTCAGAAGACATTGAAGATCATCCTATGCGCAAACATTTGGTATGTTCTATGAATGAAAACAACTACGATGTAATAAACTTATTTCCTTTAGAAGGAGAAACTTGTTCACTCATTAAAAATTGGGATGTGAATTGTTCCCTAAATATAGGAGTGATATAAAGTTCAAACTTTAGTTTCTTGAGGTCTTGTCAGACCATGTTGTTGCTATTAGTGTTCATGTTGCATACTTGGATAAATAAAAGGGTTTTACTTGTCTATTCCATCGAGTAGAAGATCAATTTCTAGTTTGTGCAAAGGATATGTTTTTATATTAAAATTCATAAATGAGAAAAGATAATTGATGTAGGGTCTAGTTTGAAGGATCCTTCAAGAACATCATTCCTCTCCATCCTGTCATCTTCACAGAAGGAATTTTATGAGATAATCTAAACAAATCCTTCGCCGAAACTAGAAATGGATCACCTACTCGATGGAAAAGACTAGTATGTCTTTTACTTTATCGAAGTATGCTCCATGCACATCAATTGCAACAACATACACTGAAATGATTGCAATAAACTCGTAGTTGAAATTTTTATTGCTTCCTAGATGAGGACACAAGTTCATATCCCACTCCTTAAAGAGGGCCCAAGTTTCTCCTTCCATTTGAAATAATCTTTATTACATCATAGGTGTTTCTATTTATCTCACATACCAAATGTAGAACATAGTTTGATCTTCAATATCTTTTGAGTTTCCTTGTTTCAACATAGCATAAGAAGCTGGAAAACTCATGTAGCAATTTGGTTTAATCTTTATTCAACTTCTCTCGCTCAAACCATTTTATGGGCAATTTAAATGCAGGAGACAAAATCTTCCTTATGACTGCATAGAATTATTGCATGGCATCCAGGGTATCATAGACAACCCATACTTGCCCAACCCTAAACCAGGACTCGTCCTTGTCTTGTCAAAATACCTAAATTCTTTATCTGCAAATTAAAATGTTTTCAACTCGATCATAGCAGAAATCCCTATATCTGAACTAAGATCAACACTTCATTTTGCGCTTAATTATATGTGTTCTGCAACCTCTTTTCAGAGGACAAATGTTGCACCACAAACTCCTTAATAGGAGATGCATGTAAAACTTAACACCCCGAAAATATCTAAGTTAAGACTCGAACCATTCTTCATTTATATGTAGGGTAATATCAGGTGATTAATAAATAACCCATAATTGTAAAGGTAAATTTTTTAGTGTGGGAATGATTTGGATATGAATTAAGTTCACTAGAATCACATGGCACAAAGTAGAGTTGAATGTTTCCTTATCAATCGATTAAGTTTTGATGTAAGATTATAGTTGGGTCATCAAAAAACCATATCTCATAGAATATAAGGAGTTATGTGGCCCATAAGCTATCAAATAATAGTTATTTGAATCTTTTTTTCAATGCCACTAATTTTGCGTCAATCCAATTTCTAACTAAAAACTTCTGACCATTTTAGTAATTGTTGTAGTGCAGTTCAATATTAGCCGTGGGAAAAATAATAAATACGGTAATCTTCTTCTCCCTATAACACTAGAAAAACGTTAAAACAGATTTCTTAAATCATATAAAGCCCTAAATAATTCTAGTTTCATATTTGAATCAATCATTCTATTGTCTCTCAAACGTTAACATAAAATCCCAAGGAAAAATCAAAGTTTAAGAATCCATTCAACATTCATTCAATCTTTTTCAAGATTCTTCTTCAAATTAAGTGGCTGAAAAGAATTTCATTCTTTTGAACTGCAATTCCTCCATACAATTATGAATCACTAATGAAAATTATAATTCTTTGTCATAGATATTTCAAGAAACTAATTCAAGAATCTCATGAAAGGTTTTCCTGATTGTTTACCGTTAAGTTAGGGTTTCAAGACTTTTAATGCAGTTCTTCTTCAATAATTTTCAAGATATTTGAAGATTGTTCAAGAACCTTTTTCTTCTGGACATTTAAGGCTATTATAGTATCTGAATAGTTCGTACTCATGCCCTACATCTACTTTAAAAAAAGTAAAAGAGAAATCTAGAAGTCTACCCTAGATTTGAGTATTCTTAAGCTGATTTTGAGTTCTTCAATTCTTGATTCTTTCAAAATTATATTCCTAACAATTATTCTTATTGATATCCTTAAGTTGATTTGTTCATGTCTATATTTTAGCATGTACCCTATTTTGAGTTATAAGTGTTGAGAAGCTTTTGATAGCCAACACTTGAGTTTTAAATGGAATTATTGAGAAAGTTAAGATGAGTTTTGAGAAAGTTTCTATAATATTACTAGTCTTATAATCGAGTATGACATAAATTTTAAAGTAGTATGGTATCTAGTTATGTCATCTTTAAGCACTATGATATCAAGTATGCCATCAATGTTAAATAAGTATTGTATCTTGATATACAATTAATGTTTATCTACTATGACATTCCGAGTCATCAATGATCATATTAAAATATTGTTTTTTAGAAAGTGTTTACAAGTATGAATTGAGCAATAGTATAAAGGGACTATTTATTCCCAAGTAGATCAGTTTTTATATTGATAAAATAGAAACTTTGATTTTAAAAGAGTTATGAGTTCAATAGATATTTCTAGAGTAGTTTCCACTTAAGAGGTTAGTTTGAAAAATTATCTCAAACCAAAGGAAGATTTATGTTTTAAATATATGAGCATCAATTATATATATTTTTGGGAGTAGCATTAAGCACCGATATTGGGATGAGTTTAGTAAACTCAAAATCTTCATGAACCATGTATGTCAACATGGGTAAAGGATCATACTTTTTAGATGATTCTTTGTTGCTTTTTAAATATAAATTAGTGGATCAACTTAGTTGACGAGTCCTATACCCCGAAAAGAGATATGACGGTCCTCGCATCGTGGGCGAGACGTTGTATCATCATGTAGCTCATAGTGATGGTTGTTGATTAGAAAATCTTTGAAATAGCTAGTGTTAAAAGTGCATTTTTATTTTGTCACATCATATGTGGAGTGTAGTTATGAGTAAGCATTTGGTAAATTTTAATAAGCTCATATATTTACATCCAATTTAGTATATATGAATAACTATTGTAGTCCTTTTATTCTGTTGTTTTTATTTTCTGCTATATAGTATACTTGTTTACTCAATGTATTGATGTCATTCAACCTTCATCTTCTACTTATGTTGATATAGGTCATTAGGATCCTCAACAAGTGTCCGTTGAGATAATTTCATCATCTTTTGAGTAAGACCTCCTCTCTTTTGGAGGACTCTAGTTTTGTAAGATATTAGTAATAATTTTGAGGTGTAATTGGTCTTTTTTCATATACTCTTCATTATACAATAAAGGCTTCATAAATAGGCAGTTTTAAAGAGTCTTTCCGTTTTAGCTATTTTATTTAAAACTTACGTTTAATACAAAGTATATTAAGCTAAGTTTTGAAATTCACTAAACTACTTTTAAACATTTCTTCAATTTGATGCTTATGTATACTCAAGTTAGTCATCTTCTTATAGTCAACAAGGTTGAGAGTTTTATTGGCAATGACCAATGGTTCTTGAGTGCCAGCCACATGAAGGGTGTAGGCTCGGGTCCTGATAAACTTCGTGTTAAAGAACAAAGTTCAAGTGTCCTTGGGTGTCTATGAAATTGTGTCAAGTACAATCTTATTTATGGCGTTAGGGACTACAAACATTTGGTAAATGTTTCCCTTCTTTCATACTCTAAAGCGTACAACTCAAATATGTCATAAGGACCTTATTCATACTTGTGAGCTTCTTAGAACTATTTAACTACCCTCATAATAAAGGTAGTCAAGGAATAGTTCTTTACCAATGAGTTTCTCTCAACAAAAGTCTTGAGGAAGTCATGAGACTGTAGAGGGACTTGAGTGAAGCCTCTGAGTAAGTGAAGTGTTGAGTTTCGAAAGAATGCACTCATTTTTATATATCATCCGTTCAAGAAAAAAACGAGATGTACTCTTTTCTCTAAACTTCATTTCAATTGTGACCCATGTGAGGAAACATATTTTAGAGCTTCGGTACTGATTGCACCCGAAATGATAGTATGACTTATGAGGTTATAAACAGTAGTAGAAAAAGTTCCCAAAATTAGAAGAATGTTTGCACAAGTGGGAATCTCTATCTCTTTAGTCAAACCTCCCGGTGTACGATGTTCGGCCTTTACATTTTGACAATTAGGACATTTGGCAACAAATTACGCTATATCCTTCTTCAACCCTTCCCACCAATGGATATCTTGTAAATCACGATCCTTCTTCAAAAAATTTCTTTCTTAAGTTATTTACATCCGGCACACATAACCTACTTTGGTACCTAAGTACCCCATCCCCCCTTGGGAGACAGACTCAATAGATTTTCTAAGAACTGATTCTTTCAACTCCATCAATAGAGGATGCAAATTTTGCTTTGACTTCACCTCAACAACTAACGATGCTTCGGAGTTATGACGAACCGTGACTCCTCCCTTCGGAAAATACTGTAACCGAACACCCAAATGGGTCAATCTATGCAGCTCTTTCCTTAACTCTTCATTATCATCGGGAACATGGGCCAAACTACCCATTGATATTCGACTTCAAGCATCCGCCACCACATGAGTTGGATTGTTCTTCTCATAAACCTTGAGTTATATAGAGGCATACTCTATCACCTTACCATGTTGCATGATAACACAATCCAAACCTACTCCATAAGCATCACAATATATGACAAACCCCTCTGTGCCCTCCGGCAAGACTAATACCGGAGCGAGGTAATCTTGTCTTTCAACAATTGAAAATTATTCACACATGTCTCCTACCACTCAAACTTAACTTTATTTTTAGTCAAATTCATTAATGAAGATGCGATAGAGGAAACTACCTCGAAAAACCTCCAAAAGAACCTAGCCAAGCCTAAGGGCTTCGATCGTCGGTAGGGCTCAAAGGTCTAGGCCAACTTTTGACCGCTTCCGTCTTTCTCGGATCTACTTTTACCCCTTCACTAGACACAATGTTACAAATAAAAGCAACAGATCTCAACCAAAATCTGCACTTACTATATTTGGCGAAGTGTTCGGCATTCTTGAGAACATGAAAGACTAACCTGAAATGGTTCACATCGTCACCTTCACTTTTAGATTATATAAAGATTTCACCGATAAAGACAATCACAAAAAAATCAAGATAATTTCTAAAAACTCAATTCATAAGGTCCAAGAAAGCCGCCGAGGTATTGTTAGGCCAAAAGACATGACTCGAAATTCAAAATGACCATACCTAGTTTGGAAGGCTGTTTTAGGTATTTCAAACTCTCTAACTCTTAGTTGGTGATATCCCGATCTCAAATCGATTTTCAAAAAGTAACCCGCACCTTGGAGTTGATAGAAAAAATTATCAATCCTAGGAAGAGGATAATTATTCCTTATTGTGACCTTGTTCAATTGGCGGTAGTCAATACATATTCTAAGAGACCCATCATTCTTTTTCACAAACAACAGCGGGGTACCCCATGGAAATATGCATGGTTAAATAAAGCCCTTATCTAGTAAATCCTTGAGTTGAGCCTTTAATTCCTTAAACTCAGCCAAAGTTATTCGGTAAGGTGGGTTTGATATGGGTTTTGTATCTAGCAATAAATCGATGCGAATATCTATTTCCCGCTCAAGAGGAATTCCGGGTAAGTCATCGGGGAAGACTTTCGGAAAATCCCTCAATACGGGGATTGACTCTACCGGGAGATTCTTGGACTCAAGAACATTGTCTCTCACAATATGATAGAGAATTCCCTTAGATATTAACTTGAAAGCTTTAAGACATGAAATAATTCCACTTCTTGGAGCAAGGTTTGCCCCCTTCAACTCTAAAAAGGTTCATTCGGAAATTGAAATATTACTACCCGAGTTCTACAATCGAGGGAAGCAAAACAAGAATATTGCCAATCCACCCCCAAAATGACATCGAAATCTAACATATCGAGTTCTACTAACTCTACCAATGTTACTCTATTGGTCAATGACACGGGACAACCCCTATAAACTCTGTTAACAAGTATGGAATCACCCACCGGGGTCGAAACCGAAAAAGGTTCATGGAAAACATCGGGAAGTATACAAATCTCATAGCCACTAAAGGAGTTTCAAAAGACAATGTGGCAGCGGTGTCCAACAATGTATAAACATCAATGGATAATACTTGTAACATACCGGCAACAATATTATCACCTCGCGATTGGAGGCCATAGAAACAATTCTTTTTTGGAGAATCGTAGTTTGGATCATTCGAGGGAGCTTGGTTACCTTCTCTCCCTTTGGCCGCACGGATTGGAAAATCCTTCAATTGGTGTCCACTTTTCCCACATCCATAGCAAACGCCCTACCGGCAAGACACTTGCCTTCATGCTTTTTATGAAACTTGGCCCATGTAGTTCTTTCCAAAAAAGGGCCACTCTTATTTCCTCCTTGAGCCTTAGGGGTAGTCCTCCTCCCTTGATTTGGCTTTAGAGCATTGGAGGGACTTGGATTATAAAACCTCTTTTGAACCTTTGTTTGTCTTGTATTTCAAGCCTAGCCTTGGAGAAATCTCCTTCATCGGGCTTTGCCCTTTTAAACTCTCTACAAACTTTTTTAATCTTTTGTTTCTAAATTTGCTTGAAATTCACCATAAGAAGAGAATTTTCCATGCTTGGTATTAGCATAGACAACCTATATTCATTCATCACAAGATCGAATACCCCCATAACAAACATATTCTTCTTGGACCTAGAGTCCGCCATTATAGTGGGAGAATATCTGAATAGTTGAGTGAACTTGAGGCTATACTCCTTCACACTCATATTCTCTGAAGAAGATTGATGAATTATTGCATTTTTCTCTCGCTTAGTTCAAAGGAAAGAATATCTGAATGAAAGCCCTTTTGAATGCCTCCAGAGTAATCCAACCTCATCTAACCGGCCTCTAATCTTTCCATTGTTCAGACCAAACTTGGGCCACATGTTAAAGTTGATAGGCGGTTAGTTTCGCCTTTTCTTAAGAAGTCACACCCGTGGCATCTATCACCCTGAATACTTTATCTATGAACTCTTGCGGGTCCTCCTCCACCTTGGAGCCAAAGAATGTAGGGGTATTCATCCTTGTGAAATCCCTTATCCGTGATGAGGGGGTGCTAGTATCGGGTTTCACTTGTATCCTAGAATCCCTAGCAACATGGGTATACAATACTTGAGTCAAACTGTGGATGGAAGCCCTTATATCCACATTAGACATAGCCCACTCTTCAATAGGAACTTGAGGGTTTTGAGGAGATTGAGTACATTCTCCTCTTCGGACCTCCTAGCATTATTCCTTCTTGTATTCATGGCCTATAAGCTTAATGAAAGGGTCAGAATAAAAGAATTAGATAGTGTTAGGATTACAAGCACGAACTTAGGTTAATGAAGAAGGAAGTTTTTAATCATATCATAGCCTTCTATTCATAAAGGTGGCGCGCTTCACATTGATGAATAAGACTCTAATAGACGTGGTGTGTGTGACATCAACCCTAATATTATCCCAAAACCTTATTCTCAGATACCAAGTTTGTAACGATCGTAGAGTACCCCCTAGACATTACCGGCGAACTCAACCTCGAAGAGGTCTTATACAAGCCCTTAGCATAATAATCATGGCATAATCAATTTGAAATAATGTGTAATTTAAAACGTTTTACAATAGAAATTCAAAATTCATTTTCATAGGCAAAATAGTAAGAATCTATTACAATTGTCACACATACACCATCTATTAATAAGAGTTCAACAAAAAGTATTCAAATAGGGTCCTTATCCCTTTAGACATAATAGTCTTCTAGAACAACAGTACATAAGAAAAGATTACTAATTATATTACATCAATATAGAAATCATAAAGTGGCATCAAGTGTATTATTCCTCGTAACATTCAGGACCCACCACAAGTCTTGGGGATAAGGAGTCCAAGGTTTCTTCAAAGATGTAGGAGTAAACCGATTTTCCAGAACCGATACTCATAACAGTAAAAGGAGAAAAGGGGTTAGAACATAATAGAAAAAGGAGAAAAGGGGTTAGTACAATTAATGCACTGATTATGCAAGAATGCATAAAAACCTTTAAAACATGAGAAAGAGACATTTATACAAAAGTATGCATTTATAAAGTTTTGGAAATCCTTTCACATCCTCAATACAACACATAAGGCAAATACCCCAACCATGTCCAACTACAATGAAGTTTTAACCTTGGCACATCCCAAGGCTCACTTGTGCAATGTAAAGTTAGCATCTAATAATACCAATTCTACTAAGTGATTTTTAAAACCCACCTTAGCCACACATATTACCTTTCTATTACACTGTATTTCATAATCATGAGTTAAACACATACATCATGAACCACATTTGAATATACGAACATGCTCACTATAATCATTATTCATTTAATATACATGTTATTATTATCATTTCATAACTATATAGAACCATCCATAACAACCTTCTAAGCCTACTAGTGCAATGTACAAGTTAAGTCCCATACCCCCACTTCTACTTAGTAAACTCAATAGGATGTCATAGACAAGTTCATGCTTCTTTCATTACTTTATTATTTAGGGAAGATCAGCAATAACCGACATAGACCAATAGAACTTACATGGAATCCGGTGTCATAAAGCCCTACACCGAAAAAGGGTGTTCTACTTGCCAAGGTAGAACCTAAATACTATCTACTATGTGGATCCACTAGCTATGTAATATGGATGCCCATAGTTAAGGGATAGGGAGATTGCTTCTAAGGACTCTATCTATTGAATCAACATAGGAGTCCCCATCTCAAGATTATCACTAGGATGACCCAACCGCTTGCAATAACGAAAGGGTATTTTCCTCATTGGCCATATCCTCAAGGTGCTTAGTATACTTTCCCAAATTACTACCATTAGTTTTTTTAATTGTATCTACATCTATGAGGAGTAATCCATCTTTATTCAAAACTATTCAACATAAAGATCTTTGATTCATTAGGTGAGAATACACTTTCATCCTGTAATCAACATACATATGTATGTGGTGCTTTTCACAATATCAATCATGGTGTTTTCATGAGAATTATACTTTCAATCAACACAAGATATTAGCTTTATTTGACACAATTCATGCAACATAATAGGTAGGGTTCAAGATAGTAGAAACCACTTCACAATACCTTTTTTTCATCCTTTCATAAGCCATGTACTTTGCAAGCAACTTTAAAGTTCATATATTACATTCTCCAACATGTATACAAACCTTAAGATTTACCCTCTTTTAAATGTTAAGAAAAAAGTGTCATAATAACTTCTATATGCATTACAATATACAAGAAACAAGATTCGATGGCTAGATAATCATCATTACAATACATCATATTCATCTCTCCCCAATTCATCCAATAACATTCATGGAATTAATTCATAGGGTGCACATGGGTTCTTGAGATATTTCCACAATAGAAATCATCAATTAACCCCAGTATATTCATAACATAAGGCACATAGCATAAAAAACAATTATGGAGTGAACCCATGGTTAGATCATAAACCCTAGTTTTTGGTCACCATAACAATTTCGAAAATAGAAGTTTTGAAGGACTTCATGGAGAAAATAATTGATGAATCGACATCCCCATAACTTATTTGATGATATTCGACGAATTTGAAGTGAAAAAAGATTGATGTGAGTGCCCTAGCTTGAGATATTCCTTGTTCTTCAATGGTGGGTTAGAGAGAGAATTTGTGAGAGAGGGAAAGTGGATTTTGATTTTTGATTCGGAAGTTATCAAGTGATGGTTTGTTTTAATGAGTTAAAGTCCTTTGATATCTAAACTCACCAAATTATACCAACCCCACACTTAATTTTCCAAAGGTGGAATTTACTAATTTACAATTGGCTTGGCAGCAACTTGCACCAGCTCGCAGGCACCATCAACGGCCTCCAGTCGACGGTCCGTCGTTCCAAGAAGGGACCGTCCTAGCAAACCATCATTTGGTTCACAGACTGGTCAAACGGAGCCTCTGCTCCAAAAGCGTGAGTCAATTGACGGGCGTTGTATCCAGACGTTTTCACCCTTAACACACGCTAATGTGTACCCTAAGAATTTTCATAAGGTTTGACCTCCATACGACTCCTCAAACCCCGTATAAAACAATAAGGCTCACTAGTTAATTTTCAATAGTCTCCGAACATCGTGGTCGTTCCTCAACATTTTGGCCTTAATACTTCCTAATAAAGTTAATTATGTTACTTTAGGTCTAGAATAATCATTATTAACTACGTGACGATCTATTCTAGGTCATGGAACTTCCGGGGTGTTACATTTTCCACCCCCCGTTAGGAAAATTCTTCCCCAAAACCTTACCTCACTCTTTGGGAAAGAAAGAGACTCAATACTAGCAGCCCAACTATAACCATGCTAACATGAGTCACAGATCATAGGAAGAATTCTCAACTCCTTTAACCACATAATCATAGTACTAAAGCATAGGAATTAAATCCACAATCCATCACACATAAGGGCTCACTATTTCATAGCATTTAAGGAGGAACTACCTTCTTCATTTTACTATGAGCTCACCATAACATCAAAGAGTTGTCATTTAAATTTTCTTCTCAAACAACATAAAGCATGCTCACTACAACTCTCATGGAAATAACATAACATATTACACGCAAGTACAAGCTAACCATGAGGACAAATTTCATGAACATTCAATTTAAACATGAACCCTTTACAAAGATATGGACATAATGGAAAATTAAGCTAAGTTCAACAATATTCATAATTTTCTTTTAAGAGAAGATACTAACCTCAATCTTGGCTAGGAGTAAGAGGAAAAAGATAAGGATAGCGGGACTTCATGTCGGCCTCGGCCTCCCATATTGAACCCTCAACGAGATGGTTTCTCCATAGGACTTTTATGGAGGCAACCTTGACCGAAACCTCTTCAAAGGAAAGGATCTCATTAACCCATAACCCTTATTACAGGAGAATAGACACTAGATCTCCTATACATTTCTTAAGCATTGAAACATTGAATACCCGGTGAACCGGGGTTAATTCATTTGGTAACTTCAACTCATGCAAAAGTTTTCTGACCCATTTTAGCATTTCGTAAGGGACAACTTCCCGGGGACTAAGTTTCCCCTTTTTACCAAATTTCATAACCCCTTTCATGGGCAAAATCTTCAAGTAGATCCAATCACGTATTTCAAATTCAAGGTCCGTCTTTCTATTGTCGGCATAAGATTTTTGCCGACTTTGAGCCGCTTTCAAAAATTCCCTTATGAGTCAGAATTTCTTCACATCCTCTATCTCTTGAGTCAAATCTCCCGGTCTACGATATTTGGCCTTTACTTGTTGACAATTAGGACCTTTGGCAACCAATCACGCTATATCCTTCTTCAACCCTTCCCACCAATATATCTCTTCTAAATTACGATACATTTTTGTGGCACACGGATTAGTGGAATATCGGGAACCATGAGCCTCTTACAAAATTTGCCTTCTTAAGTCATTTACATCTGGCACACATAACCTACCTTAGTACCTAAATACCCCATCCACCCCTTAGGAGAAAGATTATTAGATTTTCTAAGAACCGATTCTTTCAACTCCATCAATAGAGGATCAAGATATTGATTTGACTTCACCTCAACCAATAAAGATGATTCGGAGTTATGACGAACCATGACTCCTCCCCTTGGAGAATCCTCTAACCGAACACCCAATAGGGCTAATCTATGCACCTATTTACCTAACTCTTTATTACCATCGGGAACATGGGCCAAACTACCCCTTGATATTCGAATTAAAGCATCCGCCACCACAATGGCTTTGCCGGGGTTGTAAAGAACACTAATATCATAGTCAATCAAGAGTTCTAACCATATCCTTTGCCGGAGATTTAACTCCTTTTTAATGAACACATATCATAGACTTTTATGGTCGGTGAACACATCCAAAAGCACCACATATAGATAGTGTCTCCATATCTTCAAAGCAAACACTACAGACGCTAATTTAAGATCATGAGTTGGATCGTTCTTCTCATACACCTTGAGTTATGTAGAGGCATACTCTATCACCTTACCATGTTGCATGAGGACACAATACAAACCTACTCCATAAGCATCACAATACATGACAAACCCCTATGTTCCCTCCGGAAAGACTAATAACAGAGCGGAGGTAAGCTTGTCTTTCAACAATTCAAAATTCCTCTCACATGTCTCCTACCACTCAAACTTAACTTTCTTTTCAGTCAAAGTCGTTAATGAAGATGTGATGGAGGAAAATACCTCAAAAAACCTCCAACAGAACCTGGCCAAGCCTAAGAAGCTTCAATTGTCGGTAGGGCTCAAAGGTCTAGTCCAATTTTTGACCGCTTCCATCTTTCTCGGATCTACGTTTACCCCTTCAGTAGACACCATGTTACAAATAAAAGCAACCGATCTCAACCAAAATTCGTACTTACTATATTTGGCAAAGTGTTCGGCATCCTTGAGAACTTGAAAGACTATCCTGAAATGGTTCACATGGTCACCTTCACTTTTAGATTATATAAAGATTTCATCAATAAAGGCAATCACAAAAAATCAAGATATTTTATAAAAACTCGATTCATAAGGTCCATGAAAGTCGGCGAGGCATTTGATAGGCCAAAAGACATGAATCAAATTTCAAAATGACCATACCTAGTTCGGAAAGCCGTTTTAGGTATGTAAAACTCTCTAACTTTTAGTTGGTAATATTCCGATCTCAAATCAATTTTCAAAAAGTAACCCGCACCTTGGAGTTGATCAAAGAAATCATCAATCCTAGGAAGAGGATAATTATTCCTTATTGTGACCTTTTTCAATTGGCGGTAGTCAATACATATTCCAAGAGACCCATCTTTCTTTTTCACAAACAACACCGGGGTACCTCATGGAGATATGTCTGGTTGAATAAAGCCCTTATCTAGTAAATCCTTGAGTTGAGCCTTTAATTCCTTAAACTCAGCCAAAGTGATTTGATAAGGTGGGTTTGTTATGGGTTTTGTATCTGGCAATAAATCGATGCCATTATCTATTTCCCGCCCAGGAAGAATTCCGGGTAAGTCATCGGGGAAGACTTCCAAAAAATTCCCTCAATACGGGGACTGACTCTATCCATGGAGTCTCGAACTCAAGAACATTGTCTCTCACATATGATAGAGACATCCCTTAGAAATTACCTTGCAAGGTTTAAGACATGAAATAATTCGACTTCTCGGAGCAAGGTTTCCCCCCTTCTACTCTAAAACGGCTTCATTTGGAAATTGAAATTTCACTACCCGAGTTCTACAATCGATGGAAGAAAAACAAAAATGTAGCCAATCCATCCCTAAATGACATCGAAATCTAACATATCAAGTTCTACCAAGTCTACCAATGTGACTCTATTGGTCAATGACACGGGACAACCCCTATAAACTCTTTTAACAAGTACGGAATCACCTACTAGGGAAGAAACCAAAAAAGTTTGATTGAAAACATTGGGAAGTAAATCAAATTTCATATCCACTAAAGGAGTTACAAAAGACAAGATGGCACCGGGTTCCAACAATGTATAAACATAAATGGAAAATACTTGTAACATACCGGTAACAACATCGAGAGAGCTCTCTTGATCACCTCGCGATTGTAGGGCATAGAAATAATTCTTTTTGGGAGCATCAGAGTTTGGAGCATTAGTGGGCTTGGATAACTTCTATCCCTTTGACCGCACGGATTGGACAATACTTCAATTAGTGGCCACTTTTAACAAATCCATAGCAAACGCCCATACCGGAAAGACACTTGCCTTCATGCTTTTTATGATACTTGGCACATATAGTTCTTTCCACAAAAGGGCCACTCTTATTTCCTCTTGAGCCTTAGGGGTAGTCCTCCTCCCTTGATTTGGCTTTGGATCATTGGAGGGACTTTGACTAGAAAACCTCTTTTTGAACCTTGGTTTGTCTTTTTTTTCAAACCTACCCTTGGAGAAATTTCCTTCATCGGCTTTGCCCTTTTAAACTCTCTACAACCTTTTTAAAGCTTTTGTTCCTCAATTTGTTCGACATGGACCATAAGAGGAGAAATTTCCATGCTTGGGATTAGCATAACCGATCTATATTCATTCGTCACATGATTGGATACCCCCATAACAAACATATTCATCTTGGCCCTAGTGTCCACCAATATAGTGGGAGCATATTTTGATAGTTGAGTGAACTTGAGGCTATACTCCTGCACACTCATATTCTTTTGACGAGATTGATGAATTCTTGCATTTTTATCTCCCTTAGTTCCAAGGAAATGAACCTATCAAGGAAACCCGTTTTTAATGTCCCCCAAGTAATCCGGTCTCCTATATCTGGCCTCTCATATTTACATTGTTCATACCAAACTTTAGCCACATCTTTAAGTTGATAGGCGGCTAGTTCCACCTTTTATTGATAAATCACACCCATGGCATTTATAATCTTATATACTTCATCTATAAACCCTTCCGGGTCTTCCTCCACCTTGGAGCCAAAGAATGCAGGGGTATTCATCCTTGTGAAATCCCTTATCCTTGAAGAGGTGGTGCTAGCATCGGGGTTCACTAGTACCCTAGCATCCCTAGCAACATTGTTAACCAACACTTGAGTCAAAATGTGGATGGCAACCCTGATCTCCACATTACACATAGCCATTCTTCAATAGGAACTTGAGGGTTTTGAGGATCTTGAGGGGGAATAAACTCATTGACATTCTCCTCTTCGGCCCTCCTACCATGATTCCTTCTTGTATTCATTGCCTAAAAGCACAATAAAAGGATCAGAAGAAAAGAATTAGATGTTGTTAGGATTATAAGCAAGAATATATATTAATGAAGAAAGGAAGGTTCTTAATCATGAAGGTTCTTAATCATCTCATTGCCACTTATTCATAAAGGTGGCACGCTTCACATTTATGAATAAGACTCTAATTGACGTGGTGTGTGTGACATCAACCCTAATATTATCCCAAAACCTTATGCTCTGATACCAAGTTTGTAGCGACCAGAGAGTACCCCGTAGACAATATCGGCGTACTCGACCTTGAAGAGTTCTTATACAAGCCCTTAGCATAATCGTCACGGCAAAACGAACTTGAAATAATGCGGCATTTAAAAGTTTTTACAATAGAAATTCAAACTTCATTTTCTAAAGCAAAATAGTAAGAATCTAATACCGTTTTCACTCATAAACCATCTACTTATAAGAGTTCAACAAAAATTCTTCAAATAGGATCCTTAGCCCTTTAGACAAAATAGTCTTTTAGAACAAAAGTACATAAGGAAAGATTACTAATTCTATTACATCAATAGAGAAATCATATAGTGGCATCAAGTGCATTAGTCATCGGATCTTTGAGGACCTACCACAATTCATGGGGATAAGGAGCCCAAGTTTTATTCAAAGATGTAGGAGTAAATCGATTAGTCGGAACCTATACTCACAATAGAAAAAGGAGAAAAGGGTTTAGTACAATTAATGCACTAAATATGGAGAAATGCATAAAAACCATTAAAACATTAGAAAGTGACATTGATATGAAACTATGTTTTATGACGTTTTGGAAAGCCTTTCACATCCTCTATACAACACATAAGGCAAATACCCCAACCATGTCCAATTACAATGAATTTGTAACCTTGGAACATACCAAGACTCTCTTCTGCAATGTAAAGTTAGAATCCCATAATACCAACTCTACTAAGTGATCCTTAAAACCCACCATAGCAACACACATTACCTTTCCATTACACTATATTTCATAATCATGAGTTAAACACATACATCATGAACAACATTTAAATATAAGAACATGCTCACTATAACCATTTTATATTTAATATACATGATATTATTATCATTTCATACCTACAAAGAACCACCCACAACACCATTCTAAGATTACTAGTGCAATGTACAAGTCAAGTCCCATAACCCCACTTCTAGTTAGTAAACTCATTAGGATGTCATAGACTAGTTCATGCTTCATTCATTACTTCATTATTTAGGGAATATCAACCATAACCGACATATACAATGAGAGGTTACATGGAATCCGGTGTCATAAATCCCTACACCGAAAAAGGGTGTTCTACTTGCCAAGATAGAATATACATTCTAGATAATATGTGGATCCACTAGTTATGTCCTACGGTAGAACGTAGTAAAGGTTTAGGGAGATTGCTTCTAAGGACTCTACAATTGCATTAACGTAGGAGTCCCCATCTCATGAGTATCACTAGGATGGCCCAACCTCTTGCATAAATGGAAGGGTGTTTTCCTCATTGTCCATATCCTCTCAGTGCTTAGTATACTTTCCCAACTCACTACAATTAGTTCCTTTAATTGTATCTACATGTGTGAAGAGTAATCCATCTTCATTCAATACAATTCAATTTAAATACATTAGATTCATTAGGTGAGGATACACTTTCATCCTAGAATAAACATGGTAGTGCTTTTTACAATATCAATTATGATGTTTTCATGAGAATTATACTTTCAATCAACACAAGAGATTAGCTTCATCCCACACAATTCATGAAACATAATAGGTAGGGTTAAATAAAGTAGAAACCACTTCACAATACCTTTCTTAGATTTCATTCTTTCATAAGTCATGTACCTTGCAAGCAACTTTAAAGTTCATATATTACATTTTCCAACATATATACAAACCCTAAGATTTAACCTCTTTTAAAGGTTAAGAATATAGTATCATAATCACTTTCATATACATCACAATAGACATGAAACAAGATTCTTTGGCTAGATAATCATCAATTACATTACGTATATATATCTCTACCCAATTAATCAAATAAGATGCATGAAATTAAGTCATAGGGTGCACATGGGTTCTTGGGATATTTTCCCAGTATAAATCATCAATTAACCCCAATATATTCATAATATAAGTCACATAACATAAAAAAAAAATTAGGAGTGAACCCATTGCTAGATCATAAACCCTAGTTTTTGGCATATCAATTTCTAAAATAGAAGTTTTGAAGGGATTCATGGAGAAACTAATCCATGAATCAACATCCCCATACCTTATTTGATGATATTCCACGAATTTGAAGTGAAAAGGGATTAATCTTGAGATCCCTAGCTTGAGATCTTCCTTGTTCTTAAATGGTGGGTTAGAGAGAGAAATTGTGAGAGAGGGAAAGTGGGTTTTGATTTTTATTTGGAATTTATCAAGTGTTGGTTGGTTTTAATTAGTTAAAGTCCTTTAATATATCTAAAATTACCAAATTAGACCGACCCACCACTTAATTTTCCAAGGGTGGAATCTAATAATTCACCTTGTCTTGGAAGCAACTTGCACCAGTTCGTAGGAACCATCGACGACCTCGAGTTGATGGTCCATTTTTCGATGAACGGATAGTCCTGGAAAACCGTCGTTTGGTTCAGATACTGGTCGAATATAGATTTGGATCCAAAATTATATGTGTGGACTCACGACTCCAGCGATGGAGCTTGAGTCAATCAACGGGGCGTCGTTTGGCCCTCGTCGTTTGCTTGCTGTTTTGACAGCTTTTGGGGTAAAGGTTTGGGTCCTCCTCGAGGGCCCTTAGGATGGTCCTCGAGGAGTCGTACACGTACGTTTTAACCCTTAACACACTATAATGTGTACCCTTAGCATATTCACAAGGTTTGACCTCCATACAACTCCTCAAACCCCGTATAAAGCTTTACGGCACACTAGTTAATTTTTAGTAGTCTCCGGACGTCGTGGTCATTCCATGACGTTTTGACTTTTATACTTCCTAATAAATTTAATTATGTTATTTTAGGTCTAGAATCATCATTATTAACTACGTGAGGCTCTAGCCTAGATCTTGGAACTTTAGGGGTGTTACATCGGGACAACATGAAACACCATCAAAACTCAAGAAAATGACAAACACACACATGTTAGGTCTCTAGTATCGGTAGTTCATTTTTTAGAGTCATTACAATAAATATCTAAGAATAATGAAGAGTTGTTCGGAAATTTTTTAGTGAACCTAATGAGAAGGAACTCAACAATTGGGAAAATCGTATCTTTTGCCCTCCTTAATCTTGTTTCCAACTTCATCCTCTTTTTATTAATAATTCTATTGCTTTAGAACTTTCTGATTAAGTAGTTCTAAATAAAAACATAATATTAATAATTCCAAATTTTTTTTACTTATTTTGTTACAATTTATATTCCAAAACTCCAAACATAAATTTGAATAACTTTTCAAGAATTAATTACAATGTTTTCAATTACTTTAAATGAAATTAAAATAATATATTTGTTTTTAGCTTCTGAAATATCAATAAATCGTGATAATAATCCTTATTATATTCAATTTAGCACCTTCGATTTTTCATTGATTTAAATATTCATTTTTCAATCTCTTGCATGTGAAAATTTCATAAATTTTAAAAGTTATTGTTTATTGAATTATTTAAATATTCATGTATTATATATATATATATATATATATAATGCTAATTCATATTTATGATTTATTTTATCTCTAAACACTCTAGATGTAACATACTTTCTACATTACATGATTGAGAAAATATCATAAAAAGTAAATTTGAAACGTATGTGATTTATACTCATCAAATCACATTAAATGAAATATAAAATTAACTTTTCTAGCTTCTACTCATAAGATTAAATTCGAAATTTTACCTTCTTGACTCTACATATCAAATTAAATGTTTAAGAATATATCACAAAAACTAATATTCAAAATTTACCTTCTCTACTCACCAAAATTTAAACACTACCCTCTCTGCTTCGTCTTATAAAAATAAATAAAATAAAATTAAAAATATAACTAAAACTAAAATTAAAAAATTACCTTCTTGACTCCTACTCATTATATTAAATTTAATTAAATCTAAACTTTTCTCTCCTTGCTCCTACTCATCAAATTGAATGCTTAAAAAAATACCAGACCTAAAAATTAAAAATTTACCCTCTAAACTTCGACTCATTAAAGTACATTAAATAAAATTCTAATTTTACTCTAGTAGCTCCTACACATCAAATTAAATACTTAAGAAAATATTATAAAAATAAAACTTAGAAATTTTTCCTTTTGACTTCTACTCATCAAACAAAATATTTTAAAGAATGAGAGAAACTGCTAATATCTTCTTGAAACCATAATGTATTACCATAATCTTGATATTTTTCCTATATATAAAACTTCGTTCACTATCCCTTTGTCTCCGGTCCTCTTTCATTTGTATTCTCAAACAACACAATTTATCAACATATGTACGTTTCTTCATCAACTCTCTATTCTACTGTAAAGAAATGAAAGACAAATTCTTGTTTGTTTGCATACATGGAAGAGTTATATTTTTATTTTGTTGTTATTTTGTTTTATTTTAATATATTGTTTATGGTTTGATTTCTGTATAAAGTTTTGATTTTTATTGTGAATAATACCTGATTTTTCATTCTGGACATGTCAAGGACTACAACAAAGAAGTTGCAATAATTATTGAAGAGATGATGAGAAATAAAAAAAAGACAACAATAAAACTAGTTGAAAGTTTGAAGCAAGTGCTTATATCTTTAGCAGACTTTTCAGTGTCTGAATGAGGAAAACCGACGGCGTCGACAATGTTTCAATTATCTAAGTGACGAAGAAGAAGATGTTTCTAAGAGATTAAAGGGGTTTGGATATCCCTCTCCCAATAAGGAGTCTAAGGTGCAACAGTTTTGTTGTGAGAGCTTGTAGAACACAGAACATGATATTGAGACTTCAATTGAAAAAAGAGGATTGGTACAACTAAAAACCTTCATTCGAAGCAAGATAAACAAGCCTTGTTGATTCTCAAATATGTTTAAGGTACAACTTTAAACTGTAGGTATTACCTTGAATTCAATCTTAGTTAGAAAAAGAGAAAAAAAGGGAGAGAGATTTGCATGCGATTGTAACTCCTGATACAAAATGTAGTCAAGCCTTGACTATCTTTTTACATTCTTTAGACTTCAATATAAAAGAGATAATCAAGTTCTACCTCTTAATATTTTTCAAAACATTTTTTAGATTGTTTTGTTTAAAAATAAAAAATTATATTTCCTTTTTTGAGTTGTCCATTGTAAAATATGACATCAGGCTAACTCTCGTTAGTATGATACACTTGTTTTACTTTATTAAGTCGTTCGTAAAAAAATAACATATCTTTATTCTTTAGGCTTAGAATATCGCAGGAAATTTTATTTTTCTATTTCATCATTTTCATATTGTATATTTTCTATTGCTGATCGTGTCTCAGATTCGTTGCAGTATTAATCATCCAAAAGATTGATACTACATTTGGCCTTATTCATGGATCAACAATATATGTTGGCGCCATGATGGCTCGGTCATGTACATAGTGTGATTTTCTTTATCCTCTTCATAAAAATTGGGATAGAATATATAAGACACATAATTGGAGATCATTTCAAGATATGTAAAGAGATCTTACTAGGATAGAATTTTTTAGGAAGATCTCAAAAATTTCAACAAGTATCATCAAAAGTTAAACAGTCTGCTTCAAATGATCTCCAACATCGCTTGAAGTTCAAAGTTGACTTCAAAATCTCTGGCACTGTGTAATGGAGCAAAAATGAATTTAGGATATCAATCACTGACGCCTCGTACAAATTTCTCTAAAAGATATGAGTTACAAGGATCACAAAGTGCTCAAGAAAAAAAATGATGATTGCTCACATCTGTCAAAATGATAAAGAATTTTGTACAATTTTTCTCATTATTATATTTCTTGAAGTTTCTTAGACAGGTTACTAGCAAAAGTGATATTATATCTATTTATCATTCCTTTTTGAGTGTAGGAATCGATGGAAGCATTAAACATATGACCCTTTCAAGATACCGAGTCCTCCACCTTGTTATAGAAGGAAAGTCATAAAGCCATATCACTTCTTACAGTGGACAATCATCTAGTCAGCCATATCGTTACAATGACAATATTTTTCACTTGAAAAGAGAGCCATAACCCTTTTAATTTGTTGAGAGGTCCATTTCATATTTAATTCGCCGAGAGGTCCATGACATGATAGTCGGAGGAGGCTACCATTGAAGAATATTCTTAAGTCACATCTATTCGGAGGTGAAGGATGTCCATCTTAATGAATTAACCTTTATGTCGGAAGAGGCCAACATTAAAAGATATTCTTAAGTAATATCTATTCGGAGGTGAAGGATGTGATCCCTATCTAATCCACGTTGAAGTCTTAGGAGGCTAGCATTGAAATATATTTTTAAGTCATATATCCTCTTCGATAAAGTATATGCACCCAATCTATTCCACATTAAAGTCGGTTGAGGCTGAGATTGGAAGATATTTTTAAGTGATATATATTCGGAGGTGAAGCATGTGCACTTTATATATTCTACAAATAAGTTGGAGGTGACTGACGTTGAAAGATATTTTTTATGTTGCATCTATACGGAGGTGAAGGATGTGCACCCTATCTATTTTAGATTGAAGTTGGAGGAAGCTGACATTAAAAGGTATTTTTAAGTCGCATATATTTGGAGGTGAAGGTTGTGAACTCATCTATTCAACATTGAATTTGTTGGAGAATGACGTTGAAAGATACTTTTAAGTCTCATCTATTAGATGGTAAAAGATGTACACCCTATCTATTCCTTGTTGAAGTCGGAGAAGGCTGACGTAGAAATATATTTTTATGTTGCTTTTATTCAAAGGTGAAGGATGTACACCTTATCGAATACGTATTGATGTCGGAGGAGCTCGATGTAGAAAGATTATTCATATTAAATTATCGGAATTAGCAGTCTTCACATATATCTCGTTGATGGATTATCATATGTCCCATTGATGGACACGCATTTAATTTTCCCAAATATCTTACCAGTTGCTCATCTTATTCTTCTGCAGACGTACATACATTCATATCCTACAAATGGATTATCTTCATTCGTCATACAGACATGTATTTATATCTTACTAATGGACCTTCTTGTTTAATCCTACCGATGGACATACATTCATATCTTACCGATGTATCATTTTCATTCTTCATACATCATGTATTTAAATCCTACTGGTGGTTAATATTCATTCTTCCTACCGATGTATAAGTATTTATATAATAATTAATGGATCAATAAGTATCTATCAATGGATTGTGAAAAGTCCCACCGATGGACATGTATTTATTTTGTCCAAAAATATCCTACCGATTGATCCTTCTAATTTATACTTCCAATGGACAAACAATTACAATGCAAAATATCCTACCAATGGATTCTCATGCATCCCACGATATAAATTTTTTAATTTTGATAAATATTCTATCTATTGATTGACATTTGTCGTATAAAATGGACAGACAATCATTTTATCACCATACTTATATTCTGTCGATACATATGTTCATATTTTTAATAAACTCATACAAGACTTCAACAATCAAACAAGGTTGTTAATATGCATGGATTTTGAAGAAAGAAAGACTTTGAATCACAAAGATAATAGCGTATCCACAAAAATATGCAAAAATAATTGTAGAAAGTATCGAAAGGATGCCACCCTTTTCTTTAAATTAAACTCCACTATTGAATTTTATCTTTGTTTTTTTTAGAACATCCAAAAGGATGCATCTCAATTAAGAAAGAGGTGTGGATTACACTAACAATAAAGCAACACAGTGTGAAACCTTTTGATAACAAATTGAGGAGCGACTTCCATCACATTCAAACAACACTTTTATATGAAGGTCACGTGTTCAACAAAAATCGAGTTTGTGAATTTTCATTTTCTATTTTTTCTTTCATCAATAATATCAAAAGAAAGGGACTATTCTTGGCATTTTGGTCTAATATATTAAAAGTTCATAACTTATACTCCGACCGTTTCAAAAGGAGTGGCGTATTTTGACTTAACACGAAGTTTAAGGAAATAATAAAATTTACAATCTTGTGATCCTAAATTAAAGTTATGTCAAATGTCCCTTTAATCTTCTGGCCTTAATCATGTCACGTGGAAAGCTGAAACTAAAATGTTACCAAAAAAAGAAAGAGGTCATTCATTTTGAAATAAACAAAAAAGTAAAGGGGGTCATTCTTTTTTAAAGTAAAGAGTAGGTTTTATTCATTCACTAGTTCTGCATAAAAAAAATTAATATAATTTTAAATATCGATACTTATATTTATTTCTAAAAATTTTAGGATTTGTATAAATTACTTTTGATTACATATTTTTGACAAAGTTAATTTAATATGCTCATATATTGCATTTCTTACATTTCACTAATTTCATTCGTTACACTAGTTAATATTCATTTTATTTTCTAGTTTTATTAATATGCATTTTAGTCTTTTTAGCACAATCTAGAAATACCTTTAAATAAGGATAAGAATTATATACAAAAAAGTTTTCTTAACCAACAATTTTGGGCCACAGTCTCGAGCCCAGGATTTCAGCCCATTATATAAATATTCCTATTTTAATTTTTTAATATGCAAAAAATAAAGTGGGTGGTGTGAAATTTTCAAGAAGAGAAAAAATCCTAAAAGATTCTTCTGTCATATTCTAAAATAACTGCTGCCACCCAAAGGCCCTATTTTGTTTTCCGGTGACAACCCACCCAAACAACCATCCACAACCCCCAAACCACCTCCGTCAGTCAATTGAAATCAACAACACAACTAATCTTCGCCATCGCCAAACAACCAATGCTCAACCCACTGCTCCACCAATAAACTACCAAAACAACTCAAAACTTGCTTCCTTTTCATTCACCAAACAAAACCCCCCCCCCCCACCCAACCCCACTTCATTTTTCTATTTTATCGAGTGAGCCGATGAGCCATTATCTCCACCAAGTAGCGATCTTCGAATTTACACAATGAAGCAATTAATGTCGAAGACAACTTCGACTACTGGAGCACGCCACCAGATCCAAAGGAATAAACTAGCAACTCTTACAAGCCTTTCACTTTAAGATCCGCTCGGAAAAGCAACACTTCGGTAACCCTTTGTAATTTTGTATTCTTATATCAATCCGGGTTTATTTTTATGCATCTTTATTGTTGTTAATTCTACCTAAATATGTTTCCACTTATTACAATTTTTGGGGTTTGCATTATATTAAGCTTACTTTTCATGTTGCTTTGTTCACATTTTTATAATTATTGGAAAATTGTTCCTCCGTATCTTTGTTTAACTTTTTTTTTCTTTGTTTGATTCATTTTATATTTGATTAACTTTATTTGAATTTTATTTAAGACTAAGAATATCACTGGTGATATATTTTTATATTGCTTTTATTTTATTTAATATTTAACATATAAATTGTCATTTCGTTTTTTAGATCTGGTTTGTACCATGAATTTATCATTATTTTAGTATGTGTGCATTTATATATTTTTTTACATTACAAGTTAAAATTGGCCGATAATGAAATTACTGTTGATTTCTAAGGCCTCTCATGTTAATAAGACTGATTTTATTTTTAAATTATTATTACTTTCAACGATTATAAAATGAATTTGGAAAAATATATTCAGTTAAGACCCACAATTTATGATTTTGAAGGATGCCTAACACGTTCAATTTCAAAGTACTCGAACCCTTACCTAGAATCTATATGTTTTGTAAATATTTTCTTTTGCAATTAATTAATTGCTTTCCTACTTATTTCCAAAAATTAGGTGGAGAATCTTTTAAAACTATTTTATTCTTCAAATTCTTTTAAAATTTTATTTAATTGAATAAATTATATTATTATTCTGAGTTACAACAATTTCACCTTATTAGAATAAATTAGGGATGTAACCAACTCCTAGTCATCAGAATAAATACTTGAGAAAATATCATTACAAAAATTTAAAATCGACTCTTTTTCTTCATACTCGTTAAATTAAACTAAATAAATTCAAATTTTATTCTAATGAAGAAGGACGATGGAATTCAAACAGGGACACTTTAGACTGATTTTTAGGGCTCTCAGCGCACATTAGAAAGGTTAAAATTGTTCATTGAGAGCGCTTCGCAATGACTCGCTGTCGACAAATAGCTCAGACACGAACACAAAATATATCTACTTATTGGTCAAGCTCAACAACGGAATTCGCTTACTTTTGAAGCTTTTTACGTGTAAAATTTTGTATGACTCTAGAGGAGATTTATTATAGTATTAGGGAAGATGAAAATCACTTGGATAATGCAGATGGGAAAGAGACTTCGAAGACGTGAGTTCATTTTTCTGATCCAAAAACATGTAAACATCCTACTCCAGCGGGATTCTTATTAAGACAACCGCAACAACTTAGGACCTTGAGTTTTATTTCTCGTATGCTTAAGGAGGGTATTCTTTCTCTGAAAATTGAGGAGGAGGAGAATATTTGCCTACAAATTAAGGAATGGGAAACAACATTAATTGGTTATAGAATTGGAGATAACCTGAATAAATTGGAAATGCTAGCGTATGTCAAGAAGGTATGCGGTTTTGTTGAACATCCCTAGGAACTATATCATGATGATGGATACTATGTTTTTAAATTTCACAATACAAATTAAAAGGAGAAAGTGATGCAGGCTAGACCTTATTTTTATGGAAACAGGCCCATAATTTTGAGGAATTGGTTTGTCGATTTTGAACTGTATGCTGATCCTTTAAGAATAATTCCAATTAAGGTAAAGTTCCCTAGATTGAACTAGATGCTGATATATTTAACCAACTTACCTGTTGGATACTTGTCTTTTACGACATTGATCAAGGATTCAAGTGCTATTGGGTTTCCATTGGTTACAGATGGATTTATGGCTAAAGTTGAGAAAATATCTTATGTGAGGGTTGTGATTAAGGTGGATATTTCACAAGTCATGTAAAATACTATTGTTGTAGAAACTACTTCTAGGCATTGGAACCAATCTATTGAATATGAATGGAAACCCAAATTCTATTATAATGGTATTAAAATGGGAAATACTGAAGATGAATGTTGGTTTAAACATGCCCAGATGGGAAAAGAGATGAGACTGAATAAGAAGGACTGGACAGGACCAATGGAAGGGTAAGAGAACGGGGGGTAAAAGAAGAAAGATGGTTACTTTATGGAAACCTATTTAGACTAATAGTCTCTTACCATTTAGTAACAATCCTTCTTCTCTTATCCCCTTTTCTCTTAACTCTCCATTGGTCATTTCCTATCCTACTTATTAAGTCTTATCTATTTTCCCTTCAAGGCGTGTTTAAGCCAATATTCATCTTCAATGTGTCCCATTTAAATAAAACTATAATAGAATTTGGGTCTCCATTCATATTAAATAGATTGGTTCCAAAAACTAGAAGGTGTTTCAACAACAATATTATTTGGAAGGAATTTAAAAATATATGTTTTGATCAGGACCCTCGCATAATATATTTTCTTTGCCTTAGCAGTAAATCCATCTACACGAAATGGAATCCTAATAGCACTACCAACCTTGCTCAATGCCATAATAGAAAAGTATTCAACAGGTGATCTAAGGGACATTACCCAAATTAGAATTTGGCTAAACATATCAGCATCAAGTTCAAAATAAACCAATTCCTTAAAATCATTGGCATGTTTCCATAGAAATAATTAAGGTCCAGCCTGCATCACTTTCTCCTTTTCATCTATATTATAATATTTATAAACATAGTATCCATCATCATGGTATAGTACCTGGGGCAGTACTACAACACCCCACACCTTCTTGACATACTCTAGCATTTACAATTCATACGGTTTATCTCCAGTTATATATACAATTAATAGTTTTTCCCATTCCTTGATCTATAGGCACATATCCTCCTCTTCAATTTTTACAGTAAGAATACCCTCCTTAAGCATAGGAGGAAAAAAATTCAAGGTCTTACCATTGCTAAGGTTGCCTTTATCAGAATCTCCCGCTGGAGTAGGACGTTTAGACGTTTCAGTAGAAGAAAAATACAATCGCCTCTTCTAAGTTTCTTTCCTATTTGTATTGTCCAAGTGAATATCATCTTCCCCACTACAATCATCAATCTCCTATACAATCGTACAAAATTGCGGAGGTGAAAAGCTCCCAAAAGAAAGCTGATTCAATTATTGTGCTTCAACAATAGCAGGGGTAACTATTTTTGGTATTTGTGTATGAGATGTCTGACGACGGTGAGTCATCGGGAAACACTCTCAATGCACAATTTCTGCCTTGCTATTGTGCAATGAGAGCCCTAAAAATCAGTGATAAAGTGCACATGTTTGAATTCGATCTTCCTGCTTGATCAAGTTTACCAATTTTACTATATTATCTCATCAAATTAAATAATTATGAAAATATCACAATAACTGAAATTTGCAAATTTATCCTTCTGACACCTACTCATCAAATAGAATCAAATATAGTTTTCCTACTCATAAAATTAAATTGAATAGAATGTTTAAAGAATTGAGAGAAATGACTAATTCTGGTGGGTCCTACTCATTTAGTCATTGAAAACACTACTAAAAAATAGTGTCGTAGATAACGTGTCAATTATCTCAGGGATGAAGAAGAAGATATTTCTTACAGATTTAAGGGCTTTGGATATCCCTCTCTTACTAAGGAGTTCGAGGTGAAATATTTATCGTCTGAAGAAATCTTGCAGAACATAGAGCATGAAGTTGGGACTGCAAAAGGAAGTGTTGGTTTTCCTTCACATGTAGGTTTTCTTCTATGGCTGAACAAAAAAACATTTGAATATGCAGATCCATGTTTTAGAGATTTTTACAAGAAAAAGGACATGTCCTTCTTTAAGGTATGGAAAGTATTGGCTGCCAATGATACCTTGGATGCCAGTCCTAGATCTATGCAATCACGAGGAAGATTTTTTCGCTACTACATTTAAATTGCATAACATGGTCAGAGCTAGAGCCGCTAAATGAAGATGAAACCAAATGACTATTTGAGGCCTTTCAAGCTTCTTGTGCTAGGTGTAGACTAGGAAACTCAGAAGACATTGAAGATCATCCTATGCGCTCACATTTGGTATGTTCTATGAATGGAAACAACTATAATGTAATAAACATATTTCCATCAGAAGGAGAAACTTTTTCACTAATTAAAAATTGGATGTGAACTTTGCCGTAATCATAGGAGTGATATAAAGTTCAAACTTTAGTTTTTTGAGGTCTTGTCAAACCATGTTTATGCCATTAGTGTTCATGTTGCATACTTGGATAAACAAAAAGGGCTTTACTTGTCTATTCCATCGAGTAGAAGATCAATTTCTAGTTCGTGCAAAGGATGTGTTTGATATTAAAATTCATAAATGAGAAAAGATAATTGATGTAGGGTCTAGTTTGAAGGATCCTTCAAGAACATCATTCCTCTTCATCTTGTAATCTTTACAAAAGGAATTTTATGAGCGTATCTAAACAAATCCTTCGCCGGAACTACAAATGGATCTCCTACTCGATGGAAAAGACAAGTAATGCCTTTTACTGTATCGAAGTATGCACCATGCACATCAATTGCAACAACATACTCTGACATGATCGCAATAAACTCGTAGTTGAAATTTTTATTGCTTCCTAGATGAGGACACAAGTTCATATCCCACTCCTTAAAAAGGGCCCAAGTTTCTCCTTCAATTTTAAATAATCTTTATTGCATCATAGGTGTTTCCATTTATATCACATACCAAATGTAGAACATAGCTTCATCTTCAATATCTTTGAGTTTCTTCGTTTTAACCTAGCATAAGAGGCCGGAAAACCCTCATGTAGCAATTTGGTTTAATCATTATTCAACTGCTCTCGCTCAAACCATGGTATGGGAAATTAAAATGCAGGAGACAAAATCTTCCTTATGACTGCCTAGAATCTTGGCATGGCATCCAAGGTATCATAGACAACCCATACTTGCCAAAACCTAAACAAAGACTCGTCCTTGTTTTATCAAAATCCCTAAATTCTTTATCTGCGTATTAAAATGTTTTCAACTCGATCATAGCAGAAATCCCTATATCTGATGTAAGATCAACACTTCATTTTGCGCTTAATCCTATGTGTTCTGCAAGCACTTTTTAGAGGACAAATGTTGCACCACAAACTCCTTAATAGGAGAGGCACGTAAAATGTAACACCCCGAAAATTTCTAAGTTAAGACTCGAACCATTCTTCATTCATATGTAGGGTCATATCGGGTGATTAATAAATTATCCATATATGTAAAGGTAAATTTTTTAGTGTAGGAATGATTTGGATATGAATTAAGTTCACTAGAATCACATGGCACAAAGTAGAGTTGAATGTTTCCTTATCGATTAAGTTTTGATGTAAAATTCTATTTGGGTCAACTTCAAACGACCATATCTCATAGAATATAAAGAGTTATGTGGGCCATAACCAATCAAATAATAGGTATTTGAATCTTTTTTTCAATTTACTAATTTAGCGTTAATCCAATTTCTAAGTAAAAAGTTCTGACCATTTTAGTAATTGTTGTAGTGAAGTTCAATTTCAGCCACATGAAAATACTAAATACGGTAATTTTCTTCTCCCTATAACACTAGAAAAACATTAATACAGATTTTTAAATCCTATAAAGCCCTAAATAATTCTAGTTTCATATTTGAATCAATCATTCTCTTCTCTCTCAAATGTTAAGATAAAATCCCAAGGAAAAATGAAAATTGAAGAATCCATTCAACATTCATTCAATCTTTTTCAAGATCCTTCTTAAAGTTAAGTCTCTGAAAATAATTTCATTCTTTCGAACTGCAATTCCTCCATACAATTATGAATCACTAATGAAAATTATAATTTTTTGTCATAGAGATTTCAAGAAACTAATTCAAAAATCTCATGAAGGTTTTCCTGATTGTTTACCTTTAAACTAGGGTTTCAAGACTTCTAATGAAGTTCTTCTTCAATAATTTTCAATATATTTGAAGATTTTTCAAGAACGTTTTTCTTCTAGACATATAGGCTATTATAGTATTGGAATAGTTCGTCCTCATGCCCTACATCTACTTCTAAATAAGTAAAAGACAAATCTAGAAGCATACCCCTAGATTTGAGTATTCTTAAACTGATTTTGAGTTCTTGAATTCTTGATTCTTTCAAAATTATATTCTTAATAATTCTTCATATTGATATCCTTCAGTTGATTTGTTCATGTCTATATTTTAGCATGAAACCGTATTTGAGTTATAAGTGTTGAGAAGCTTTTGAAAGCCAACACTTGAGTTTTAAATGGAGTTATTGAGAAAGTTAAGATGAGTTTTGAGAAAGAGTTTCTTTAATATTACTTGTCTTACAATCGAGTATGACATAAATTTTAAAGTAGTATGGTATCTAGTTATGTTATCAATTTTTAAGCACTATGATATCTAGTATGTCATCAGTGTTTAATAAGAATTGTATCTTGATATACAATCAATGTTTATCTAGTATGACATCCCGAGTCATCAATGATCATATTAAAATATGAATTTTTAGAAAGTGTTTACAATTATTAATTGAGCAATAGCATAAAGGGACTATTTATTCCCAAGTAAATCAGTTTTTATATTGATAAAAGAGAAACTTTGATTTCTAAATAAGTTATGAGTTCAAAAGATATTTCTAGAGTAGTTTCCACTTAAGAGGTTAGTTTGAGAAATTATCTCAAACAAGAGGAAGATTTATGTTTTTAAACATATAAGCATCAATTATATATATATATATATATATATATATTGGAGTAGCATTAAGCACCGATATTGGGATGAGTTTAGTAAACTCAAAATCTTCATGAACCATGTATGTCAACATGGGTAAAGGATCATACTTTTTAGATTATTCTTTGTTGCTTTTTAAATATAACTTAGTGGATCAACTAAGTTGAGGAGTCCTATAACCCGACAAGATATATGACGGTTCTCGCATCGTGGGCGAGACATTATATCATCATATAGCGCATAGTGATGGTTGTTGGTTAGAAAATCTCTGAAATAGCTAGAGTTAAAAGTGCATTTTTATTTTGTCACATCATATGTTGAGTCTAGATATGATTAAGAATTTGGTAAATTTTAATGAGCTCATATATTTACATCCAATTTAGTATATATGAATAACTATTGTAGTCCTTTTATTCTGTTATTTTTATTTTCTGCTATATACCATACTTGTTTACTCAATGTACTGATGTCATTCAACCTTCATCTTCTACTGATGTTGATATAGGTCATTAGGATCTTCAACAAGTGTCCGTTGAGATTATTTCATCATCTTTTGAGTAAGACCTCCTTGGTTTTGGAGGACTCTAGTTCTGTAAGATATAAGTAATAATTTTGTAGTTTAATTGATCTTTTTTCCGATACTCTTCATTATACAATAAAGGCTTCATAAATAGGCAGTTTTAAAGAGTCTTTCCGTTTTAGCTATTTTATTTAAAACTTATGATTCATACAAAGTATATTCAGCTAAGTTTTGAGCTTCAGTAAACTACTTTTAAACATTTCTTTCAATTTGATGCTTATGTATACTCAAGTTAGTCATCCTCTTATCGTCAGCAAGGTTGAGAGTTTTATTGGCAATGAACAATGGTTCTTGAGTGCTAGCCATATGAAGGGTGTAAGCTCGGGTCCTGATAAACTTCGTGTTAAAAAACAAAGTTTAAGTGTCCTTGGGTGTCTATGAAATTGTGTCAAGTAGGATCTTATTTATGGCGTTGAGGGCCCCATTTCTATAAATGAGGGAATACAAAAAATTGGTATGTTTCCCTTCTTTCATACTCTATAGAGTACAACTAAAATATGTCATAATGACCTTATTCATACTTGTGCTCTTCTTAGAACTATTTAACAACCCTTATACTAAACGTAGTCAAGGAAAAGTTAGTTCTTTACCAATGAGTTTCTCTCAACAAAAGTCTAGAGGAAGTCATGAGAATGTAGAGGGGCTTGAGTGAAGCCTTTGAGTGAGTGAAGTGTTAAGTTTTTAAAGAATGCACTCATTTTCATATATCATGCGTTCAAGAAAAAAACGAGATGTACTCTTTTCTCTAAACTTTATTTCAATTGTGACCCATGTGAGGAAACATATTTTAGAGCTTCGCTAGTGATTGCACCCGAAAAGATAGTATGAGTTATGAGGTTATAACCAGTAGTAGAAAAAGTGCCCAAAATTAGAAGAATTCATGCACAAGTGGGAATCTCTATCTCTTGAGTCAAACCTCCCGGTTTACGATGTTCGGCCTTTACTTTTTGACAATTAGGACATTTGGCAACAAATTCATATATATCCTTCTTCAACCCTTCCCACCAATAGATCTATTGTAAATCACGATCCTTCTTCCAAAATTTGCTTTCTTAAGTCATTTACATCCGACACACATAACCTCTCTTGATACCTAAGTTCCCCATCTCCACTTGGAAGACAGATTCATTAGATTTTCTAAGAACTGATTCTTTCAACTCCATCAATATAGGATGAAGATGTTGCTTTGACTTCACCTCAACAACTAACGATGTTTCGGAGTTATGACGAACCGTGACTCCTCCCCTCGGAAAATACTATAACCAAACACCCAAATGGGCCAATCTATGCACCTCTTTCCTTAACTCTTAATTACCATAGGGAACATGAGCCAAACTACCCATTGATATTCGACTTAAAAAATCCGCCACCACATAGGCTTTGTCGGGGTGGTAAAGAACACTTATATCATAGTAATTTAAGAGTTCTATTTATCTCCTTTTCTAGAGATTTACCTCCTTTTGAGTGAACACATATTGGAGACTTTTATGGTCGGTGAACACATCCACATGCACCACATATAGATAGTGTCTCCATATCTATAAAGAAAACACTACGGTCGCTAATTTAATATCATGACTTGGATAGATATTTTCATACACCTTGAGTTATCTAGAGGTATATGCTATAATTTTACAATGTTTCATGAGGACACAATCCAAACCTACTCGATAAGCATCACAATATATAACAATCCCCTTTGTGCCCTCCGGCAAGGCCAATACCGGAGCAGAGGTAAGCTTGTCTTTCAACAATTGAAAGTTCCTCTCACATGTCCCCTAGAACTCAAACTTAACCTTCTTTTCACTCAAATCCATTAATGAAAATGCGATGGAGGAAAATTTCAACAAACCTCCAATAATACTTGGCCAAGCCCAAGAAGATAAGATTGTCGACAGGGCTCAAAGGTCTAGGCCAACTTTTTAGCGCTTTCGTATTTCTCAGATCTACTTTTGCCCCTTTGTTAGATACAATGTGACCAAGAAAAGCAACGATCTCAACTAAAATTAGCACTTACTATATTTGGCAAAGTGTTCGGCATCCTTTACAACTTGCAAAACTATCCTGAAATGGTTCACATGGTCAACATCACTTTTACAGTATATAAAGATTTCATCGATAAATACAATCACAAAAAATCAAAATAGTTTCTAATATCTTGATTCATAATGTTATTGAACGCCGCCGGGGCATTTGTTAGGCAAAAATACATGACTCAGAATTTAAAATGATCATACCTAGTTTGGAAGGACGTTTTAGGTATGTCAACCTCTCTAACTGATAGTTGGTGATATCCGAATATCAAATCAATTTTCATAAAGTAACGTGTGCCTTCGAGTTGATCAAATAAATCATCGATCCAAAGAAAAGGATAATTATTCTTTATTGTGACCCTGTTCATAATGTAACGTGTGCCTTCGAGTTGATCAAACAAATCATCGATCCAAGGAAAAGGATAATTATTCTTTATTGTGACCCTGTTCAATTAGCAGTAGTCATTACTTATTCTAAGAGACCCATCTTTCTTTTTCACAAACAACACCAGGGCACTCCACGGAGATATGTCTAGTTCAATAAAGCCCTTATTTAGTAAATCCTTGAGTTGAGCCTTTAATTCCTTCAACTCAATCAGGGAGATTCGGCAAGGAGGGATTGATATGGTTGAATAAAGCCCTTGTCAGGGAATACTTCCGGAAAATCCCTTACTACGGGGATTGACTCTAGCAGGGAGTCTCGGTCTCAAGAACATTGTCTCTCACAATATGATAGAGACATCCCTTAGAAATTAACTTGCAAGCTTTAAGACATGAAATAATTTGAATTCTTGGAGCAAGGTTTTTCCCCTTCCACTCTAAAACGGGTTCATTTCGAAATTGAAATATTACTACCCGATTTCTACACTCGAGGGAAGCAAAACAAGAATGTTGCTAATCCATCCCCAAAATTACATCGAAATCCAACATATCGAGTTCTACCAACTCTACCAATGTGACTGTAATGGTCAATGACACAGGACAACCCCTATAAACTCTTTTAACAAGTATGGAATCACCCACCGGGGTCGAAACCGAAAAAGGTTCATGGAAAACATCGGGAAGTATATCAAATCTCATATCCACTAAAGGCGTTACAAAAGACAAGGTGGCACCGGGGTCCAACAATGTATAAACATCAATGGAAAATACTTGTAACATACCGGTAACAACATTATCACCTCGTGATTGGAAGCCATAGAAACAATTCTTTTTTGGAGAATCATAGTTTGGAGCATTCGTGGGAGCTTAGTTACCTTATCTACCTTTGGCCGCACGGATTGGACAATCCTTCAATTGATGTCCAGTTTTCCCACATCCATAGCAAACGCCCTACCGGCAAGACGCTTGCCTTCATGTTTTTTACGAAACTTGACCCATGTAGTTCTTTCCACCAAAGGTCCACTCTTATTTCCTCCTTAAGCCTTTGGGGTAGTCCTCCTCCCTTAATTTGGCGTTGGATCATTGGAGGGACTTGGAGTAGAAAACCTCTTTTTGAACCTTTGTTTGTCTAGTATTTCAAGCCTAGACTTTGAGAAATTTCCGTCATCGGGCTTTGCCCTTTTAAACTCTCTACAAACTTTTTAAAGCTTTTGTTCCAAAATATGCTTGAAATTCACCATAAGACGAGAAATTTCCATGCTTGGGATTAGCATAGACAACCTATATTCATTCATCACAAGATCGAACACCCCCATAACAAATATATTCATCTTGGCCTTAGAGTCCGCCACTATAGTGGGAGAATATTTTGATAGTTGAGTGAACTTGAGGCTATACTCCTTCACACTCATATTCTCTTGACGAAGATTGATAAATTCTTGCATTTTTCTCTCCCTTAGTTCCAAGGGAATGAATCTCTTAATGAAAGCCGTTTTGAATGCCCCCCGAGTAATCAAACCTCCTCTAACCGGCCTCTCATCTTTCCATTGTTCATACCAAACTTGAGCAACATGTTTAAGTTAATAGGCCTCTAGTTTCGCCTTTTCTTGAGAAGTCACACCCATGGCATCTATCACCCTGAATACTTCATCTATGAACCCTTGCGGGTCTTGATCCCCATTGGAGCCAAAGAATGTAGGGGTATTCATCCTTGTGAAATCCCTTATCCTTGATGAGGGTGTGCTAGTATCAGGGTTCACTTGTACCCTAGCATACCTAGCAACATTAGTAGCCAACACTTGAGTCAAATTGTGGATGGAAGCCCTTATATCCACATTATACATAGCCCACTCTTCAATAGGAACTTGAGGGTTTTGAGGAGATGAAGGGGAAATAGCCTCATTGACATTCTCCTCTATGGACCTCCTAGCATTATTCCTTCTTGTATTCATGGCCTATAAGCACAATAAAAGAATCAAAAGAAAAAAATTAGATAGTGTTAGGATTACAAGCACGACCATAGATTAATGAAGAATTGAAGGATCTTAATCATATCATAGCCTTCTATTCATAAAGGTGGTGCGCTTCACATTTAACAATAAGACTCTAATAGACGAGGTGTGTATGACATCAACCCTAATATTATCCCAAAACCTTATGCTCTGATATCAAGTTTGTAACGAGCGTAGAGTACCCCCTAGACATTACTGGCGTACTCGACCTCGAAGAGGTCTTATACAAGCCCTTAGCATAATCGTCACGACATAATGAATTTTAAATAATGTGGAATTTAAAACTTTTTACAATAGAAATTCAAAATTCATTTTCATAGGCAAAATAGTGAGAATCTAATACTATTGTCACACATACACCATCTATTAATAGGACTTCAACAAAAAGTCTTCAAATAGGGTCCTTAGCCCTTTAGACATAATAGTCTTCTAGAACAACAGTACATAAGGAAAGATTACTCATTATATTACATCAATATAGAAAGCATAAAGTGGCATCAAGTGTATTATTCCTCGTAACATTCAGGACCCACCACAAGTCTTGGGGATAAGGAGTCCAAGGTTTCTTCAAAGATGTAGGAGTAAACCGATTTGCCAGAACCGATACTCATAACAGTAAAAGGAGAAAAGGGGTTAGAACATAATAGAAAAAGGAGAAAAGGGGTTAGTACAATTAATGCACTGATTATGCAAGAATGCATAAAAACCTTTAAAACATGAGAAAGAGACATTTATACAAAATTATGCATTTATGATGTTTTGGAAAGCCTTCCACATCCTTAATACAACACATAAGGAAAATACCCCAACCATATCCAACTACAATGAAGTTGTAACCTTGGCACATCCCAAGGCTCACTTGTGCAATGTAAAGTTAGCATCCAATACTATTAACTCTACTAAGTCATCTTTAGAACCCACCTTAGCCACACACATTACCTTTCTATTACACTATGTTTCATAATCATGAGTTAAACACATATATCATGAACCACATTTGAATATACAAACATGCTAACTATAACCATTATCCATTTAATATACATGTTATTACTATCATTTCATAACTATAGAGAACCATCCATAACAACCTTCTAAGCCTACTAGTGCAATGTACAAGTTATGTCCCATATCCCCACTTCTACTTAGTAAACTCATTAGGATATCATAGACAAGTTCATGCATCTTTAATTACTTTATTATTTAGAGAATATCAACAATAAATGACATAGACCATGAGAACTTACATGAAATCCGGTGTCATAAAGCCCTCAACCGAAAAATAGTATTCTACTTGCCAAGGTAGAACCTACATACTATCTACTATGTGGATCCACTAGCTATGTAATACGGGTGCCCGTAGTCAAGGGATAGGGATATTTCTTCTAAGGAATCTACCTATTGCTTCAACATAGGAGTCCCCATCTAAAGATTTTCACCAGGATGACCTAACCTCTTACATTAACGAAAGGGTATTTTCCTCATTGGCCATATCCTCACGGTGCTTAGTATACTTTCCCAAATTACTACCATTAGTTTTTTAATTGTATCTACATTTGTGAAGAGTAATACATCCTTATTCAAAACAATTCAATATTAAGCTCTTAGATTCATTATGTGAGAATACACTTTCATCCTGTAATCAACATACATATGTTGGTAGTGATTTTCATAATATCAATCATGGGGTTTTCATGAGAATTATATTTTCAATCAACACAAAATATTATCTTCATTACAGACAATTCATGCAACATAATAGGTAGGGTTCAAGAGAGTAGAAACCACTTCACAATACCTTTTTTTCATCCTTTCATAAGACATGAACTTTGCAAGCAACTTGAAAGTTCATATATTACATTCTTCAAAATGTATACAAACCCTAAGATTTACCCTCTTTTAAATATTAAGAATCAAGTGTAATAATAATTTCTACATGCATCACAATATACAAGAAACAAGATTCGATGGCAAGATAATCCTCAATTACAATACATCATATTCATCTCTCCCCAATTCATCCAAAAACATTCATGGAATTAATTCATGGGGTGCACATGGGTTCTTGAGATATTTTGACAATAGAAATCATCAATTAACCCCAATATATTCATAACAAAAGGCACACAACATAAAAAACAATTATGGAGTGAACCCATGGTTAGATTATAAACCTATGTTTTTGGTCACCATAACAATTTCGAAAATAGATTTTTTGAGGGGCTTCATGGAGAAACTAATCCATGAATCAACATCCCCATAACTTATTTGATGATATTCCACGAATTTGAAGTGAAAAATGATTGATGTGAGTGCCCTAGCTTGAGCTCTTCCTTATTCTTCAATGGTGGGTTAGAGAGACAATTTGTGAGAGAGGGAAAGTGGGTTTTGATTTTTGATTCGGAAGCTATCAAGTGTTGGTTTGTTTTAATGATTTAAAGTCCTTTGATATCTAAACTTACCATATTATACCAACCCCACACTTAATTTTCCAAGGGTGGAATTTACAAATTTAGCCTTGGCTTGGCAGCAACTTGAACCAGCTCGCAGGAACCATCAACGGCTCCAGTCGACAGTCCGTCATTCCAAGAACGTACTATCCTGGCAAACCGTCTTTTGGTTCATAGACTAGTCAAATAGAGCCTCTGCTCCAAAAGTGTGAGTCAATCGACGGGCGTTGTATCCGGACGTTTTGACCCTTAACACACGCTTATGTGTACCCTAAGCATTTTCATAAGGTTTGACCTCCATACGACTCCTCAAACCCCGTTTAAAACCGTAAGGCACACTAGTTAATTTTCAATAGTCTCCGAACGTCGTGGTCGTTCCTTGACATTTTGGCCTTAATAATTTCTTATCAAGTTAATTCTGTTAGTTTAGGTTTAGAATAATCACTATTAACTACGTGAGGATCTAGTCTAGATTATGGAACTTCCGGGGTGTTACATTGTCTACCCCTCGTTAGGAACATTCGTCCCTGAATGACACCTTACCTCACTCTTTGGGAAGGAAAGAGACTCAATACTAGCAGTCCAACTACAACCATGCTAACATGAGTCACATATCATAGGAAGAATTATCAACTCCTTTAACCACATAATCATAGTATTAAAGAATAGGAATTGAATCCAAACTCACCTAACTCAAACCACCAAATCGGAGATCTACATCTTCTCTCATAAAGATCCTCAAAGGGTGCCATGGCGATGCTAGATTTGTAGTTATTATTGAAGGTGAACTCGACTAATGGTTGATGGTCATACCAATTATACTTGATGTCAATGACACATTCCCTCAACATATCTTCTAGGGTTTGGATTGTTCGTTTCTCCAAACCATCCATTTGTTGATGAAAAGTGTTACACAGTTTTACCTTGGTACCAATCCCACCTTGGAATGCTTTCCAAAAATAAGAAGTGAATTTAGTGCCCCTATCTGAAAAGATGGACAAGAGGACTCCATGCATCCTCACAATCTCTTTTAAATACAATTAAGCATAATCCTCCGCCGAGTAAGTATCTTTGACGAGAATAAACTGGGCTGACTTTTTCAACCTATCAACGATAACTCATATTGAATCATTTTGCCTCCGTGTAGGAGGCAAACCCACTACGAAATCCATATTAACATCTTCGCACTTCCAAGTGGGAATCTCTATCTCTTGAGTCAAACCTCTCGGTCTACGATGTTCGGCATTTACTTGTTGACAATTAGGACCTTTGGCAACCAATTACGCTATATCCTTCTTTAACCCTTCCCACCAATAGATCTATTTTAAATTACGATACATTTTTGTGGCACACGGATGAAAATTATCGGGAACCATGAGCCTCTTATAAAATTTGCCTTCTTCAGTCATTTATATCCGGCACACATAACGTACCTTTATACCTAAGTACCCCATCCACCCCTTGGGAGAAAGATTCATTAGATTTTCTAAGAACCGATACTTTCAAACTCTATTAATAGAGGATCAAAATGTTGATTTTACTTCACCTCAACCAATAAAGATAATTCATAGTTATGATGAACCATGACTCCTACCCTTGGATAATACTCGAACCGAACACCCAAACGGGATAATCTATGCACCTCTTTCCCTAACACTTTTTACCATCGGGAACATGGGCCAAACTACCCATTGATATTCGACTTAAAGCATCCTTTACCATGTTGGCTTGGCCGGGGTTGTAAATAACACTCATATCATAGTCCATCAAGAGTCCTAACCATATCCTTTGCCGAATATTTAATTCCTTTTGAATGAACGAATATAATAGACTTTTATGGTCGGTGAACACATCCATATGCACCACATATAGATAGTGTCTCCATATCTTTAAAGCAAACACTACATACGCTAATTTAAGATCATGAGTTAGATCGTTATTATCATACACCTTGAGTTATCTACAGGCATAATCTATCACCTTACCATGTTGCATAAGGACACAATCCAAACCTACTCCATAAGCATCACAATATATGACAAACCCCTCTGTGCCCTCCGGCAAGACTAATGTCGGAGCAGAGGTAAGAGTATCTTTCAACAATTGAAAATTCTTCTCACATGTCTCCTACAACTCAAACTTAACTTTCTTTTCATTCAAAGTCGTTAATGAAGATGCGATGGAGGAAAATACTCAACAAACCTCCAATAGAACCTGGCCAAGCCTAAGAAGCTTCGATAGTCGCTAGGGCTCAAAGGTCTAGGCCAACTTTTGACTGCTTCCGTCTTTCTCGGATCTACTTTTACCCCTTCACTAGACACAATGTTACAAATAAAAGCAACTGATCTTAACCAAAATTCGCACTTACTATATTTGGCAAAGTGTTCGGCATCCATGAGAACTTGCAAGACTATCCTGAAATGGTTCACATGGTCACCTTCACTTTTAGATTATATAAAGATTTCATAGATAAAGACAATCACAAAAAACTAAAGATAGTTTCTAAATACTCGATTCATAAGGTCCAAGACAGCAGCTGAGACATTTCTTAGGACAAAAGACATGACTTGAAATTCAAAATGACTATACCTAGTTCGAAAGGTCGTTTTAGGTATTTCAAACTCTCTAACTCTTAGATAATGATATCCCAATATCAAATCAATTTCCGGAAAGTAACTCACACCTCCGAGTTGATCAAACAAATCATCAATCCTAGGAAGATGATAATTATTCCTTATTGTGACCTTGTTCAGTTGGCGGTAGTCAATACATATTATAAGAGACCCATCTTTCTTTTACACAAACAACACCGGGGTACCCCATGGAAATATACCAGGTAGAATAAAGCCCTTATTTGGTAAATCCTTGAGTTGAGCCTTTAATTCCTTAAGCTCAGCCAAATTTATTGGGTAAGGTGGGTTTGATATGGGTTTTGTATCTTGCAATAAATCGATGCCAATATCTATTTCCCGCTCAAGAGGAATTTTGGGTAAGTCATCGGGGAAGACTTCAAGAAAATCCCTCACTACGGGGACTGACTCTAGCCGGGGAGTCTCGAACTCAAGAACATTGTCTCTCACAATATGATAGAGACATCCCTTAGAAATTAACTTGTTAGCTTTAAGACATGAAATAATTCGACCTCTCGGATAAAGGTTTCCCCCCTTCCACTCTAAAACGGGTTCATTTGGAAATTGAAATTTTACTACCCGAGTTCTACAATCGATGGAAGAAAAACAAGAATGTAGCCAATCGTTCCTTAAAATGAAATGGAAATCTAACATATCGAGTTCTACCAAGTCTACCAATGTGACTCTGTTGGTCTATACCATGGGACAACCCCTATAAACTCTTTTAACAAGTACGGAATCACCCACCGGGGTAGAAACCAAGAAAGTTTCATCGAAAACATCGGGAAGTATATCCAATATCATAGAAACTAAAGGAGTTACAATATACAAGGTGGAACCGGGGTCCAACAATGTATAAACATCAATGGAAAATACTTGTAACATACCGGTAACAACATCCTGAGAGCTCTCTTGATCACCTCACGATTGTAGGGCATATAAAAAATTCATTTTGGGAGCATCGGAGTTTGGAGCATTAGTGGGAGCTTCGATACTTTATCTCCCTTTGGCCGCACGGATTGGACAATACCTCTATTAGTGGCCACTTTTACCAAATCCATAGCAAACGCCCATACCGGAAAGACTCTTGACTTCATGCTTTTTATGAAAGTTGGCATATGTAGTTCTTTCCACAAAATGGCCACTCTTATTTCCTCCTTGAGACTTGGGTAGTCCTCCTCCCTTGATTTGGCTTTGGAGCATTGGAGGGACTTGGACTAGAAAACTTCTTTTTGACCTTGGTTTTTCTTGTATTTCAAACATAGCCTTGGAGAAATTTCCTTCCTCGGGCTTTGCCCTTTTCAACTCTCTACAATCTTTTTTAAGCTTTTGTTCCTCAATTTGTTTACATGGACCATAAGACGAGAAATTTCCATGCTTGGGATTAGCATTGCCGATCTACATTCATTTGTCACATGATCGGATACCCCCATAACAAACATATTCATCTTGGCCCTAGAGTCAGCCAATATAGTGGGAGCATATTTTGATAGTTTAGTGAACTTGAGGCTATACTCCTTCACACTCATATTCTATTGACGAAGATTGATGAATTCTTGCATTTTTCTCTCCCTTAGTTCCAAGGGAATGAACCTATGAAGGAAACCCGTTTTGAATGGCCACGAAGTAATCCGACCTCCTCTATCTGTCCTCTCATCTTTCCACTGTTCATACCAAACTTGAGCCACATGTTTAATTTGATAGGCAGCTAGTTCCGCCTTTTCTTGAGAAGTCACACCCATGGCATTTATCACCTTATATACTTCATCTATGAACCCTTGCGGGTCTTCCTCCACCTTGGAGCCATAGAATGTAGGGGTATTCACCCTTGTAAAATCCCATATCCTTGAAGAGGTCGTGCTAGCATCGGGGTTCACTAGTACCCTAGAATCCCTAGCAACATTGTTAGCCAACACTTGAGTCAAACTGTAGATGGCAGCCCTTATCTCAACATTACACATAGCCCATTCTTCAATAGGAACTTGAGGGTTTTGAGGAGCTTGAGGGGGAATAACCTCATTGATATTGTACTCTTCGGCCCTCATACAATTATTCCTTCTTGTATTCATTGCCTAAAAGAACAATAAAAGGATCAGAAGGAAAGAATTAGATAGTGTTAGGATTACCAGCAAGAATATAGATTAATGAAGAAAGGAAGGTTCTTAATCATCTCGTAGACACTTATTCATAAAGGTGGCGCACTTCACATTTATGAATAAGACTCTAATTGACGTGATGTGTGTGACATCAACCCTAATATTATCCCAAAACCTTATGCTCTGATACCAAGTTTGTAACGACCAGAGAGTACTCCCTAGACATTATCGGCGTACTCGAACTCGAAGAGTTCTTAAACAAGCCCTTAGCGTAATCTTCACGGCTAAACGAACTTGAAATAATGCGGAATTTAAAACGTTTTACAATAGAAATTCAAACTTCATTTTCATAAGCAAAATAGTAAGAATCTAATACCGTTTCACACATACACCATCTATTAATAAGAGTTCAACAAAAAGTCTTCAAATAGGATCCTTAGCCCTTTAGACACAATAGTCTTTTAGAACAAAAGTACATAAGGAAAGATTACTAATTCTATTACATCAATAGAGAAATCATATAGTGGCATCAAGTGCATTAGTCATCAGATCTTTGAGGACCTACCACAAGTCATGGGCATAAAGAGCCCAAGCTTTTTTCAAAGATGTAGGAGTAAACCGATTAGTCTGAACCTATACTCACAATAGAAAAAGGAGAAAAATGTTTAGTACAATTAATACACTGAGTATGGAGAAATGCATAAAAACCATTAAAACATTAGAAAGGTTCATTGATATGAAAGTATGTTTTATAAAGTTTTGGAAAGACGTTCACATCCTCAATACAACACATAAGGAAAACACCCCAACCATGTCCAACTACAATGAATTTGTAACCTTGGAACATACCAAGACTCACTTCTACAATGTAAAGTTAGAATCCCATAATACCAACTCTACTAAGTGATCCTTAGAACCCACCTTAGCCACACACATTATCTTTCCATTGCACTATATTTCATAATCATGAGTTAAACACATACATCATGAACCACATTTAAATATAAGAACATCACTATAACCATCTTACATTTAATATACATGCTATTATTATCATTTCATAACTACAAAGAACCACCCACAACACCCTTCTAAGCCTACTAGTGCAATGTACAAGTCAAGTCCCATAACCCCACTTCCACTTAGTAAACTCATTAGGATGTCATAGACTAGTTCATGCTTCATTTATTACTTCATTATTTAGGGAAGATCAACCATAACCGACATAGACAATGAGAGGTTACATGGAATCCGGTGTCATAAAGCCCTACACCGAAAAAGGGTGTTCTACTTTCCAAGGTAGAACCTACACTCTAGCTACTATTTGGATCCACTAGCTATGTCCTACGGGTGAACGTAATAAAGATATAGGGAAATTGCTTCTAAGGACTCTACCTATTGCATTAATGGAGGAGTCCCCATATCATGAGTATCACTAGGATGACCCAACCTCTTGCATAAATGGAAGGGTGTTTTCCTCATTGGCCATATCCTCTTGGTGCTTAGTATACTTTCCCAAATCACTACCATTAGTTCTTTTAATTGTATCTACATGTGTGAAGAGTAATACTTCTTCATTCAATGCAATTCAACATAAAGATATTAGTTATGTGAGGATACACTTTCATCCTACAATAAACATACATATGTGAATAGTGCTTTTTACAATATTAATCATGATGTTTTCATGAGAATTATACTTTCAATCAACACAAGAGATTAGCTTCACCCCACACAATTCATGCAACATTATAGGTAGGGTTCAAGAAAGTAGAAACCACTTCAGAATACCTTTCTTAGTTTTCATCCTTTCATAAGCCATGTACCTTGCAAGCTACTTTAAAGTTCATAAAGTACATTCTCCAACATATATACAAAAACCAAGATTTAACCTCTTTTCAAGGTTAAGAATAAAGTATCATAATCACTTCCATATACATCACAATAGACATGAAACAACATTCTTTGGCTAGATAATCATCAATTACATTACATCATATTCATCTGTACCCAATTAATCCAATAAGATCCATGAAATTAAGTCATAGGGTGCACATTGGTTCTTGGTGGCTAGATCATATACCCTAATTTTTTGCCACCATAATAATTTCTAAGATAGAAGTTTTGAAGGGCTTCATGGAGAAACTAATCTATGAATCAACATCCCCATACCTTATTTGATGATATTGAAGTGAAAAGGGATGGATCTTGAGTGCCCTAGCTTGAGATCTTCCTTGTTCTTAAATGGTGGGTTAGAGAGACAATTTGTGAGAGAGGGAAAGTGGGTTTTGATTTTTTATTTGGAATTTATCAAGTGTTGGTTGGTTTTAATTAGTTAAAGTCCTTTAATCTATCTACAATTACAAAATTAGACCGACCCCACTCTTAATTTTTCAAGGGTGGAATTTAATAATTCACTCTTGGCTTGGCAGCAACTTGCACTAGTTCGCAGGAACCATCGATGATCTCCAGTCGACGGTCCGTTGTTCCATAAATAGACCGTCCTGGAAAACCGTCGTTTGGTTCAGAGACTTGTCGAATTGAGCCTTGGCTCCAAAATTATATGTGTCAAATCACGACTCCAACGAAGGAGCGTGAGTCAATCAACGGGACGTCGTTTAGCCCTCGTCGTTTGCTTGCTGTTTTGACAACTTTAAGGGTAAAGGTTTGGGTCCTCCTCAAGGACCCTTAGGATGGTCCTCAAGGAGTCGTACCCGTATGTTTTAATCCTTAATACACTCTAATGTGTACCCTTAGCATTTTCATAAGGTTTGACCTCCATACAGCTCCTCAAACCCCGTATGAAGCCTTTAGGCACACTAGTTAATTTTGAGTAGTCTCCGAACGTCGTGGTCGTTCCTTGATGTTTTGGATTTTATAATTCCTAATAAAGTTAATTTTGTCAGTTTAGGTCTAAAATAATCATTATTAACTACGTGAGGCTCTAGTCTAGATCATGGAACTTTCGGTGTGTTACATCGGGACAACATGAAATACCATCAAAACTCAAGAAAACCACAAACACACACATGTTAGGTTTCTAGTATCGGTAGTTCGTTTTTTAGAGTCGTTACAATAAAATATTTAAGAATAATGAAGAGTTGTTCAGAAATTTTTTAGTAAACCTAATGAGAAGGAACTGAACAATTAGGAAAATCGTACCTTTTTCCCTCCTTAATCTTGTTTCCAACTTCATCCTCTTTTTATGAACAATTCTATTGCTTTAGAACTTTCTGATTAAGTAGTTCTAAATTACAATTATAATATTCATAATTCAAAATTTGTTTTACTTATTTTGTTATAATTTATATTCCAAAACTCCAAACATAAATTTGAATAACTTTTGAAGAACTAATTAAATGTTTTCAATTACTTTAAATGAAATTAAAATAATATATTTGTTTTTAGGTTCTGAAATATCAATAAATTGTGTAATGGAGAAAAAATTAATTTAGGATATCAGTCACTAACGCCTCATACGAATTTCTCTAAAAGATATGTGTTAGAAGGATCACAAAATGCTCAAGAAAAAAAATGATGATTGCTCACATCTGTCAAAATGATAAAGAATTTTGTACAATTTTTCTCATTATTATTTTTCTTAAAGTTTCTTAGACAGATTACTAGACAAAGTGATATTATATCTATTAATCATTCCTTTTCGAGTGCAGGAATCGATGAAAGCATAAAACAGATGACCCTTTCAAGACATCGAGTCCTCCACCATGTTATAGTTGGATAGTCATCAAGACATATACCTTCTTACAGTGGACAATCATCGAGTCAGCCATATCATTACAATGACATTATTTTTCACTTGAAAAGAGAGTCATAACCTTTTTGATTTGCTGAGAGGTCCATAGAATATTTAATTTGCCGAGAGGGCCATGACGTGATAGTCGGAGGAGGCTACCATTGAAGAATATTCTGAAGTCACATCTATTTGGAGTTGAAGGATGTCTGTAACAACCCTAAAAATGAATAGGATCAAGACTTAGGGTGTCAAGAATGCTTGAGATTAAACCAAGGTTCACATTGATTGATATGCGTAGAACCAGACCTTAGAACCCTTACTACGACCAAGCCAACTAATCTGGGGGAGTTAGTTGAGCTTGGAAAGGTTGGAACAACCAAGTAAGGCTCTCGAAAACGAATATTTAATCGAAGGAGTCTTTACCGGACTTAAAAAAAGAAATCCTAAGTTTTGAAGGCCTAGGGGTAAAATGGTCTTTTACCAGGCTAAGGGTAATATCATAATTTCCCTAAATATATAATTAATTAATTATTTAATAAGACGGAGGGGCAATTTTGGGAGAGAGAGAGAGAGACGAATTTAACTCTTGGAGTAGAGTCTTGCTCCACCCGGGTTCGAACCTAGGTGGAAGCAATGATTTAAATTACTTTTATTTAAGGTTGATATATTAATTTAATTAATTAATAATTTTTAAGCTGATTTAATAAAAAGGAAAAGCAGATTTTTTTTATTTTAGTTAATTAAAATCCTATTTTTTGACTAAGTCTTAAATTTAGTCTCCTAATCCTAAAACAACTCTCTCCCTCACGTTTCTCAACTCTCTCACGTTCTCAATCTCTCTCTCACGTTACTTCTGCCAAGAACAACAAGAAAAGCAGAAAATACATAAAGAGTTTTTCACACTTGAAGAACTCACAAGAAATTTTAAGTAAAGACAAAGGAATCAAAACGACAAGGCTAAGAGAGGTTCATCGAGTAGGGTGTGCATTGAAGTGAATTTGGCGTGGTTTGGAACAGTTTCCGGGTAGCAGCTTCACGCTTGAATAACTTCCAAGGTATGGGTTTCTCTCATGGAATTCTTTCTCCAAGAGTACTTTCTTTCGAACGTTTCTTAAACTCTTGAAACTAAGGTTGTTCCCTTCGTATGTCCTTGTCCTTAGCTCCCAAATGAATTCGTAGGATGGGTATGTTGTGCTGCTAGATTTAGGCATGATTTACGTGTTTATATTAAATGCGAACATGTTTATTTGAGGGAATTTACGAAAACGATATTCAAAATACGATCAAAAGTTGATGTTGTGTGTGCATTGTGGGCAGTGGTTGTAGACACTGTTTTGGGCTCGAAAATTCATTGTTTTTGGTGTAGTTTATGTGTGTAATGTGTGTGAAATGTGATGTTTATTATAATGAAATATGTATGGTTGAATAACACCCTTTTAGCTAGGTAATCTTATGAAAGATGTGACTAAAAAAAATGGATGAAAAACAATGAAAATTTTTCCAGAAATCTGGAAATGTTACACGTTTTAAAGAAGTGAGGCCACCAGGTTTCGAACCTGTGACCTCCTTCTTTATTCACTGCATTCGCGAGAAAAAAGAAAAAAAATGGGGGCTGGGGGAATCGAACTCGCGACCCAGCCCCTGTCTTCGCAAGAAAAGAAACGAAAAAAAAATAAGGGGGGGCGGGGAATCGAACTCGTGAGCCGTTTGTCTATTGAAGTTCGCGAAAGGAAAAATAAGAGGGGGGCTGGGGGAATCGCACTCGCGACCAGCCCTACCCTTGCGAGAAAAAGAAAAGAAAAATAAAAGGGGGGCTGGGGGAATCGAACTCGCGACCAGCCCTACCCTCGCGAGAAAAAGAAAAGAAAAATATAAGGGGGGCTGGGGGAATCGAACTCGCGACCATCCCTACCCTCGCAAAAATGAAAGAAAAATAAAGGGGGGCTGGGGGTTCAAACTCGCGACCAGCCCCTGCCCTCGCGAAAAGAGAATAAAAATTAAGGGGAGGCGTGAGATTCGAACCCACGACCTCCCATAGGCGCGAAAGAAGGTTTTATTAAAAGAAAAAAAATGGAGGGGCTGTGGGGGTTCGAACCCACCACCTCACAGCCCCCTCAGCGAAATTGAGGCAAAAATAAGGGGGGTTGTGGGGGTTCGAACCCACAACCTCCCCATTGCAGTGAACTTTTATTAAATTAAAAATTAAAGAGGTTGTGGGGGCTTGAACCCTCAACCCTTTGATTAATTAAGAGGGAAATTAAAATAGAAAATTTATCCTTCAATATAAATGTTGAGATTTAATTTAAAGTCTAATGTTATGAATATTAGAAAATAAAATTAATGAAAAATATAAATGATATCCAAGTGATTCAAGATTTGGGTTTTCTTGCCCAAAATTCCGTATTGATGCGTAAGTCATACGTGAGTAAATTATCCAAAAAATAATGCCATCTACTTAGATCAAAAGAATTAAGATCTTGGCTTATATACAAGATACATAAGTCTTGTACTACCTAATTTTAGGAAAGTAAGAATACTTAACGAATTATGAATGAAGCCCATGGCTTGTGTGTATACACACATAAGTCTAACATACGTTCAAAAGTAAGTGAACCTAAGATGTTTGTAATGAAATGACGAACCCTAGAAGGGTTAAGTATGAGGGTAAGATACACTAAAAAGCCAAGTGCATTGGCATACGATGAAATGAACATTCACGTAATAAGAGGTGAGTAACTATGAAAAGTAAAGGTGCTAACGATGAAGAATATGGTGACAACATGATGTGAGGCTAATGTAAATGATGAGAGCAATCTCAAATGAGTCTAAGTAAACGTTACCAAAACGTACTCACCTATGAGAGTATAAGATAATGAAGAGACCAGTCTCTATGGACACTCTAATGAGAGTATTGAGCTTAACACACTCAATACTAATTATGAGATGAGAAATCATCTAATGAGCTATAATGTCCTCATACTAGAAGCCAGCTTCCATGACGTATGAGATGAATGAAATGGAACTTTATACTGAGCACCGATAGACTAGTTATGAGTGGTGATGCCTTCTTTCGGGAAGGGCGAAGGTTCACGTAACTCTCATGAGATGAGACTGTCCGGCTTGCCGGGTATGGGTCTCCATACATCTCCTAGTCTTTGAACCTATACTGCCAATATAGGGATCTGGCGGGGTTAAATTCTCATGTACGCTAGCATGTTATTGGGTCACATTTGCCGGTGATTCCACCTCTTTTCGGTGTGGGGGAGACACTGGATTTCATGATTCTCACATGATCTATGTCGGTTAAAGTTAAAGTTCCCAACGAATGAATGAGGCCAGCCTCAAATGAAGCACATAAAGAAATGAATGATACCGAAGGTGTTAGGATAGGATAATCAAGAGGTGAGCTAGACTCAGGTAATGACATTAGGTTATTCCTGATCATTGCACAGCAAACCCGATGAGAGTCTTAAACAACACCCTAGTTCTAGCTGGTGTTCACACTGGCCTATTAATGAAGTGCAATGAAGTACGTATGAATGAATGAAGTAGACTCTGTGTTTGCTAATGAAGACTCCCTAGTTGAGGTCCCATATGTTGAGCCCTCATTTTGGGAAGTCTTAATGTTAAGTCCATGATTCCAAGGTCTCATGGCATTTGAATGAATGATACGAACGAAGCCATGTGTTATGTGTTATGTGCTATGGTATGTGCTATATGAAGATGATATGTGTTGTGTGCAACACGATATTTAATATGATGCATGTTACCCTTATGACATGACCTTCCTAACTCAATTTGGAAGGTTCACTAACTTTCCTGATCTCAATTTGGCAAGTCTACTGACTTGACTTCCAAAAATCATGTCATTAGGAAAGAGCTATTCTTTCTCATGCATGTCCTTGGTGTGTGCTTGCATATACCCGTACTTAGTACAAGTGTGTACTAACCCTATACATCTATACTATTTTAGGTGCAGGCACAGCTGGTCGATAGAGTTGCAGGATCATTGTTGCAGCTATCCAGACGTCAGCATTCATCCGGAGTTTTGTAGGTCCTCATGCTTTCGAGGATACTACTGTTTTATATTCTAGCGTAGTTTTAGAGTTGAGCTAGTGGAGCATGTTCCACTAGCGTTTCTTTCCTGCTCTTTATTCAGACTTTGTATTTGGGCCATTTTGGCAATTATACAATTAAGACTTATGAACTATTTCTTTCAGTTGTTTATCTCTTTAACGTTAGATGGTTGATGATGAACGATTATACAATTTTAAGAATGTTTGGCAAGCATGTTTAAAGAACAAAAAGTTTCAAATTTTCTGCTAAAATTAACCTATGTAAAGTAAGTATGACATAAGTAGGCTTGTTTCCGACCTCTGAGAGGTCAACGACGCCGGTCTCGTCTGGGGTCTAGATTCCAGTCGTGACAATGTCCATCTTAATGAATTAAATTTTATGTTTGAAGAGGCCGACATTGAAAGATCTTCTTAAGTCACATCTATTCGGAGGTGAAGGATATGATCCCTATCTAATCCACGTCCAAGTCTTAGGAGGCTAAAATTGAAATATATTTTTAAGTCATATCTCTTCTTCGATAAAGTATATGCACCCAATCTATTCCACGTTAAAGTCGGTTGACACTGAGTTTAGAAAATATTTTTAAGTTACATCTGTTCGGAGGTGAAGCATGTGCACCCTATATATTCTACAGAGAAGTTGGAGGTGACTGGCGTTGAAAGATATTTTTTAAGTCGCATCGATACGGAGGTGAAGGATGTGCACCCTATTTATTTTACATTGAAGTTTGGAGGAAGCTTACATTAAAAGTTATTTTTAAGTCGCATATATTTGGAGGTGAAGGTTGTAAACTCATCTATTTCACATTGAATTTGTAGGAGAATGACGTTGAAAGATATTTTTAAGTCGCATCTATTAGATGGTAAAAGATGTGCACCGTATCTATTCCTTGTTGAAGTCGGAGAAGGCTGACGTAGAAATATATTTATATGTTGATTTTATTCAGAAGTGAAGGATATGCACCTTATAGAATATGTATTAATGTCGGAGGAGCCCGATGTAGAACGATATTTATATTAAATTATCAGAATTAGCAGTCTTCACATATATCTCGTTTACTGATTATCATATTTCCCATTGATATTTAATTTTCCCAAATATCTTACTAGTTGCTCATCTTATTCTTTATTCAGACGTACATACATTCATATCCTACAAATGGATTATCTTCATTTGTCCTACGGACATGTATATCTTACTTATGGACCTTCTTCTTTAATCCTACCGATGGACATACATTCATATCCTACCGATGTATCATTTTCATTCTTCATACCGATGACCATGTATTTAAATCCTACGGGTGGATCATATTCATTCTTCATACCGATGTACAAGTATTTATATCATACCGAATGGATCAACACATATCTAACAATGGATTCTGACAAGTCCCACCGATGGACATGTATTTATTTTGTCTAAAAATATCCTACCGATTGATCTTTCTAATTTATACATCCAATGGACAAGCAGTTACAATGAAAAATATCCTACTAATGGATTCTCATGCATCCCACCGATAGACATGTTATTATTTTGATAAATATTCTATCTATTGATTCGCATTTTTCGTATAAAATGGACAGACAATCTTTGTACCACCATACTTATATTCTGTCGATAGATATGTTTGTATTTTTAATAAACTCATACAACACTTCAACAATCAAACAAGGTTGTTAACATGCATGGATTTTTAAGAAAGAAAGACTTCGAATAACAAAGATAATAGTGTATCCACAAAAATATGCTAAACTCTACTACTGAATTTTATCTTTGTTTTTCCGAGAACATCCAAAATAATGCATCTCAATTAAGAAAGAGGTGTGTACTACACTAACAAGGATGCAACACTATGTGAAACCTTTTTATAACAAATTGAGGAGCGACTTCCATCACATTCAAACAACACTTTTATACGAAGGTCACGTGTTCAACAAAAGTCGAGTTTGTGAATTTTCTTTTTCTATTCTTTCTTTCATCAATCATATCAAAAGAACGGGACAATTGTTGGCATTTTGTTCTAACATATTAAAAATTCATAACATATATTTCGACGGTTTCAAAAGGAGTGGCGTAGTTTGACTTGACACGAAGTTTAAGAAAATAATAAAGACTTTGAATCTTGTGATCCTAAATAAAACTTATGTCAAATGTCCCATTAATCTTCTGGCCTTTATCATGTCACGTGGAAAGCTGAAACTAAAATGTTACCAAAAAAAGAAAGAGGTCATTTATTTTGAAACAAACAAAAAAGTAAAGGGGGTAATTCTATTTTAAAGTAAGAAGTGTGTTTTATTCATTCACTAGTTCTGCATAATTTTTTTACTATAATTTTAAATATCAATATTTATCTTTATTTCTAAAAATTTTAGGATTTGTATCAATTACTTTTGATTACATATTTTTGACACAGTTAATTTAATATGCTTATATATTGCATTTCTTACATGTTACTAATTTCATTCGTTACACTAGTTAATATTCATTTTATTTGCTAGTTTTATTCATATGCATTTTGTCTTTTTAGCACAATCTAGAAATACCTTTAAATAAGGATAAGAATTATATACACAAAAATTTTCTTAACCAACAATTTTGGACCACAGTCTCGAGCCCACGATTTTAATCGATTATATAAATATTCCTTATTTAATTTTTTAATATGCCAAAAATTAAAGTGGGTTGTGCGAAATTTTCAAGAAGAGAAAAAACCCGAAAAGATTCATCCGTCCTATTCTAAAATAACAGCTGCCACCCAAAGCCCTTGTTTTTTTCTGTGACAACCCGCCGAAACAACCATCAACAACCCCAAACCACCTCCTTCTGTCAATTGAAACCAACAACACAACTAATCTTTGCCATCGCCAAACAACCAATGATCAACCCACTGCTCCACCAATCAACTACCAAAACAACCCCAAACTTGCTTCCATTTTCATTCACCAAACAACCCCGCCAACCCCGCTTCATTTTTCTCTTTTATCGAGTGAACCGATGAGCCATTATATCGAGCAAGATGCGATGTTCGAGTTTACACAATGAAGCAATTAATGGCGAAGACAACTTCGACTACTGGAGCACGCCGCCAGATCCATAGGAATTAACTAGCAACTCTTACAAGCCTTTCACTTCAAGATTCGCTCGGAAAAGCAACACTTCGGTAACCATTTGTAATTTTGTATTCTTATATCAATATGGGTTTATTTTTCTGCATCTTTATTGTTGTTAATTCTACCTAAATATGTTTCCAGTTTTTACAATTTTGTGGGTTTGCATTATATTAAGCATGATTTTCATGTTGCTTTGTTCACATTTTTATAATTATTGGAAAACTGTTTCTCCGTATCTTTGTTTTACTTTTTTTTGTCTTTGTTTGATTCATTTTATATTTGATTAACTTTATTTGGACTTTTATTTCAGACTAAGAATATCACTGGTGATATATCTTTATATTGGTTTTATTTTATTTAGTATTTAACATATAAATTATCATTTTCTTTTTTAGATCTGGTTTCCACCATGAATTTTTGATTATTTTAGTATGTGTGCATTTATATATTTTTTTACATTACAAGTTAAAATTGGTTGATAATGAAATTACTGTTGATATCCAAGGCCTCTCATGTTAATACGACTGATTTTATTTTTAAATTATTATTATTTTCATTGATTATCTAATGAATTGAAAAAACATTGAATTCAGTTAAGACCCACAATTTATGATTTTGAAAGATGCCTAACACCTTCACTTTTAAAGTACTCGAACCCTTACCTAGAATCTATAAGTTTTGTAAATATTTTCTTTTGCAATTAATTAATTGTTTTCCTACTTATTTCCAAAAATTAGGTCGAGACTCTTTTAAAACTATTTTATTCTTAAAATTCTTTTAAAATTTAATTTAGTTGAATAAATTATGTTATTATTTGAGTTACAACAATTTCACCTTATTTGAATAAAGTAGAGATGTAAACAACTCCTAGTCATCAGAATAAATACTGGAGAAAATATCACTACAAAAATTTAAAATCTACTCTCTTTCTTCATACTCGTTTAAATTAAACTAAATAAATTCAAATTTTATTGAAATGAAGAAGGACGATGGAATTCAAACAGGGACACTTTAGACTGATTTTTATGGCTCTCAACACACATTATAAAGGAAGAAATTGTGCATTGAGAGTGCTTCGCAATATCTTGCTGCTGACAAACATCTCAGACACAAATATTTGCTACAAATTAAGGAGTGGGAAACAACATTAATTGGTTATAGAATTGGAGATAACCCGTATGAATTGGAAATGCTAGCGTATGTCAATAAGGTATGAGGTTTTGTTGAACATTCCTAGGAACTATTTCATGATGATGGATGCTATGTTTTTAAATTTCACAATACAGATTAAAAGGAGAAAGTGATACAGCCTAGACCTTATTTTTATGGGAAAAGACCCATGATTTTGAGGAATTGGTATGTCGATTTTGAACTGTATGCTGATCTTTTTAGAAAAATTCCAATTAAGGTAAAGTTCCCTAGATTGAACTAGATGCTGCTATGTTTAACCAACTTACCTGTTGGATACTTGTTTTTTACGACATTGATCAAGGATTCAAGTGCTATTGGGTTTCCATTGGTTACAGATGGATTTATGGCTAAAGTTGAAAAAATATCTTATGTGAGGGTTGATATTTCGGAAGTCATGTAAAATACTATTGTTGTAGAAACTCCTTCTAGGCATTGGAACCATCTATTGAATATGAACGGAGACCCAAATTCTATTATAATGGTATTAAAATGGGACATATTGAAGATGAATGTTGGTTTAAACATGCCCAGATGGGAAAAGAGATGAGACTGAATAAGAAGGATTGGCCATGACCAAAGGAAGGGTAAGAGAACAGGGGGTAAAAAAAGAAAGATGGTTACTTTATGGAAACCTATTCAAACTCATAGTCTCTTACCATTTAGTAACCATCCTTCTTCTCTTATCCCCTTTTCTCTTTACTCTCCATTGGTCATTCCAATCCTACTTATTAAGTCTTATCTCTTTTCCCTTCTAGGCGTGTTTAAGCCAATATTCATCTTCAATGTGTCCCATTTAAATAAAACTATAATAGAATTTGGGTCTCCATTCATATTAAATAGATTGGTTCCAAAAAATAGAAGGGGTTTCAACAACAAAATTATTTGGAAGAAATTTAAAAATATATGTCTTGATCAGGATCCTCGCATAATATATTTTCTTTGCCTTAGCAGTAAATCCATCTACACGCAATGGAATCCTAGTAGCACTACCAACCTTGCTCAATGTCGTAATATAAAAGTATCCAACAGGCGATCTAGGGGACATTACCCAAATTAAAATTTGGCTACACATATCTGCATCAAGTTCAAATTAAACATACCAATTCCTTAAAATCATGGGCATGTTTCCATAGAAATAAATAAGGTCCACCCTGCATCACTTTCTCCTTTTCAGCTATATTTGGAATTTGAAATATAGTATCCATCATCATGATATAGTACCTGGGGAAGTACAACAACACCCCACACCTTCTTGACATACTCTAGTATCTGCAATTCATACGGTTTATCTCCAGTTATATATACAATTAAGGGTTTTTCCCATTCCTTGATCTATAGGCACATATCCCCCTCCTCAATTTTTATAGTAAGAATACCCTCCTTAAGCATAGGACGAACAAAATTCAAGGTCTTACAATTGTTACGGTGCCTTTATCAGAATCTCCCGCTGGAGTAGGATGTTTAGACGTTTCAGCAAAAGGAAAATACAGTCGCCTCTTTGGAGTTTCTTTCCTATTTGTATTCTCCAAGTGAATTTGATCTTCCACACTACAATCATCAATCTCCTATACAATCATACAAAATTGCGGAGGTAAAAAGCTCCCAAAAGAAAGCGTATTCAATTGTGGAGCTTCAACAATAGCAGGGGTAACTATTTTTGGTATTTGTGTATGAGATGTTTGACGACGGTGAGTCATCGGGAAACACTCTCAATGCACAATTTCTGCCTTGATATTGTGCAATGAGAGCCCTAAAAATCAGTGATAAAGTGCACCTGTTTGAGTTCGATCTTCCTGCTTGATCAAGTTTACCAATTTTACTATATTATCTCATCAAATTAAATAATTATGAAAATATCACAATAACTGAAATTTGCAAATATATCCTTCTGACACCTACTCATCAAATAGAATCAAATATAGTTTTCCTACTCATAAAATTAAATTAAATAGAATGTTTAAAGAATTGAGAGAAATGACTAATTCTGGTGGGTCCTACTCATTTAGTCATTGAAAACACAACTAAAAAATAGTGTCGTAGATAACGTATCAATTATCTCAGGGATGAAGAAGAAGATATTTCTTAGAGATTTAAGGAGTTTGGATATCCCTCTCTTACTACGAGGTAAAATATTTATCCTCTGAAGAAAGCTTGCAGAACATAGAGCATGAAGTTGGGACTGCAAAAGGAAGTGTTGGTCTTCCTTCACATGTAGGCTTTCTTCTATGGCTGAACAAAAAACATTTGAATATGCAGATCAATATTTTAGCGATTTTTTCAAGGAAAGGATGTGTCCTTCTTTAAGGTATGGAAAGTATTGGCTGCCTATGATACCTTGGGTGCCAGACCTAGATCTATGCAATCATGAGAAAGATTTTCTTGCTCCTGCATTTAAATTGCGCATAACATGGTCAGAGCTAGGCTATTTCAGGCCTTTCAAGCTTCTTGTGCTAGGTGTAGACTAAGAAACTCAGATGAAATTGAAGATCATCCTATGCGCTCACATTTGGTATGTTCTATTAATGGAAACAACTACGATGTAATAAACATATTTCCATCGGAAGGAGAAACTTTTTCACTCATTAAAAATTGGGATGTGAACTCTTCCGTAAACATAGGAGTGATATGAAGTTCAAACTTTAGTTTTTGAGGTCTTGTCAGACCATGTTGATGCTATTAGTGTTCATGTTGCATACTTGGATAAATAAAAAGGGTTTTACTTGTCTATTCCATCGAGTAGAAGATCAATTTCTAGTTCGTGCAATGGATATGTTTTGATATTATATGAGAAAAGATAATTGATGTAGGGTCTAGTTTGAAGGATCCTTCAAGAATATCAGTCCTCTCCATCTTGTAATCTTCACAGAAGGAATATTATGAGCGAATATAAACAAATCCTTAACCGGAACTACAAATGGATCTCTTACTCAATGGAAAAGACAAGTAATTCCTTTTACTTTATCGAAGTATGCACCATCCACATCAATTCCAACAACATACTCTGACATGATCGCAATAAACTTGTAGTTGAAATTTTTATTGCTTCCTAGATGAGGACACAAATTCATATCCCACTCCTTAAAGAGGGCCCTAGTTTCTCCTTCAATTTGAAATAATCTTTATTGCATCATAGGTGTTTCCATTTATCTCACATACCAAATATAGAACATAGTTTCATCTTCAATATCTTTTGAGTTTCCTTGTTTTAACCTAGCATAAGAAGCTGGAAAACCCTCATGTAGCAATTTGGTTTAACCTTTATTCAACTGCTCTCGCTCAAACCATGTTATGGTAAATTTAAATGCAGGAGACAAAATCTTCCTTGTGACTGCATAGAATCTTGGCATGGCATCCAAGGTATCATAGACAGCCCATACTTGCCCAACCCTAAACAGAGACTCATCCTTGTTTTATCAAAATCCCTAAATTCTTTATCTGCATATTAAAATGTTTTCAACTCGATCATAGCAGAAATCCATATATCTGATCTAAGATCAACACTTCATTTTGAGCTTAATCATATGTGTTTTGCAAGCTCTTTTCAGAGGACAAATGTTGCACCACAAACTCCTTAATAGGAGAGGCATGTAAAATGTAACACCCCGAAAATTTCTAAGTTAAGACTCGAACCATTCTTCATTCATATGTAGGGTCATATAAGGTGATTAATAAATTACCCATATGTGTAAAGGCAAATTTTTTAGTGTGGGAATGATTTGGATATGAATTAAGTTCACTAGAATCACATGGCACAAAGTAGAGTTGAATGTTTCCTTATCAATTAAGTTTTGATGTAAAATTCTATTTGGGTCAACTTCAAACGACCATATCTCATAGAATATAAAGAGTTATGTGGCCCATAACCTATCAAATAATAGGTATTTGAATCTTTTTTTCAATTTACTAATTTAGCGTTAATCCAATTTCTAAGTAAAAAGTTCTGATCATTTTAGTAATTGTTGTAGTGCAGTTCAATTTTAGCAACGGGAAAATAATAAATACGGTAATTTTCTTCTCCCTATAACACTAGAAAAACATTAATACATATTTTTTAAATCCAATAAAGCCCTAAATAATTCTAGTTTCATATTTGAATCAATCATTCTCTTCTCTCTCAAATGTTAAGATAAAATCCCAAGGAAAAATCAATGTTGAAGAATCCATTCAACATTCATTCAATCTTTTTCAAGATTCTTCTTAAACTTAAGTCTCTGAAAATAATTTCATTCTTTCTAACCGCAATTCCTCCATACAATTATGAATCAATAATGAAAATTATAATTTTTTGTCATAGAGATTTCAAGAAACTAATTCAAAAATCTCATGAAAGGTTTTGCTAATTGTTTACCTTTAAGCTAGGGTTTCAAGACTTCTAATGAAGTTCTTCTTCAATAATTTTCAATATATTTGAAGATTGTTGAAGAACGTTTTTCTTCTAGACATTTAAGGCTATTATAGTATTTGAATAGTTCGTCCTCATGCCCTACATCTACTTCCAAATAAGTAAAAGAGAAATCTAGAAGTCTACCCCTAGATTTGAGTATTCTTAAGATGATTTTGAGTTCTTGAATTCTTGATTCTTTCAAAATTATATTCCTAATAATTATTCTTGTTGCTATCTTTCAGTTGATTTGTTCATGTCTATATTTTAGCATGAAGCCTATTTTGAGTTATAAGTGTTGAGAAGCTTTTGAAAGCCAACACTTGAGTTTTAAATGGAGTTACTGAGAAAGTTAAGATGAGTTTTGAGAAAGAGATTCTATAATATTACTAGTCTTATAATCGAGTATGACATAAATTTTAAAGTAGTGTGGTATCTAGTTATGTGATCAATTTTTAAGCACTATGATATCTAGTATGCCGTCAATGTTTAATAAGTATTGTATCTTGATATACAATCAATGTTTATCTAGTATGACATCCCGAGTCATCAATGATCATATTAAAATATGATTTTTTAGAAAGTATTTACAAGAATTAATTGAGCAATAGTATAAAGGGACTATTAATTCCCAAGTATATTAGTTTTTATAATGATAAAAGAGAAACTTTGATTTCTAAATGAGTTATGAGTTCAAATGATATTTCTAGAGTAGTTTCCACTTAAGAGGTTAGTTTGAGAAATTAACTCAAGAAAGAGGACGATTTATGTTTTTAAACATATGAGCATCACTTTTATACATATGTTTCATGAACCATGTATGCCAACATGGGTAAAGGATCATACCTTTTAGATTATTCTTTTTTTTTTTAAATATAACTTAGTGGATCAACTTAGTTGAGGAGTCCTATACCCCGACAAGAGATATGACGATTCTCGCATCGTTGGCGAGAAGCTGTATCATCATGTAGATCATAGTGATGGTTGTTGGTAAGAAAATTTCTGAAATAGCTATAGTTAAAAGTGCATTTTTATTTTGTCACATCATATGTTGAGTCTAGATATGAGTAAGCATATGGTAGATTTTAATGAGCTCATATATTTACATCCAATTTCGTATATTTGAATTACTATTGTAGTCCTTTTATGCTGTTATTTTTATTTTCTGTTATATAACACACTTGTTTACTCAATGTACTGATGTCATTCAAACTTCATCTTCTACTGATGTTGATATAGGTCATTAGGATCCTCAACAAGTGTCCGTTGAGATTATTTCATCATGTTTTGAGTAAGACCTCCTTGCTTACGGAGGACTCTAGTTTTGTAAGATATTAGTAATAATTTTGAGGTGTAATTGGCCTTTTTTCCGATACTCTTCATTATACAATAAAGGCTTCATAATAGGCAGTTTTAAAGAGTCTTTCCATTTTAGCTATTTTATTTAAAACTTATGTTTCATACAAAGTATATTCAGCTAAGTTTTGAGCTTCAGTAAACTACTTTTAAACATTTCTTTCAATTTGATGCTTATGTATACTCAAGTTAGTCATCCTCTTATCGTCAGCAAGGTTGAGAGTTTTATTGGCAATGAACAATGGTTCTTGAGTGCTAGCCATATAAAGGGTGTAAGCTCGGGTCCTGATAAACTTCGTGTTAAAAAACAAAGTTTAAGTGTCCTTGGGTGTCTATGAAATTGTGTCAAGTAGGATCTTATTTATGGCGTTGAGGGCCCCATTTCTATAAATGAGGGAATACAAAAAATTGGTATGTTTCCCTTCTTTCATACTCTATAGAGTACAACTGAAATATGTCATAAGGACCTTATTCATACTTGTGCTCTTCTTAGAACTATTTAACTACCCTCATACTAAAGGTAGTCAAGGAAAAGTTAGTTCTTTACCAATGAGTTTCTCTAAACAAAAGTCTTGAGGAAGTCATGAGACTGTAGAGGGGCTTGAGTGAAGCCTCTGAGAGAGTGAAGTACTTTTTTACAGAATGCACTCATTTTCATATATCATGCGTTCGAGAAAAAAACGAGATGTACTCTTTTCTCTAAACTTTATTTCAATTGTGACCCATGTGAGGAAACATATTTTAGAGCTTTTGTAGTGATTGCACCTGAAAAGATAGTATGAGTTATGAGGTTATAAGCAGTAGTAGAAAAAGTTCCCCAAATTAGAAGAATGCATGCACAAGTGAGATTCTCTATCTCTTGAGTCAAACCTCCCTTCTACGATGTTCGGCCATTACTTTTTGACAATTAGGACATTTACATCAGGCACACATAACCTACCTTGGTACCGATCCTTTTTCAATAATTTGATTTCTTAAGTCATTTACATCCAGCACACATAACCTACCTTGGTACCTAGGTACCCCATCCCCCCTTGGGAGAAAGATTCATTAGATTTTCTAAGAACTTATTCTTTCAACTCCATCAATAGAGGATAAAGATGTTGCTTTGACTTCACCTCAACAACTAAAGATGATTCGGAGTTATGACGAACTGTGACTATTCCCCTCGGAAAATACTCTAACCAAAAACCCAAACAGGCCAATCTATGCACCTCTTTCCTTAACTCTTTATAACCATCGGGAACATGGACAAAACTACCCATTGATATTAGACATAAAACATCCTCCACCACATTGTCTTTGTTGGGGTGGTAAAGAACACTCATATTATAGTCATTTGAGAGTTCTAACAATCTCCTTTGCTGGAGATTTACCTCCTTTTGAGTGAACACATATTGGAGACTTTTATGGTTGGTGAACACATCCACATGCACCACATATAGATAGTGTCTCCATATATTTAAAGAAAACACTACGGCCGCTAATTCAATATCATGAGTTGGATAGATCTTTTCATACACCTTGAGTTATCTTGAGGTATATGCTATAACTTTACAATGTTGCATGAGGAGACAATCCAAACCTACTCGATAAGCATCACAATATATAACAATCCCCTTTGTGCCCTCCGGCAAGGCCAATACCGGAGTGGAGGTAAGCTTGTCTTTCAACAATTGAAAATTGCTCTCACATGTCTCCTAGAACTCATACTTAACCTTCTTTTCACTCAAATCCGTTAATGAAGATGCGAAGGAGGAAAATCCCTCAACAAACATCCAATAATACTTGGCCAAGCCTAAGAAGATTTGATTGTCTGTAGGGCTCAAAGGTCTAGGTCAACTTTTGAGCGGTTTTGTCTTTCTCGGATCTACTTTTGCCCTTAAACTAGATACAATGTGACCAAGAAAAGCAACGATCTCAACTAAAATTAGCAATTACCATATTCGGCATCCTTTACAACTTGTAAAACTATCCTGAAATGGTTCACATGGTCAACATCACTTTTACACTATATAAAGATTTCATCGATAAATACAATCACAAAAAAATCAAAATAGTTTCTAATATCTTGATTCATAATGTTAATGAAAGCCGCCGGGGCATTTGTTTGGCTAAAATACATGACTTATAATTAAAAATTATCATACCTAGTTTGGAAGGACGTTTTAGGTATGTCAACCTCTCTAAGTTATAGTTGGTGATATCCGGATATCAAATCAATTTTCATAAAGTAACCTGTACCTTCGAGTTGATCAAACAAATCATCAGTCCTAGGAAGAGGATAATTATTCTTTATTGTGACCCTGTTCAATTGGAGGTAGTCAATACTTATTCTAAAAGAACCATCTTTCTTTTTTCACAAAAAACACCAAGGCACCCCACAGATATATGCCTAGTAAATTAAAGCCCTTATCTTGTAAATCCTTGAGTTTAGCAATTAATTCCTTCAACTCAATCGGGGCAATTCGCCAAGGAGGGATTGATATGTTGAATAAAGCCCTAGTCAGGGAAGACTTTCGGAAAATCCCTCACCACGGGGATTGACTCTAGCGGGGGAGTCTCGGACTCAAGAACATTGTCTCACAATATGATAGATACATCCCTTAGAAATTAACTTGCAAGCTTTAAGACATGAATAATTTGACTTCTTGGATCAAGGTTTCCCCCCTCCACTCTAAAACGAGTTCATTTGGAAATTAAAATATTACTACCTGAGTTCTACAATCGAGGGAAGCAAAATAAGAATGTTGCCAATCCATCCCCAAAATGACATCGAAATCTAACATATCAAGTTCTACCAACTTTACCAATGTGACTCTATTGGTCAATGACAAGAGACAACCCCTATAAACTCTTTCAACAAGTATGGAATCACCCATCGGGGTCGAAACCGAAAAAGGTTCATGGAAAACATCGGGAAGTATATCTAATGTCATAGCCACTAAAGGAGTTACAAAAGATAAGGTGGCACCGAGGTCCAAGAAGGTATAAACATCAATTGAAAATAATTGTAACATACCAGTAACAACATTATCACCTCGCGATTGGAGGGCATAGAAACAATTATTTTTTGGAGAATCATAGTTTGGAGCTTTCGTGGGATCTTAGTTACCTTCTCTGCCTTTGTACGCACGGATTGGACAATCCTTAAATTGGTGGCCACTTTTCCATATCCATAGAAAACGCCCTACCGGCAAGACACTTGCCTTCATGCTTTTTACGAAACTTGGCCCATGTAGTTCTTTCCACAAAAGGGCCACACTTATTTCATCCTTGAGCCTTTGGGGTAGTCCTCCTCCCTTGATTTGGGTTTGGAGCATTGGAGGGACTTGGATTAGAAAACCTCTTTTTGAACCTTTGTTTGTCTTGTATTTCAAGCCTAGACTTTGAGAAAATTCCTTCATCGGGCTTTTCCCTTATCAACTCTCTACAAAAAATTATAAGCTTTTGTTCCTAAATTTTCTTGAAATTCATCATAAGTTGAGAAATTTCCACGCTTGAGATTAGCATAGACAACCTATATTCATTCATCACAAGTTCAAATACCCCCATAAAAAACATATTCATCTTGGCCCTAGAGTAAGCCACTATTCTGGGAGAATATTTGGATTGTTGAGTGAACTTGAGGCTATACTCCTTCAAACTCATATTCTCTTGATGAAGATTGATGAATTCTTGCGTTTTGCTCTACCTTAGTTCCAAGGGAAAGAATCTCTGAATGAAAGCCGTTTTGAATGCCCACGAGTAATCAAACCTCCTCTAACCGGCCTCTCATCTTTCCATTGTTCAGACCAAACTTGAGCCACATGTTTAAGTTGATAAGCGGGTAGTTTTACCTTTTCTTGAGAAGTCACACCCATGGCATCTATCACCCTGAATACTTCATCTATGAACCCTTGCGGGTCTTTCTCCACCTTAGAGCCAAAGAATGTACGAGTATTCATCCTTGTGACCTTATCCTTGATGAGGGGGTGCTAGTATCTGGGTTCACTTGTACCCTAGCATCCCTAACAACATTGATAGCCAACACTTGAGTCAAACTATGGATGGAAGCCCTTATCTCCACATTACACATAGCCCACTCTTCAATAGAAACTTGAGGATTTTGAGGAGATTGAGGGGAAATAGCCTCATTGATATTCTCCTCTACGGACCTCCTACCATTATTCCTTCTTGTATTCATGGCCTATAAGCACAATAAAAGGATCAGAAGAAAAGAAATAGATAGTGTTAGGATTACAAGCACGAACATAGATTAATGAAGAAATGAAGGCTCTTAATCATATCATAGCCTTCTATTCATAAAGGTGGTGCGCTTCACATTTATAAATAAGACTCTAATAGACGTGGTGTGTGTGACATCAACCCTAATAGTATCCCAAAAACCTTATGCTCTGATACCAAGTTTGTAACGATCGTAGAGTAACCCCTAGATATTATCGGCATACTCGACCTCGAAGAGGTCTTGTACAAGCCCTTAGCATAATTGTCACGGCATAATGAATTTGAAATAATGCGGAATTTAAAACTTTTTATAATAGAAATTCAAATTTCATTTTCATAGGAAAAATAGTAAGAATCTAATACCATTGTCACACATACACCATCTATTAATAAGAGTTCAACAAAAAGACTTCAAATAGGGTCCTTAGGTCTTTAGACATAATAGTCTTCTAGAACAAAAGTACATAAGGAAAGATTACTAATTCTATTACATCAATATAGAAATCATAAAGTGGAATCAAGTGTATTAGTCCTCATATCATTGAGGACCCACCACAAGTCTTGGGATAAGGAGTCCAAGATTTTCTCAAAGATGTAGGAGTAAACCGATTTTCCGGAACCTATACTCATAATAGTAAAAGGAGAAAAGGGGTTAGTACATAATGGAAAAAGGAGAAAAGAGGTTAGTACAATTAATGCCCTGAGTATGGACAAATGCATAAAAACCTTTAAAACATGAGAAAGAGACATTTATACAAAATTATGCAATTATGAAGTTTTGGAAAGCCTTTCACATCCTTAATACAACACATAAGGCAAATACCCCTACCATTTCCAACTACAATAAAGTGTAACCTAGGCAGATCCCAAGGCTCACTTGTGCAATATAAATTTAGCATCCAATACTACCAACTCTACTAAGTGATCTTTAGAACCCACCTTAGCCACACACATAACCTTTTTATTACAATATATTTCATAATCATAAGTTAAGATATATCATGAACCACATTTGAATATACGAACATTCTCACTATAACCATTATCCATTTAATATACATGTTATTATTATCATTTCATAACTATCGAGAACCATCCACAACAACCTTCTAAGCCTACTAGTGCAATGTACAAGTTAAGTCCCATATCCCCACTTCTACTTAGTAAACTCATTAGGATGTCATAGACAAGTTCATGCTTCTTTCCATACTTTATTATTTAGGGAAGATCAGCAATAACCGACATAGACCATGAGAACTTACGTGGAATCCGGTGTCATAAATCCCTACACCGAAAAAGGGTGTTCTACTTGCCAAGGTAGAACCTACATACTATCTAGTATATGGATCCACTAGCTATGTAATACGGGTGCCCGTAGTTAAGGGATAGGGGTATTTATTCTAAGGACTCTACCTATTACATCAACATAGGAGTCCCCATCTCAAGAATATCACTAGGATGACCTAACCTCTTGCATTAATGAAAGGGTATTTTTCCTCATTGGACATATCCTCACGGTGCTTAGTATAATTTCCCAAATTACTACCATTAGTTTTTTTTAATTGTATCTACATATGTGATGAGTAATCCATCTTTATTCAAAACAATCCAACATAAAGCTCTTAGATTCATTAGGTGAGAATACACTTTCATCCTGTAATCAACATACATATGTAGGTAGTGCTTTTCACAAAATCAATAATGGTATTTTAATGAGAATTATACTTTCAATCAACACAAGATATTAGCTTCATTCCACACAATTCATGCAACATAATAGGTAGGGTTCAAGAGAGTATAAACCACTTCACAATACCTTTTTTTCATCCTTTCATAAACCATGTACTTTGTAATCAACTTTAAAGTTCATATATTACATTCTCCAACATGTATACAAACCCTAAGATTTACGCTCTTTTAAATGTTAAGAATCAAGTGTCATAATAACTTCTATATGCATCACAATATACAAGAAACAAGATTCGATGGCTAGATAATCATCAATTACAATACATCATATTCATCTCTGCCAAATTCATCCAATTTCATTCATGGAATTAATTCATAGGGTGCACATGGGTTCTTGAGATATTTCAACAAAAGAAATCATCAATTATGCCCAGTATACTCATAACATAAGGCACATAACATAAAAAAATAATAAAAAAGGAATGAACCCATGGTTAGATCATAAACCTTAGTTTTTGGTCACCATAAAAATTTCGAAAATAGATGTTTTGAGGGGCTGCATGGAGAAACTAATCCATGAATCAACATCCCCATAACTTATTTGATGAGATTCCACGAATTTGAAGGGAAAAATGATTGATGTGAGTGCCCTAGCTTGAGCTCTTCCTTGTTCTTCAATGGTGGATTAGAGAGAGAATTTGTGAGAGAGGGAAAGTGGGTTTTGATTTTTGATTCGGAAGTTATCAAGTGTTGGTTTGTTTTAATGAGTTAAAGTCCTTTCATATCTAAACTTACCAAATTATACCGACCCCACACTTAATTTGCCAAGGGTGGAATTTACTAATTCACCTTTGGCTTGACTGCAACTTGCACCAGCTCGTAGGCACCATCAACGGCCTCCAGTCGACGGTCCGTCGTTCCAAGAACGGGCCGTCCTGGCAAGCCGTCATTTGGTTCACAGACTGGTCAAATGGACCCTCTGCTCCAAAAGTGTGAATCAATCGACGGGCGTTGTATCCGGACGTTCTGACCCTTAACACACGCTAATGTGTACCTTAACCATTTTCATAAGGTTTGACCTCCATACGACTCCTCAAACCCCGTCTATAACCGTAAGGCACACTAGTTAATTTTCAATAGTCTCCAAACGTCGTGGTCGTTTCTTGACATTTTGGCCTTAATACTTCCTAATCAAGGTAATTCTGTTAGTTTAGATCTAGAATAATCATTATTAACTACGTGAGGATCTAGTCTAGATCATGTAACTTCCGGGATGTTACATTGTCCACTCCCCGTTAAGAACATTCATCGACGAATGACACCTTACCTTACTCTTTGGGAAAGAAAGGGACTCAATACTAGCAAGCCAACTACAACCATGCTAACATGAGTCACATATCATAGGAAAAATTCTCAACTCCTTTTACCACATAATCATAGTATTAAAGCATAGGAATTAAATCCACAATCTATCACACATAAGGGCTCACTATTTCATAGAATTTAAGGAGGAACTACCTTCTTCATTTCACTATGAGCTCACCATAACATCAAAGAGTTGTCATTTCAATTTTCTTCTCAAACAACATAAAGCATGCTCACTACAACTCTCATGGAAATAACATAACATATTACATGCAAGTACAAGCTAACCATGAGGACAAATTTCATGATCATTCAATTTAAACATGAACCCTTTACAAAGATATGCACATATTGGAAAATCAAGCTAAGTTCAACACTAATCATAATTTTCTTTTAAGAGAAGATACTAACCACAATCTTAGCTACGAGTAAGAGGAAAAAGATAAGGATAGCGGGGCTTCATGTCAGCCTCGGCCTCCCATGTTGAACCCTCAACGAGATGGTTTCTCCATAGGACTTTTACAGAGGCAACATCGCCCTAAACCTCTTTAAAATAAAGGATCCCATTAACCCATAACCTTTCTAACAAGAGAATAGACACCAGGTCGCCTATACACTTCTTAAGCAACGAAACATGGAATATCGGGTGAAGCGGGGCTAATTCATTTGGTAAATATGACTCATACAAAATGTTTCCGACCCGTTTTAGCATTTCATAAGGGCCCACTTACCGGGGACTAAGTTTCCCCTTTTTACCAAACCTCATAACCCTTTTCATGGGTGAAATATTCAAGTATATCCAATCACCTATTTCAAATTCAAGGTCTGTCTTTATATTGTCGGCATAAGATTTTGCCTACTTTGAGTTTCTTTCAAATGTACCCTTATGAGTCAGAATTTCTTCACATCATCATAAATTACTTTGGGGCCTATTAGCGCAAACTCACCTAACTCAAACCACCAAATCGTAGATCTACATCTGCTGTCATAAAGAGCCTCAAAGAGTGCCATGGCGATGCTAGATTTGTAGTTATTATTGTAGGCCAACTCGACTAATGGTAGATGGTCATCCCAATTATCCTTGAAGTTAATGACACATGCCCTCAACATATCTTCTAAGGCTTGGATTGTTCGTTTCTCCAAACCATCCGTTTGTGGATGAAAAGTGGTACGCAGTTTTACCTTGGTACCAAGCCCACCTTGGAATGCTTTCCAAAAAGAAGAAGTGAATTCAGTGCCCCTATCCGAAAAGATGGACAAGAGGATTCCATGCATCCTCACAATCTCTTTTAAATACAACTAAGCATAATCCTCCGCCGAGTAAGTAGCTTTTACCGGAATAAAGTGTGCTGACTTTCTCAACCTATAAATGATAACCCATATTGAATCATTTTGCCTCGGTGTACGAGGCAAACCCACTGCAAAATCCATATTAACATCTTCGCACTTGTAAGTGGGAATCTCTATCTCTTGAGTCAAACCTCCCGGTCTACGATGTTCGGACTTTACATATTGATAATTAGGACCTTTGGCAACCAATTACGCTATTTTCTTCTTTAACCCTTCCGACCAATAGATCTATTGTAAATTACTATACATTTTTGTGGTACACGGATGAAAAATATCGGGAACCATGAGCCTCTTAAAAAATTTGCCTTCTTAAGTCATTTACATCCGGCACACATAACCTACCTTGGTACCTAAGTACCCCATCCACCCCTTGGGAGAAAGATTCATTAGATTTTCTAAGAACCGATTCGTTCAACTCCATTAATAGAGGATCAAAATGTTGATTTGACTTCACCTCAACCAATAAAGATGATTCGGAGTTATGATGAACCATTACTCCTCCCCTTGGAGAATCCTCTAACCGAACACCTAAACGGGATAATGTACGCACCTCTTTCCCTAACTCTTTATTACCACCGGGAACATGGGCCAAACTACCCATTGATATTCGACTTAAAGCATCCGCCACCACAGCTTTGCCGGGGTTGTAAAGAACACTCATATCATAGTCCATCAAGAGTTCTAACCATCTCCTTTGCCAGAGATTTAACTCCTTTTGAACGAACACATATCATAGACTTATATGGTCGGTGAACAAATCCATATGCACCACATATAGATAGTGTCTCCATATCTTTAAAGTAAACACTACAAACGCTAATTTAAGATCATGAGTTGGATCGTTCTTCTCATACACCTTGAGTTATATAGAGGCCTAATCTATCACCTTACCATGTTCCATAAGGACACAATCCAAACCTACTCCATAAGCATCACAATATATGACAAAACCCTCTATGCCCTCCGGCAAGACTAATGTCGGAGCAGAGGTAAGCTTGTCTTTGAACAATTGAAAATTCTTCTCACATGTCTCCTACCACTCAAACTTAAGTTTCTTTTCTGTCAAAATCGTTAATGAAGATGTGATGGAGGAAAATACTGAACAAAACTCCAATAGAACCTCGCCAAGCCTAAGAAGCATCGATTGTCGGTAGGGCTCAATGGTCTAGGACAACTTTTGACCGCTTCGATATTTCTCAGATCTACTTTTACCCCTTCACTAGACACAATGTTACAAATAAAAGCAACCGATCTCAACCAAAATTCGCGCTTACTATATTTGGCAAAGTGTTCGGCATCCTCTAGAACTTGCAAGACTATCCTGAAATGGTTCACATGGTCATCTTAACTTTTAGATTATATAAAGAATTCATCGATAAAGACAATCACAAAAAAATCAAGATAGTTTCTAAAAAACTCAATTCATAAGGTCCATGAAAGCAGCCGACTCATTAGTTAGGCCAAAAGACATAACTCGAAATTCAAAATTACCATACCTAGTTCGGAAGGCCATTTTAGGTAGGTCAAACTCTCTAACCCTTAGTTAATGATATCCCGATCTCAAATCGATTTTAGAAAAGTAACCCGCACCTTGGAATTGATCAAACAAATCATCAATGCTAGGAAGAGGATAATTATTCCTTATTGTGACCTTGTTCAATTGGCGGTAGTCAATACATATTGTAAGAGACCCATCTTTCTTTTTCAAAAAAAACACCGGGGTACCCCATGGAGATATACCAGGTTGAATAAAACCCTTATCTAGTAAATCCTTGAGTTGAGCCTTTAATTCCTTAAACTCAGCCAAAGTTATTCGGTAAGGTGGGTTTGATATGGGCTTTGTATCTGGCAATAAATCGATGCCAATATCTATTTCCCACTCAGTAGGAATCCCGGGTAAGTCATCGGGGAAGACTTCCAGAAAATCCCTCACTACGGGGACTGACTCTAGCGGGGGAGTCTTGAACACAAGAACATTGTCTCTAACAAAATGATAGAGACATCCCTTAGAAATTAACTTGCAAGATTTAAGACATGAAATAATTCGACTTCTCGAGGCAAAATTTCCCCCCTTCCCCCCTTCAACTCTAAAACGGGTTCATTTTGAAATTGAAAGTTTACTACCCGAGTTCTACAATCGATGGAAGCAAAACAAGAATGTAGACAATCGTTCCCTAAAATGACATCGAAATCTAACATATCGAGTTCTACCATGTCTAACAATGTGACTCTATTGGTCAATGCCACGGACAACCCCTATAAACTCTTTTAACAATTACGGAATCACCCACCGGGGTAGAGACCGAAACAGTTTCATGGAAAACATCGGGAAGTATATTAAATCTCATAGCCACTAAAGGAGTTACAAAACACAAGGTGGCACCGCGGTCCAAAAATGTATAAAAATCAATGGAAAATACTTATAACATACCGTTAACAACATCCTGAGAGCTCTCTTGATCACCTCACGATTGTAGGGCATATAAACAATTATTTTTGCGAGCATCAAAGTTTGGAGTATTAGTTGGATCTTGGATATCTTCTCTACCTTTGGCAGCACGGATTCGACAATACTTCAATTAGTGGCCACTTTTACCAAATCCATAGCAAACGCCTATACCGGCAAGACACTTGCCTTCATGATTTTTATGACACTTGGCACATGTAGTTCTTTCCACAAAAGGTCCACTCTTATTTCCTCCTTGAACCTTAGGGGTTGTCCTCCTCCCTTGATTTTTCTTTGGTGCATTGGAGGGACTTGGTTTGGAAAACCTCTTTTTGACCTTGGTTTTTCTTGTATTTCAAACCTAGCCTTGGAGAAATTTCCTTCATCGGACTTTGCCCTTTTCAACTCTCTACAAACTTTTTAAAGCTTTTGTTCCTCAATTTATTCGACATGGACCATAAGACGAGAAATTTCTATGCTTGTGATTAGTATAGCCGATCTACATTCATTTGTCACATGATCGGATACCCCGATAACAAACATATTCATCTTGGCCCTAGAGTCTGCCACTATAGTGGGAGCATAATTTGATAGTTGAGTGAACTTGAGGCTATACTCCTTCACACTCATATTCTCTTGACGAAGATTGATGAATTCTTGCATTTTTCTCTCCCTTAGTTCCAAGGGAATGAACCTATGAAGGAAACCCATTTTGAATGGCCCCGAAGTAATCTGACCTCCTCTATACGGACTCTCATCTTTCCATTGTTCATACCAAACTTGAGCCACATGTTTAAGTTGATAGGCAGCTAGTTCCGCCTTTTCTTGAGAAGTCACACCCATGGCATTTATCACCTTATATACTTCATCTATGAACCCTTGCGGGTCTTCCTACACCTGGAGCCAAAGAATGTAGGGGTAGTAACCCTTGTGAAATACCTTATCCTTAAAGAGGTGGTGCTAGCATCGGGGTTCAGTACTACCCTAGCATCCCTAGCAACATTGTTAGCCAACACTTGAGTCAAACTGTGGATGGCAGCCTTATCTCCACATTACACATAGCCCATTCTTCAATAGGAACTTGAGGGTTTTGAGGAGCTTGAGGGGGAATAACCTCATTGACATTCTCCTCTTCGGACCTCCTACCATTATTCCTTCTTGTATTCATTGCCTAAAAGCACAATAAAAGGATTAGAAGAAAAGAATTATATAGTGTTAGGATTACAATAAAGAATATAGATTAATGAAGAAATGAAGGTTCTTAATCATCTCATATCCTATTATTCATAAAGATGGCACGCTTTACATTTATGAATAAGCCCTTATGCTTTTATACCAATTTTGTAGCGACCAGAGAGTACACCCTAGACATTACCGGCGTACTCGACCTCGAAGAGGTCTTATACAAGCCCTTAGCATAATGGTCACGGCAAAACGAACTTGAAATAATGTGGAATTTAAAACTTTTTACAATAGAAATTCAAACTTCATTTTCATAAGCAAAATAGTTAAGAATCTAATATCGTTTTCACACATACACCATCTATTCATAAGAGTTCAACAAAAAGTCTTCAAATAGGATCCTTAGCCCTTTAGACACAATAGTCTTTTAGAACAAAACTACATAAGGAAAGATTATTAATTCTATTACATAATAGCGAAATCATATAGTGGCATCAAGTGCATTAGTCATCGGATCTTTGGGGACCTACCACAAGTTATGGGGATAAAGACCCCAAGCTTTCTTCAAAGATGTAGGAGTAAACCGATTAGTCGGAACCTATATCCACAATATAAAAAGAAGAAAAGGTTTTGGTATAATTAATGCACTAACTATGGAGAAATGCATAAAAACCATTAAAATATTAGAAAGGGACATTGATATGAAAGTACGTGTTATGAAGTTTTGGAAAGCCTTTCACATCCTCAATACAACACAAAAGGCAAATACCCCAACCATGTCAAACTCACTTATGCAATGTAAATTTAGAATCCCATAATACCAACTCTACTAAGTTATCCATAGAACCCACCTTAGCCACACACATTCCCTTTTAATTACACTATATTTCATAATCATGAGTTAAACACATACATCATGAACCACATTTAAATATAAGAACATGCTCACTGTAACCATTTGACATTTAATATACATGTTATTATTATCATTTCATAACTACAAAGAACCACCCACAACACCCTTCTAAGCCTACTAGTGCAATGTACAAGTCAAGTCCCATAACTCCACTTCTACTTAGTAAACTCATTAGGATGTCACAGTCTAGTTCACGCTTCATTCATTACTTCATTATTCAGGGAAGATCATCCATAACCGACATAGACAATTAGAGGTTACATGGAATCCAGTGTCATAAAGACCTACACCGAAAATGGTGTTCTACTTGCCAAGCTAGAACCTACATTCTAGCTACTATGTGGATCCATTAGTTATGTCCGTAGTAAAGTTATAGGGATATTGCTTATAAGGACTATACCTATTGCATTAATGGAGGAGTCCCCATCTCATGAGTATCACTAGGATGACCCAACCTGTTGCATAAACGGAAGGGTGTTTTCCTCATTGGCTATATCCTCTCGGTGCTTAGTATACTTTCCCGAATCACTATCATTAGTTATTTTAATTGTATCTACATTTGTGAAGAGTAATCCATCTTTCATTCAATACAATTCAACATAAAGATATTAGAATCATTAGGTGAGGATACACTTTCATCCTAGAATATACATATGTGGGTAGTGCTTTTTACAATATTAATCATGATGTTTTAATAAGAATTATACTTTCAATTAACACAAGAGATTAGCTTCATCCCACACAATTAATGCAACATAATATCTAGGGTTCAATAAAGTAGAAACCACTTCACAATACCTTTCTTTGCTTTCATCCTTTCATAAGCCATGTACCTTGCAAGCAACTTTAAAGTTCATATATTACATTCTCCAACATATATACAAACCCTAAGATTTAACCTCTTTTTAAGGTTAAGAATAAAGTATCATAATTACTTCCATATACATCACAATAGACTTGAAACAAGTTTATTTGGCTAAATAATCATCAATTATATTACATCATATTCATATGTACCCAATTAATCCAATAATATCCATGAAATTAAGTCATAGGGTGCACATTGGTTCTTGGGATATTTTCCCAATAAAAATCATCAATTAACCCAAATATATTCATAATATAAGGCACATAACATAATGAAAATTATTTAGGAGTGAACCCATCATAAACCCTAGTTTTCGGTCACCATAATAATTTCTAAAATCGAAGCTTTGAAGGGCTTCATGGAGAAACTAATCCATGAATCAACATCCTCATACCTTATTTGATGATATTCCACAAATTTAAAGTGAAAAGGGATGGATCTTGAGTGCCCTAGCTTGAGATCTTCCTTGTTCTTAAATGGTGGGTTAGAGAGAGAATTTGTGAGAGAGGGAAAGTGGGTTTCTGATTTCTTATTTGGAATTTTTCAAGTGTTGGTTGGTTTTAATTAGTTAAAGTTCTTTAATATATCTAAACTTACCAAATTATACCGACCACACACTTAATTTTCCAAGGGTGGAATTTAATAATTCACCCTTGGCATGGCAGCAACTTGCACCAGTTCGCAGGAACCATTGACGACCTCCAGTCGACGGTCCGTTGTTCCATGAACGGACCGTCCTGGAAATCCGTCGTTTGGTTCAGAGACTGGTCGAATAGAGACTTGGCTACAAAATTATATGTGTGGACTCATGACTCCAACGAGAGCGTGAGTCAATCAACGGGGCATCGTTTGGCCCTCGTCGTTTGCTTGCTGTTTTGACAGCTTTTAGGGTAAAGATTTGGGTCCTCCTTGAGGTCCCTTAGGATGGTCCTCGAGGAGACGTACCCGTACGTTTTAATCCTTAACACACTCTAATGTGTACCCTTAGCATTTTCATAAGGTTTGACCTGCATACAATACCTCAAACCCCGTATAAAGCCTTAAGGTACACTAGTTAATTTTCAGTAGTCTCCGGACGTCGTGGTCGTTCCTTGATGTTTTAGATTTTATACTTCCTAATCAAGTTAATTATGTTAGTTTAGGTCTAAAATCATCATTATTAACTACATGAGGATCTAGTCTAGATCATGGAACTTTTGGGGTGTTACATCGGGACAACATGAAACACCATCAAAACTCAAGAAAACCCCAAACACACACATGTTAGGTTTCTAGTATCGGTAGTTTGTTTTTTAGAGTCGTTACAATAAAATATTTAAGAATAATGAAGAGTTGTTCGGAAAATTTTTAGTGAACCTAATGAGAAGGAACTGAACATTTGGGAAAATCGTATCTTTTGCCCTCCTTAATCTTGTTTCCAACTTCATCCTCTTTTTATTAATAATTCTATTGTTTTAGAACTTTCTGATTAAGTAGTTCTAAATAAAAATTATGATATTAACAATTAAAAATTTGTTTTACTTATTTTGTTATAATTTATATTCCTAAACTCCAAACATAAATTTGAATAACTTACATTCTACATTACATGATTGAGAAAATATCATAAAAAGTAAATTTGAAACGTATGTTATTTCTACTCATCCAATCACATTAAATAAAATATAAAATTAACTTTTCTAGCTTCTAGTTATAAAATTAAATTCGAAACATTATCTTCTTGACTCTACATATCAAATTAAATGTTTAAGAATACATCACAAAAACTAATATTCAAAATTTACCTTCTCTACTCACCAAAATTTAAACACTACCCTCTCTGCTTCTTCTTATCAAATTAAATAAACTAAAATTTTAAATTTACCCTCCTGGATATTTACTTCTAATCATTCAAAAAAATTCTTGAAAAAATATAACTAAAACTAAAATTAAAAAAATACCTTCTTGACTCCTACTCATTATATTAAATTAAATTAAATCTAAAATTTTCTCTCCTAGCTCCTACTCATCAAATTGAATGCTTAAAAAAAATACCACATCTAAAAATTAAAATTTACCCTCTAAACTTCGACTCATGAAAGTACATTAAATAAAATTCTAATTTTACTCTAGTAGATCCTACACATTAAATTAAATACTTAAGAAAATATCATAAAAATAAAACTTTGAAATTTTTCCTTTTGACCTTTACTCATCAAACCAAAATATTTTAAAGAATGAGAGAAACTACTAATTTCTTCTTGAAACCATAATGTATTACCATAATCTTGCTATTTTTCCTATATATACAAATTATTTCACTATCCGTTTGTCTCCAGTCCTCTTTCATTTGTATTCTCAAATAATACAAGTTATCAACTTATGTATGTTTCTTCACCAACTCTCTATTCTTCTATAAAGAAATGAAACACAAATTCTTATTTGTTTGCATACATGGAAGAGATATATTTTTATTTTGTTGCTATTTTGGTTTATTTTAATAGATTGTTTGAGGTTTGATTTCTGTATAAAGTTTTGATTTTTATTGTGAACAATACCTGATTTTTCATTCAAGACTTGTCATGGACTACAACAAAGAAGTTGCAATAATTATTAAAGAGATGATGAGAAATAAAAAAAAGATATCAATAAAACAAGTTGAAATTCTGAAGCAAGTGCTTATGTGCTTTGGCAGACTTTTCAGTGTCTCAATGAGGAAAACCGACGGCGTGGACAACGTTTCAATTATCTAAGTGACGAAGAAGAAGATGTTTCTAAGTGATTTAAGGGGTTTGGATATCCCTCTCCTACAAAGGAGTCTAAGGTGCAACAGTTTTGTTCTAAAGAGAGCTTGTAGAACACAGAAAATGATATTCAGACTTCAATTGAAAAAAGAGTATTGGTACAACTAAAAACCTTCATTTGAAGCAAGACGAACAAGTCTTGTTGATTCTCAAATATGTTTAAGGTATAACTTTAAACTGTAGGTATTACCTTGAATTCAATCTTAGTTGACAAAGGATAAAAAAAGGGAGAGAGATTTACATTCGATTGTAACTCTTGATACAAAATATAGTCAAGCCTTGACTATCTTTTTACATTCTTTAGACTTCAATATAAAAGGGATAATCAAGTTCTACCTCTTAATATTTTCAAAACATTTTTTAGATTGTTTCGTTTAAAAATTAAAAATTGCATTTCCTTTTTTGGGGTGTCTATTGTAAAATAACATATCTTTATTCTTTAGGTTTAGAATATCGCAGGAAATTTCATTTTTCTATTTCATCATTTACATATTGTACATTTTCTATTGATGATCTTGTCTCAGATTCGTTGCAGTATTAATCATCGAAAAGATTGATACTACATTTGGCCTTATTCATGGATCAACAATATATGTTGGCGCCATGATGGCTCGATCATGTACATAGTGTGATTTTCTATATCCTCTTCATAAAAATTGGGATAGAATATATAGGACACATAATTGGAGATCATTTAAGATCTGTCAAGAGATCTTACGAGGATAGAATTTTTTAGGAAGATCTCAAAAATTCCAACAAGTATCATCAAAAGTTAAATAGTTAGCTTCAAATGATCTCCAACATCGCTTGAAGTTCAAAGTCTACTTCAAAATCTCTAGCATTGTGTAATGGTGAAAAAATGAATTTAGGATATCAGTCACTGACGCCTCGTACGAATTTCTCTAAAAGATATGAGTTACAAGGATCAAAAAGTTCTCAAGAAAAAAATGATAATTGCTCACATCTGTCAAAATGATAAAGAATTTTGTACAATTTTTCTCATTATTATTTTTCTTGAAGTTTCTTAGACATTATACTAGCCAAAGTGATATTATATATATTAATCATTCCTTTTCGAGTGCAGGAATTGATCGAAGCATAAAACAGATGACCCTTTCAAGACACCGAGTCCTCCACCTTGTTATAGTTTGATAGTCATCAAGACATATACCTTCTTAAAGTGGACAATCATTGAGTCGGCCATATCATTACAATGAAATTATTTTTCACTTGAAAAGAGAGCCATAACCTTTTTAATTTGCTGAGAGGTCCATAGCATATTTAATTTGCCGAGAGGGCCATGACATGATAGTCGGAGGAGGCTACCATTGAAGAATATTCTTAAGTAACATCTATTTGGAGGTGAAGGATGTCCATCTTAATGAATTAACTTTTATGTTAGAAGAGGCCGACATTGAAAGATTTTCTTAAGTCACATCTATTTGAAGGTGAAGGATGTGATACCTATCTAAGTCACGTCGAAGTCTTACGAGGCTAGCATTGAAATATATTTTTAAGTCATATCTCTTCTTCGATAAAGTATATGCACCCAATCCATTCCACGTTAAAGTCGGTTGAGACTGAGATTGGAAGATATTTTTAAGTTACATCTATTTGGAGGTGAAGCATGTGCACCCTATATATTCTACAGAGAAGTTGGAAGTGACTGAAGTTGAAAGATATTTTTTAAGTCGCATCTATACGGAGGTGAAGGATGTGCACCCTATCTATTTTACATTGAAGTTGGAGGGAGATTACATTAAAAGTTATTTTTAAGTCGCATATATTTGGAGGTGAAGGTTGTGAACTCATCTATTCCACATTGAATTTGTAGGAGAATGATGTTGAAAGATATTTTTAAGTCGCATCTATTAGATGGTAAAAGATGTGCACCCTATCTATTCCTTGTTGAAGTTGGAGAAGGCTGACGTAGAAATATATTTTTATGTTGCTTTTATTCAGAGGTGAAGGATGTGCACCTTATCGAATACGTATTGATGTCGGAGGATCCCGATGTAGAAGGATATTCATATTAAATTATCCGAATTAGAAGTCTTCACATATATCTCGTTGATGGATTATCATATGTCCCATTGATGGACATGCATTTAATTTTCCCAAATATCTTACCAGTTGCTCATCTTATTCTTTCTACACACATACATACATTCATGTCCTACAAATGGATTATCTTCATTTTTCCTACAGACATGTATTTATATCTTACTTATGGATCTTCTTCTTTAATCCTACCGATGGACATACATTCATATCCTACCGATGTATCATTTTCATTCTTCATACCGATGACCATGTATTTAAATCCTACTGGTGGATCATATTCATTCTTCCAACCGATGTACAAGTATTTATATCATACCTAATAGAACAACACATATCTATCAGTGGATTCTGAAAAGTCCCACCGATGGACATGTATTTATTTTGTCCAAAAATATCCTACCGATTGATCCTTCTAATTTATACTTCCAATGGACAAACAGTTACAATGAAAAATATCCTACCAATGGATTCTCTTGCATTCCACCGATATATATGTTTTTATTTTGATAAATATTCTATCTATTGATTCACATATGTAGTATAAAATGGACAGACAATCATTTTTTCACCATACTTATATTCTGTCGATAGATATGTTTGTATTTTTAATAAGCTCATACAACACTTCAACAATCAAACAAGGTTGTTAACATGCATGAATTTTGAAGAAAGAAAGACTTCGAATAACAAAGATTATAGTGTATCCACAAAAATATGCAAAAATAATTGTAGAAAGTATCGAAAAGAATGCCACCCTTTTCTTTAAATTAAACTCTATTACTAAATTTTATCTTTGTTTTTCCGAGAACATCCAAAAGAATGTATCTCAATTAAGAAAGAGGTGTGGACTACACTAACAAGAATGCAATACAGTGTGAATCCTTTTGTTAACAAATTGAGGAGCGACTTCCATCACATTCAAACAACACTTTTATATGAATGTCACGTGTTCAACAAAAGTCGAGTTTGTGAATTTTATTTTTCAATTCATTCTTTCATCATGTCACGACTGAAATCTAGACCCCAGATGAGACCGGCGTCGTTGACCTTTCAGAGGTCGCAGACAAGCCTACTTACGTCATACTTACTTTACATAGGTTAATTTTTAGCGGAAAATTTGAAACTTTTTGTTTCTAAACATTTCTTACTAAACATTTCTAATACATTCGTAATTCGTTCAACATCAACCATCTAGTCATTAAGACATAATCAAATGAAAGAAATAGTTCAATAACATAATTATATAATTGCCAAAATGGCACCCATACATAGTCTGAATAAAATAAGAAAGAAACGCTAGTGGAACATGCTCCACTAGTCAACTCCTAAACTAAGCTAGAACATAAACAGTAGCATCCTAGAAAGCATGAGGACCTACCAAAAACCAGATGAATGCTGGACGTCCGGATAACTGCAACGATGATCCTGTAGCTCTACCGTCCACCTGTGCCTGCACCTAAAATAGTAGAGTTTGTATAGGGTTAGTACACACTTCTACTAAGTATGGGTATATGCAAGCACACACCAAGGACATGCATGAGAAAGAATAGCTCCTTCCTAACAACATGATTTTTGGAAGTCACGTTAGTGCACTTGCCAAATTGAGATTAGGAAAGTTAGTGAAGTTTCCAAATTTGGATTAGGAAAGTCAGTGAGCTTTCCAAATACGGATTAGGAAAGTCATGCCATGAGAGTAACATGCATCATCATACTAATCATATTGCACACATCACATAACATATTACACATATCACATATCATATTGCATATAGCATATAACATCTTTCATATCATTCATTCATATGCCATGAGACCTTGGAATCATGGACTTAACATTAAGACTTTTCAAAATGAGGGCTAAACATATGGGACCTCAACTAGGGAGTCTTCATTAGCAAACACAGAGTCTGCTTCGTTCATTCATACGTACTTTACTTCATTTCGTTCATAGTCCAGTGTAACCACCGGTTATACCTAGGATGTAGTCTAAGACTTTCATTAGGTTCGTTGTGCAATGACCAAGAATGAGCTAATGTCATTACTTGAATCTAACTCACCTTTTGATTATCCTATCCTAACACCTTTGGTATTCATTCATTTCATTAGGTGCATCATTTGAGGCTGGCCTCATTCATTCATTGGGAACTTTAACTTTTACCGACATAGATCATGTGAGCATCATGAAATCCAGTGTCTCCCCCACACCGAAAAGAGGTGGAATCACTGGCCAAAGTGATCCAATAACATGCTAGCGTACATGGGAATTTAACCCCGCCAGATCCCTATATTGGCAGTATAGGTTCGAAGACTAGGAGATATAAGGAGACCCATACCCGGCAAGCCGGACAGTCTCATCTCATGAGAGTTACGTGAACCTCCGCCCTTCCCGAAAGAAGGCATCACCGCTCATAGCTAGTCTATCGGTGCTCAGTATAAAGTTCCATTTCATTCATCTCATACGTCATGGAAGCTAACTTCTAGTATGAGGACATCATAGCTCATTAGATGATTTCTCATCTCATCATTCGTATTAAGTGTGTTAAGCTCAATACTCTCATTAGAGTGTTCATAGAGACTGGTCTCTTCATTATCTTACACTCTCATAGGTGAATACATGTTGGTAACCTTTACTTAGGCTCATTTGAGATTACTCTCCTCATTTACATTAGCCTCATATCATGTTGTCACCACATTCATCATTATTTGCATCTTTGTTTTTCTTAGTTATTCACCTCTTATTACGTGTATGTTCATTTCGTCATATGCCAATGCACTTGGCCATTTGGTGTGTCTCACACCCTTACTTAACCCCTCTAGGGTTCATCATTCCATTTCATACATCTTAGGTTCACTTACTTTTGAACGTATGTTAGACTTATGAGTCTAAACACACAAGCCATGAGGCTTCATTCGTAGTTCGTTAAGTAATTCTTACATTCCTAAGATTATGTAGTACAAGACTTATGTATCTTGTAGTTATGCCAAGATCTTGAATTTGATCTAAGTAGGTGGCATTATTCTTGGATGATTTGTTCACGTATGACTTATGTATCAAACGGAAGTTTGAGCAAGGAATCCCAAGTCTTGAATCAATTGAATGTCATTTACATTATTAATAGATTTTATTCTAATAGTCATAACATTTTAACTCTAAGTCAAATCAAAATGGTTACATTGAAGGTTTACTTTTCTACTTAAAATCTCTCTTGCATTGGCCGATGGGTTGTGGGTTCAAGCCCCCACAACCCCATTTTCGTTTTTCTTTTATTTATTTCGGTTCATGTGAGGCTTTGGGACCCGAGTTCGAGTCCCCTCAGCCACACTAAGTTCTCCTTTAATTTCCCTTCCCTTCCATTCGCTTAAGGCTGAGAGGTTGTGGGATCGAACCCCCACAACCTCTTTATTTTATTCTCCGTTTTGTAAGTTGACTATTTGAGTTGACTGTGAGGTTGTGGGGTCGAATCCCCACAGCCTCATTTCACTTTGATTTTTATCTCCCTCATCCGCATAGAGGTCGTGGGTTCGATTCCCACGCCTCTCATATTTTTCTTCATTTTTCCTTTTCTTTGGTTTCTAACCGAGAGGGTGTGGGTTCAAATCCCACCCCTCTCATTTCTTATTTTCTTTTTCTTCACACTTATTTCCCAGCCAAGACAGGTTCGAATCCCCCTCACCATACAACCTTTTTCTTCTTTAATTTTTTTTTTGGGGATTTTAAAGGGGTGAGGTCTCGGGTTCGACCCCCAATGACCTCACCTATTTGTCTTTATTTTTCTTAACCTTCTAATCAACTTAAATTTGGCAGAGATATATCAACATAATGCTGGACATTTAAGGCAACTTCATTACTCATTTTTATCTCCATTTTTTCGTGAATTTATAGAGCAACACATAGTTCATTTGGTGCATTCTTTAATACATTTTTTTTTCACGAATTCTTAACCAAGATGTTTACTCCTCAATTCAGCCACACTTCATGTCACTTGAACATCACATTTTACTTCAATTAGTGTACATAAAACAACAAACAAGACATTAACATAATCAAGCCTCTAGGCCGAGACTCAAACATGCCATACACATTTTTATTTCTTAATTCGAACACACACATGGTTGTCTTTTCAAGAATTAACGTACATCCAATACATTAACATTTAGCACAAATATCACATAATCCTAAGTCTACCAGCATTCATACCAACCTACATTCGTTGGGAGCTAATGACAGGGACATGCACAGGGGGAAACAACCTTAGTTTTTGAGCCGAATATACTGAGTCCTAGGGGTCTCTTGGGAAAGGGACCAAGAGTAAGAAGACCCATACCTTTGTTTTCTTGTTAAATGTCCAGAATGCTGCCCAAGAATTCCTCCACAAATCAGCCCACACACCCAAAGTCACACCTTACCCGACTAGTGTAGTACGTTATGCTTAACGTTACCGGGTTGCTTTCTCTTTTGTGTTTCTATCTTTCAAGTTCTTGATGAACTTTTGCCTTTTCTTGGTTTTTCTTTTGCTGATTGTTTTATCAGTTTGCAGCCAAGAAAAGAGAGTGAAAGAGAGAGAGAAATCGTGCAAGAGAGAGTGGGGGAAATGGGAGATAGAAGTCTAGTAGAAGTAGGACTTGTGGGTATGAATTAGTCAACTTAATAATTAATCAAAATTAATAAAAATCTGATTTCTTTTTCCTAAATCAGCTAATATTAATTATTTATTAAAAACTAAGTTAACACATTAAAATAAAAGCAAGTTAAATCTTGCTTCTAGTGGGGCTCGAACCCGAGTGACCCCATTTGCGAGAAATGGGTCAATTCGGGTTGCCCCACCCGAAATACCTTAAATAAATAAATAAATAAATTAATTAATTAATTCCTCAGGGTAATTACAATATTACCCTTGGCTTGGAAAAGACCATTTTACCCTTGGACTCTCAAAACTTAAGATTTCTTCTTTTGAGTCCGGTAAAAACTCTTTCAATTAAATCTTCTTTTTCGCGAGCCTCACATGGTTGGTTCCAACCTTTCCAAGCTCAATCCCCAAGTTAGTTGTCTTGGTCGTAGTAAGGGTTTTGAGGTCTGGTTCTTCGCGTATCAATACGTGTGGACCTTGGTCTAATCGCATGAATTCTAGAAAAACATAAATCTTGATCCTATTTATTTTTAGGGTTGTTACATTATCCCCCCCCTTAGCAACATTCTTCCCCTAATGACACTACTACTTCATGTTGTAATGCCAGTCAGGTCGTAATAAAAGCACTATACACAGTCAATCAATAGCAACAAATTACTGGGAGGTAAGGAAGCATAGGTTTAAGAGTATAAAGTCTAACCTCGAGAGCTGAACAGGTGAGGGTAACGGGCCCTCATGTCGGCCTCAGCTTCCCACGTAGCACCCTCAACAAGATGATTTCTCCACAATACTTTCACTGTGGCAATCTCCTTGTTCCTCAGCCGCTTGACCTGTCTGTCTAAGATCTTAACCGGTACCTCCTCATAAGACAAGTCTTCATCAACCCCCAAACCTTCAACAGGTAAGATTGATGCTGGATCACTTAGGCACTTCTTCAACATAGATACATGAAAAACTGGATGGACAGAAGCTTACTCCGCGGGTAATTCCAACTCATAGGCCACCTCACCCACACGCTGTAGGATCTCATATAGCCCAACATATCTCGGACTCAGCTTTCTTTTCCTACCAAATCTCATTACTCCTTTTATAGGCGATATTTTAAAGTAAACCTGGTCACCAACATCAAACTCTAAGGGTCGCTTTCTGTTATCAGCATATGACTTCTGCCGACTGTACGCAGTAGTCAACCTGTCCCTAATCATTCTGACCTTCTCTAAGGCCTCATGAATGATCTTCGCCCCCAAAATGGATGACTCTCCAACCTCGAACCACCCAACTGGAGATCTACACCTCCTACCATACAGTGCCTCAAACGGTGCCATACGAATGCTGGAGTGATAGCTATTATTATACGAGAACTCTATCAAAGGCAGATAGTCATCCCAGTTACCTCTGATGTCAATCACACACGCCCTCAACATATCCTCCAATGTCTGTATGGTGCGCTCTGCCTGCCCATATGTCTGAGGGTGAAAGGCAGTGCTAAGCTTCACCTGCGTGCCCAAGCTCTTCTGGAAAGATCTCCAGAAATGAGAAGTTAACTGAGCTCCTCTGTCTGAAATAATAGACAAGGGAATCCCATGCCATCTCACAATCTCATCAATGTAGAGCCTCGCATAATCCTCGGCTCTGTAAGTAGACTTCACAGGGATAAAGTGGGCAGACTTAGTCAATCTGTCCACAACAACCCATATAGAGTCATGCTTCCTCCTAGTCCTCGGAAGCCCAACCACGAAGTCCATATTAATGGCCTCCCATTTCTAAGTCGGAACCTCAATAATCTGCGTCAGACCACCAGGCTTAAGATGCTCTGCCTTAACCTGCTGGCAATTAGGACACTTGGCCACATATTCTGCAATGTCCTTCTTCATGCCATCCCACCAATAAATCTGCTTGAGATCATGATACATCTTGGTGGAACCTGGATGTATAGAATATCTTGAACCATGGGCCTCAGCAACAATCCTGGTCCGCAAATCACCCACATCTTGTACACACAGCCTGTCCTGATATCTAAGTATGCCATCACCTCACAAAGAAAAAGACTCATTCATTTTCAGCAGCATTGAGTCCTTCAACTCCATCAACACGGGATCTAGATGCTGACCCTGCTTGACTTCAACTACCAAGGATTATTCAGAACTAGGATGAACTGAAACATCCCCACTAGTGGAGTCAACCAAACGCACACCCAGTCTGTCCAGTCTGTGTACATCTTTTACCAGCTCCCTATTCTCATCCTCAACGTGGGCTGTACTTCCCATGCTCATCCTGCACAAAGCATCAGCTACAACATTAGTCTTACCTGGATGATAGTGCACATTCATGTCATAATCCTTCAACAACTACAACCATCTATGCTGACGTAGATTCAACTCCCTTTGTGTGAACACGTACCGGAGACTTTTATGGTCTGTGAACACATCTACATGCACTCCATACAGATAATGCCTCCACAGCTTCAGTGCAGATACCACAGCTGCCAACTCTAGGTCATGAGTGGGATAATTCTTCTCATGAACCTTCAGTTGTCTAGATGCATAGGCTATCACCTTGCCGACCTGCATAAGAACACAACCCAAACCAACCCTAGATGCATCACAATAAACAGTGTAGTTCTCACCACACTTAGGCAAGGTAAGCACCGGGGCTGAAGTGAGTCTGTCCTTGAGCTCCTGGAAACTCTTCTCATAAGTCTCCGTCCATTCGAACTTGGCTTTCTTCTTAGTCAAAGCTGTCAATGGGGCAGCAATGGAAGAAAAGCCCTCCACAAACCTGCGATAGTAACCAGCCAATCCCAAAAAGCTATGGATATTAGTAGGAGTAAGAGGTTTTAGCCAGTTTTTCATAGCCTCAGTCTTCCTGGGATCCACCTCCACGCCCTGATCGGACACAACATGACCCAGGAACGTCACTGATCTCAGCCAGAATTCACATTTGCTGAATTTGGCATACAACTGATGCTGTCTAAGTACCTGCAAGGTTAGTCTCAAATGTTGTTCATGCTCTTCCTTGGTCTTAGAGTAGATGAGAATGTCATCAATGAATACTATGACGAACGAGTCAAGGTATTCACGGAAGACCCTGTTCATGAGGTCCATAAATGCAGCAGGTGCATTCGTGAGACCAAATGACATGACTAAAAACTCATAGTGACCATAGCGGGTACGAAAGGCTGTCTTTGGGATATCTCCATCCCTAACCCTAAGCTGATGATACCCTGAACGAAGATCGATCTTAGAGAAGAAACTAGACCCTTGGAGTTGATCAAAAAGATCATCAATTCGGGGGAGTGGATACTTATTCTTTATAGTGACTTTGTTGAGCTACCGATAATCGATACACATTCTAAGGGTTCCATCCTTCTTCTTTACAAATAACACTGGAGCGCCCCAAGGGGATATGCTCGGTTGAATGAAACCCTTGTCAGTGAGATCTTTTAACTGCAGCTTCAACTCTTTGAGTTCCGCTGGAGCTATTCTGTAAGGAGGAATTGAGATAGGTTTAGTATCGGGTTCTAAATCGATACCAAAGTCAATCTCTCGAAGGGGAGGGACTCCAGGTAAATCATCAGGGAACACATCTAAGAACTCATTCACTACAGGTACTGAGTCTATGGAAGGAATGTCATGATCTAAATCATTAACACTCACAAGATGACACAATAACCCCTTGGACATCATTTTATTGGCCTTAAGGTTAGAAATCAAGGGGTTAGGACGACTCGAATTGTACCCCTCCCAGACTAACTCTTCTTCATTATGAAAGCGAAATCTCACCACTTTACTACGACAGTCTAAGCAAGTATAATAACTGTGAAGCCAATCCATGCCAAGAATAATATCAAAATCATGCATGGGCAACTCAACCAGGTTTGCACACATAGTTTTACCACTCACAACTATTGGGCAATCTTTGTATACTCTATTAGTTCTTACATTCTCTCCCAAAGGTGTACTAACCACTATAGGATCATGTAGAACTTCAGGCAATACCTCAAAAGTAAGAGCAAGCAGAGGAGTTACAAAGGAAACTATAGACCCTGGATCAAGTAAAGCATAAACAGAAGTTGAGAATACTTGCAGCATACCTGTGACCACATCAGCGGACTTCTCCTGCTCTTCTCTGCCCTTCAGGGCATAGAACCTATTCCTCTTAGGAGGCTCGGCTGCTGCTGCACCCTGTGGGTTAGGCCTAGGCTGAATATTACCTCCAGCCTGACCTCTGTTCTGTGGGCAGTCTCTGACCATGTGTCCACTCTTACCACAACCGAAGCAGGCATTAGTGCCCTGTCTGCACTCTCCACTGTGAGCTCGGCCACACTTAGCACAATTCTTCTTAGTACGCTGCATCTCACCTCCATTTCCCTTCTTGGGCTCACGTCTGCCTCCTTTAGGTGTAGTACTCCTCTGAGAATTAGAATTCCTAGAACTCTATTGCCCCTTTTTGAACCTTGGCTGCTCACGGACGCCAAAGTTATTCCTGTGGCCTCCATGACTGGGTCCTGCCTGGTCTTAAGGCCTGGGCCTCCTAGCATCACGAACACCTCTTTTCCTGCAGCTGTCCTCTACCTGTTGGACATGCACCATCAACCTGGAAAGATCCATATTATCATGGAGCATAGCAGATCGACACTCCTCCTCCAGGTCTCCATTGATTCCTGTGAGGAACCTGCTCATCTTATCCCTGCAGTTAGAAACCAGGGAAGTAGCATACCTGGGAGATTTCAACAAGGTTCAGTATTATTCTTATTCTTGCTATTAAATACTTAGGGGAAAAAAACAACATACCTTAACAGCTTAACAAACTTCAGGGAATACTCCCTGATTGTCATGGAGCCTTGTTTGAGGTTGATGAATTCCTCAACCTTGGCCTCCCTATTCTCCCTGGGAAAGAATCTCTCCAGAAATTTTGTCTTGAACAGCTCCCATGTGACTGGTACTCCAACTAAGACACGGCTATCTTGCCATATCTTGCACCAAGTCTGTGCAACATCCTTGAGCTGATAGGAAACCAGCTCATCCTTCTCAATATCAGTAGCCCCCATAGCCACCAGAATCTTATGCATCTCATCTACAAACTCTTGAGGATCCTCCTATGTCTTAACCCCTGTGAAAATGGGAGGATTCATCCTCGTGAAATCCCTCAGCCTGTCAGCCATGCAACGAACCGGTGGGTTCTCCCTCTGAACATCCTATCTATTGACCTGGGCAGTCATAGCCTGGGCCTGCATGGTAATGGCCTGTGCCATTTGGGCCAAAGATTCCCGCACCTCAGCATCAGTCAACCCAGCTGGGTTAACTGGCATGGCCACTCCTTCAGCTGGAGCCTGCGGTAGATCCTGATTACCCCTAGCAGCTGCTCCTCCTCTCCTCTAACCAAATCCTCTCCTAGTGCTCATTCTCTGGAAAAACAAAAAGGATTGATGTTAGACACGCTCGTAACACCAAGAATTTAGATATTCAGAAAAGCACGGTAAGATCAGAAGGAGGGAAATTTTCCTACGCATCATGCAGTCTCTAATCTAGGATAGTGGTGCACTTCACTACCATTACTTAGAAACTACTCAATGTGGTTGATGTGAACTTATTATTTTCGTAATTTAACCTAGTGCTCTGATACCAACTTTGTCACGACTGAAATCTAGACCCCAGACGAGACCGGCGTCGTTGACCTCTCAGAGGTCGCAGATAAGCCTACTTAAGTCATACTTACTTTACATAGGTTAATTTTTAGCGGAAAATTTGAAACTTTTTGTTTCTAAATATTTCTTACTAAACATTTCTAATACATTCGTAATTCGTTCAACATCAACCATCTAGTCATTAAGAGATAATCAAATGAAAGAAATAGTTCAATAACATAATTGTATAATTGCCAAAATGGCACCCATACATAGTCCGAATGAAATAAGAAAGAAACGCTAGTGGAACATGCTCCACTAGCTCAACTCCTAAACTAAGCTAGAACATAAACAGTAGCATCCTAGAAAGTATGAGGACCTACCAAAAACCAGATGAATGCAGGACGTCCAGATAACTGCAGCGATGATCCTGTAGCTCTACCGTCCACCTGTGCCTGCACCTAAAATAGTAGAGTTTGTATAGGGTTAGTACACACTTGTACTAAGTATGAGTATATGCAAGCACACACCAAGGACATGCATGAGAAAGAATAGCTCCTTCCTAACAACATGATTTTTGGAAGTCACGTCAGTGGACTTGCCAAATTGAGATTAGGAAAGTTAGTGAACTTTTCAAATTTGGATTAGGAAAGTCAGTGAGCTTTCCCAATAAAGATTAGGAAAGTCATTCCATGAGAGTAACATGCATCATCATACTTATCATATTGCACACATCACATAACATATTACACATATCACATATCATATTGCATATAGCACATAACATCTTTCATATCATTCATTCATATGCCATGAGACCTTGGAATCATTGACTTAACATTAAGACTTTCCAAAATGAGGGCTCAACATATGGGACCTCAACTAGGGAGTCTTCATTAGCAAACACAGAGTCTGCTTCGTTCATTCATAAGTACTTTACTTCATTTCGTTCATAGTCCAGTGTAACCACCGGTTATACCTAGGATGTAGTCTAAGACTTTCATTAGGTTCGTTGTGCAATGACCAAGAATGAGCTAATGTCATTACTTGAATCTAACTCACCTTTTGATTATCCTATCCTAACACCTTTGGTATTCATTCATTTCATTAGGTGCATCATTTGAGGCTGGCCTCATTCATTCATTGGGAACTTTAACTTTAACTGACATAGATCATGTGAGCATCATGAAATCCAGTGTCTCCCCTGACCAAAAAGAGGTGGAATCACTGGCCAAAGTGATCCAATAACATGCTAGCGTACATGGGAATTTAACCCCGCCAGATCCCTATATTGGCAGTATAGGTTCTAAGACTAGGAGATATAAGGAGACCCATACCCGGCAAGCCGGACAGTCTCATCTCATGAGAGTTACGTGAACCTCCGCCCTTCCCGAAAGAAGGCATCACCGCTCATAGCTAGTCTATCGGTGCTCAGTATAAAGTTCCATTTCATTCATCTCATACGTCATGGAAGCTAACTTCTAGTATGAGGACATCATAGCTCATTAGTTGATTTCTCATCTCATCATTCGTATTAAGTGTGTTAAGCTCAATATTCTCATTAGAGTGTTCATAGAGACTGGTCTCTTCATTATCTTACACTCTCATAGGTGAATACATGTTGGTAATCTTTACTTAGGCTCATTTGAGATTACTCTCCTCATTTACATTAGCCTCATATCTTGTTGTCACCACATTCATCATCATTTGCATCTTTGTTTTTCTGAGTTATTCACCTCTTATTACGTGTATGTTTATTTCGTCATATGCCAATGCACTTAGCCAATTGGTGTGTCTCACACCCTTACTTAACCCCTCTAGGGTTCATCATTCTATTTTATACATCTTAGGTTCACTTACTTTTGAACGTATGTTAGACTTATGAGTCTAAACACACAAGCCATGTGGCTTCATTCGTAGTTCGTTAAGTAATTCTTACATTCCTAAGAATATGTAGTACAAGACTTATGTATCTTGTAGTTATGCCAAGATCTTGAATTTGATCTAAGTGGGTGGCATTCTTCTTGGATGATTTGTTCACGTATGACTTATGTATCAAACGGAAGTTTGAGCAAGGAATCCCAAGTCTTGAATCAATTGAATGTCATTTACATTATTAATAGATTTTATTCTAATAGTCATAACATTTTAACTCTAAGTCAAATCACAATGGTTACATTGAAGGTTTACTTTTCTACTGAAAATCTCTCTTGCATTGGCCGATGGGTTGTGCGTTCAAGCCCCCACAACCCCATTTTCGTTTTTCTTTTATTTATTTCGATTCATGTGAGGCTTTGGGACCCGTGGTCGAGTCCCCTCAGCCACACTCAATTCTCCTTTAATTTCCCTTCCCTTCCATTCGCTTAAGGCCGAGAGGTTGTGGGATCGAACCCCCACAACCTCTTTATATTATTCTCCTTTTTGTAAGTTGACTATTTGAGTTGACTGTGAGGTTGTGGGGTCAAATCCCCACAGCCTCATTTCACTTTGATTTTTATCTCCCTCATCCGCATAGAGGTCGTGGGTTCGATTCCCACGCCTCTCATATTTTTTTCTTTATTTTTCCTTTTCTTTGGTTTTTAACCGAGAGGGTGTGGGTTCGAATCCCACCACTCTCATTTCTTATTTTGTTTTTCTTCACACTTATTTCCCAGCCAAGACAGGTTCGAATCCCCCTCACCATTCAACCTTTTTCTTCTTTAATTTATTTTTGGGGATTTTAAAGGGGTGAGGTCTCAGTTTCGATCCCCAATGACCTCACCTATTTTTCTTTATTTTTCTTAACCTTCTAATCAACTTAAATTGTGAAGAGATATATCAACATAATGCTGGACATTTAAGGCAACTTCATTACTCATTTTTATCTCCATTTGTTCGTGAAGTTATAGAGCAACACATAGTTCATTTGGTGCATTCAATACATTTTTTTTTCCACGAATTCTTAACCAAGATGTTTACTCCTCAATTCAGCCACACTTCATGTCACATGAACATCACATTTTACTTCAATTAGTGTACATAAAACAACAAACAAGACATTAAAAAAATCAAGCCTCTAGGCCGAGACTCAAACATGCCATACACATTTTTTTTTCTTAATTCGAACGCACACATGGTTGTCTTTTCATGAATTAACGTACATCCAATACATTAACATTTAGCACAAACATCACATAATCCTAAGTCTACCAGCATTCATACCAACCTACATTCGTTTGGAGCTAATGACAGGGACATGCAACGGGGGAAACAACCTTAGTTTTTGAGCAGAATATACTGAGTCCTAGGGGTCTCTTGGGAAAGGGACCAAGAGTAAGAAGACCCATACCTTTGTTTTCTTGTTAAATGTCCAGAATGCTGCCCAAGAATTCCTCCACAAATCAGCCCACACACCCAAAGTCACACCTTACCCGACTAGTGTAGTACGTTCTGCTTAACGTTACCGGGTTGCTTTCTCTTTTGTGTTTCTATCTTTCAAGTTCTTGATGAACTTTTGCCTTTTCTTGGTTTTTCTTTTGCTGATTGTTTTATCAGTATGCAGCCAAGAAAAGAGAGTGAAAGAGAGAGAGAATCGTGCAAGAGAGAGTGGGGGAAATGGGAGATAGAAGTCTAGTAGAAGTAGGACTTTGTGGGTATGAATTAGTCAATTTAATAATTAATCAACATTAATAAAAATCTGATTTATTTTTCCTAAATCAGATAATATTAATTATTTATTAAAAACTAAGTTAACACATTAAAATAAAAGCAAGTTAAATCTTGCTTCTAGTGGGGCTCGAACCCGAGTGACCCCATTTGCGAGAAATGGGTCAATTCAGGTTGCCCCACCCGAAATACCTTAAATAAATAAATAAATAAATAAATAAATAAATTAATTCCTCAGGGTAATTACAATATTACCCTTGGCTTGGAAAAGACCATTTTACCCTTGGACTCTCAAAACTTAAGATTTCTTCTTTTAAGTCCGGTAAAAACTCTTTCAATTAAATCTTCATTTTCGCGAGCCTCACATGGTTGGTTCCAACCTTTCCAAGCTCAATTAACTCCCCAAGTTAGTTGGCTTGGTCGTAGTAAGTGTTCTGAGGTCTGGTTCTTCGCGTATCAATACGTGTGGACCTTGGTCTAATCGCATGCATTCTTGAAAAACCTAAGTCTTGATCCTATTCATTTTTAGGGTTGTTACACATCAATCATATCAAAAGAAATGGACAATTGTTGGCATTTTGGTCTAATATATTAAAAATTCATAACATATACTCCGACTGATACAAAAGGAGTGACGTAGTTTGACTTGACACGAAATTTAAGAAAATAATAAAGACTTTGAATCTTGTGATCCTAAATAAAAGTTATGTAAAATGTCCCTTTAATCTTCTGGCCTTAATCATGTCACATGGAAAACTGAAACTAAAATGTTACAAAAAAAGAAAGATGTCATTTATTTTGAAACAAATAAAAAAGTAAAGGGGGTCATTCTTTTTTTAAAGTAAGAAGTGTGTTTTATTCATTCACTAGTTCTGCATAATTGTTTTTACTATAATTTTAAATATCAATATTTATCTTTATTTCTAAAAATTTTAGGATTTGTATCAATTACTTTTGATTACATATTTTTGACACAGTTAATTTAATATGCTTATATATTGCATTTCTTACATGTTACTAATTTCATTCGTTACACTAGTTAATATTCATTTTATTTGCTAGTTTTATTAATATGCATTTTTGTCTTTTTAGCACAATCTAGAAATACCTTTAAATAAGGATAAGAATTATATACACAAAAATTTTCTTAACCAACAATTTTGGGCCACAGTCTCGAGCCCACGATTTTAATCCATTATATAAATATTCCTTATTTAATTTTTTAATATGCCAAAAATTAAAGTGGGTGGTGCGAAATTTTCAAGAAGAGAAAAAACACGAAAAGATTCATCCGTCCTATTCTAAAATAACAGCTGCCACCCAAAGACCTTGTTATTTTTCTGTGACAACCCGCCGAAACAACCATCAACAACCCCTAATCACCTCCCTCTGTCAATTGAAACCAACAACACAACTAATCTTCGCCATCGCCAAACAACCAATGGTCAACCCACTGCTCCACCAATCAACTACCAAAACAACCCCAAACTTGCTTCCATTTTCATTCACCAAACAACCCCCCCAACCCCGCTTCATTTTTCTCTTTTATCGAGTGAACCGATGAGCCATTATATCAAGCAAGCAGCGATGTTCGAGTTTACACAATGAAGCAATTAATGGCGAAGACAACTTCGACTACTGGAGCACGCCGCCAGATCCATAGGAATAAACTAGCAACTCTTACAAGCCTTTCACTTCAAGACCCGCTCGGAAAAGCAACACTTCGGTAACCCTTTGTAATTTTGTATTCTTATATCAATCTGGGTTTATTTTTCTGCATCTTTATTGTTGTTAATTCTACCTAAATATGTTTCCACTTTTTACAATTTTTGGGGTTTGCATTATATTAAGCATGCTTTTGATGTTGCTTTGTTCACATTTCTATAATTACTGGAAAATTATTTCTCCGTATCTTTGTTTAACTTTTTTTTTCTTTGTTTGATTCATTTTACATTTGATTAGCTTTATTTTGACTTTTATTTCAGACTAAGAATATCACTGGTGATATATTTTTATATTTCTCTTATTTTCTTTAATATTTAACATATAAATTATCATTTTGTTTTTTAGATCTGGTTTCCACCAAGATTTTTTCATTATTTTAGTATGTGTGCATTTATATATTTTTATACATTACAAGTTAAAATTGGCTGATAATGAAATTACTGTTGATATCCGAGGCCTCTCATGTTAATAAGACTGATTTTATTTTTAAATTATTATTACTTTCATCGATTATCTAATGAATTTGAATAAAATTTAAATTCAGGTGAGACCCACAATTTATGACTTTGAAGGATGCCTAGTACCTTCTGTAATCATTTAAAATTTATTAAATATAAATTTTATAAATGATTCGTATTATATTAAATTGATAAATATATTAATCCAAATAAATATTATGGATTAATATAATTGAGTTACATATTTAAGTCCATAAATATGGACTTAATTAAAGTCTATATTAATTGATTTGAGCTACAATTGATGAACCCAATTTGTTAAGCCCAATTTCATCTCATTCTAGAGCCCATCTTGGCACCACGTCTGCAAATGATGTGGCATGCCAAGTCAAATAACAAACCAATAGAATCATGACATGTGTCAAAGATGACAAGCCCGCTCCATAAAGCCCATATGCCACGTCACTTAAATCTGATTGGTCAAACGGAATCCTATTCCAATCGCAACTCCTCTATTCTAAAAGTATAAATAGGGGTCCTCATAATTCAGAAAGACAGAAGAAAAATCTAAACAAGAAGCTAGAGAAAATCCGTGGTACAAACGACATTTAATTCTCTATAAAGCTACAAGTTTAGGAATTCAAGCATTCAAGTTCAAGAACGATCAAGATCAAGACCATCGAATTCAAGAACAAGCTCGAAGCCCTTGAATTCAAATAAAAGTCAGGATCAAGATAAAGTTCAAGTTCAAGTTCGTTAGAGATTCAAGAACAAGCTTTAAAGTCCTTGAATTTATAGTTGAAAAGGCGAATTCAGAGGAATTATAGAGATTGTAAAACTCACACTTGAAATAATAAAACGATTGTTGCTATAATTTTCTATTCTTGATTATTGTTTTCTCGACGCAAATTTTATTGTCTACAAATTCTGGCACGCCCAGTGGGACAATCTCTACCTCTCATCTCAACTTTTCAAGCATCAAAGAATATCGAGATGACTTCCATGAACAACAGCTCTCGATCAACTGCCTCTAAGGCTACTAACTCCAAGTTCTCTACCGAAGTTGAAGGCTTCCTTGGTGTTACCTTTGGAAGCTTCGGAGTTGTTACGAGAAGCAAGGCTGCTACACTAGGACAACAAACACTTCAAGTGTCGTCTGCATCAACTCCTGTTTTTGGGTCTTCGACTCCAAAAGGAGAAAGTTTCTCCACAAATGCTCTAGAAGGAGGAAGCAGTGTTGCTGAAAAGATCAAGAAGACATTGATTCTCCTTGAACAATCTGGTTCCAAGAGTTCTACCACAAGGGAGAACTGTGATTCAACTTATCAATCATCTCCACGTACATCGCGTAACGTGAGTCCGTTGAAGATTAACTTACGTGACAATTCGTGCTACTCTCCTGCATCTCCAATGGTCATGCAAACGATGGTGAGTGCTGCTTCCTCTCTTGAGGAACAACTCGCAAATCTGACGAAGTTGGTTGAAGGATTGACAAAGCATGTACAAAATCAAGAGTCTCGAATTGATAAGTTGATGGATAGAATGGAAGGACTTTTAGATGGAGATGCTAGTCATGGGCCTGGAAAGGGTATCGAAGTTCAAGAAATCAAAGATCCTGCCAAGAAAGCCCCGTTTGTTAAAGAGATGCCAGTTTCTTCTGAAGGAATGATCCCACTCGATCGCTTGAAGGAGTTTATTGAAGGCACTATCAAAGATAAGTATGAAGTCTCCACCGAATCTTCTCATATGTATGCTAAGCCATACAATGCTAGGATTGATAACTTTAAAATGCCTGCTGGTTATCAACCTCCCAAATTTCAACAATTTGAGGGAAAAGGAAATCCGAAACAACATGTCGCGCACTTCGTAGAGACATGTAATAATGCTGCAACCTATGGAGACCATCTTGTCAAACAGTTTGTTCGCTCTCTAAAAGGAAATGCCTTTGATTGGTACACAGATCTCAAACCTAACTCTATTGACAGTTAGGAGCAATTAGAGCACGAGTTTCTCAATCGCTTCTATAGCACAAGGCGTACAGTGAGCATGGTAGAACTCACGAATACTCACCAAAGGAAGGATGAACCGGTTATGGATTTCATAAATCGATGAAGCAACGCGAGCCTAAATTGCAAGGATAGGCTTAGTGAAGCTTCTGCAATCGAAATGTGTATTCAAGGAATGCACTGGGAGCTTCTTTACATCTTGCAAGGAATAAAACAAAAATCCTTCGAGGATTTAGCTACTCGCGCTCATGATATGGATTTGAGCATGTCATCTGCCTGAAAAGATATGACTATTGTCCATGATCCTCGCAAAGGAAGGGACAAGCAGGAACCCAAAAGATAGAGCAAGTTTCTGCCCAGAAATGACAACAAAGAATCCGTGAGTGTAAATTTGTCGCCAGCAAAGTTCAGTACGAATGAGGGCTTAAAACAAAATGTGAGAACGACTTTCCAAGAACGTTCAAATCAAAAGTCGACGCTGAGAGAGATGCAAGGAAAAAAGTATCCCTTCTTGGATTCTGACGTTTTTGAAATTTTTGATGAATTGCTTGAGTTAAAGCTCATTGACTTGCCAGAGATGAAGCGACCCGATGAAGCTGGAAAAATTGATGACCCAAATTATTGCAAGTATCACAAACTTGTGAGTCATCCTCTTGAAAAACGTTTTGTCTTTAAGGATAGAGTGATGCGATTGGTTAACGAAAATAAAATTATCCTTGATGATGAGAAGGCTAGTTCTAACCAGATCTCTATCACGTTTGGGTCACTTGATCCGGTCAAAATATATATCTCTGAAAAAGCATGAAGAAGAGCCAGTAGACCAGGACGTTGACATAGATGGTGATGAGGGTTGGATTCTTGTAACTAGGCGAAGACGCAATAAGTCAAGCTTACGAAAAGAATTATCCGAATAACTGGTTAGATAAAAAATGGTGAAGAAATCAGAGAAGCAAAAATCAATCAAGCACCCCAAAAGGGAAAAGGTTGAAGTGCATCACTACCAAAAACCTCGACGTCTTGTGACTCTAGAGGAATTTTTGCCAAGCTCGTTCGACACAAAGTCTACTCAAGGCAATGTCGAGGCATCATGTTTCAATGCGGATAAAGAAGAAACAATGAAGGTGCCTCCTACTATAAAAGAAGGAACAACGAGTGAATCCTCATCATAAGTGTCTCCTAGGGAAGAAGAAAAAGATAGAAGGGAAATCTCAAAAATGATGTCTCTTTCATCTTCTGAAAAATTTATTGAACTTTCTTCCCAAGAAGCACATGTCTGTGATACTAAAATCACATTTACAGATAACGATCTTCTATTTGGTGAAACACTACACAATCATCCTTTGTATATGGTGGGTCATGTGCTAGAGAAGAAGATAAATAGAATCTTAATAGATGAAGGATCTAGAGTCAACATTTTGCCTATCCACACATTGAAGGAACTTGGCATCACGACTGGGGAACTTAGTGAAAGTCGTCTGTTGATATAAGGATTTAATCAAGGCGGGCAGAGGTCCATAGGCTCTATTAAATTAGAGATCCACATGGAAGATTTGCGATCAAGCGCATGGATGCATGTGATCGATGCAAAGACATCATACAATATATTACTTGGCAGGCCTTGGGTACATGAGAATAGAATTGTCTCATCTTCGTACTATCACTGTTTGAAATATCTTGAAGGTGGAATTGAAAGAAAGATAGTTGCAGATGATAATCCTTTCACCGAAGTTGATACACACTTTGCGGATGCGAAATTCTATTTGAGAAATTATGTTGTTAAAGGGGTCAAATCCAATGACGTCAAATCAATGAAGATTGATAAGATCATAAGCAAAAGAATTGATGCGGCTATCGAAAAGGTGAAAATTAACACTAAAGACTCTTGTCCCATTCTTAATGAAGGGAAGAGCCTGTCTTCAAAGAAGAAGCTGACTTCTAGGCTTTGCTATGTTCCAAAAGCGAAGAAAGAACAAGATCAACCATCTAACCTTAAAGAAAATGCATTGAGAGGGATAAATCTTCCTATCAGACGGATTGATGCAATAAACTTGTCTTCAAAGTTGCCAGAAAAGTCAGTTGCTCAAGATCAAGTGCGAGATATGACTCTCCCTACAAAACGCACAAAAGAAGGTTTTGATCCCAATGCTTACAAGTTATTTGTGAAGGCAGGATACAACCCTAGTGAGCCATCAGCGCTAGGGAAACTCACATCAGAAGATACAACTAGGAAAGCGCGTGAAGGCCTAGGTTATAGCCAACCGCCGCCAATTCGCATTTCCATAAGAAGGGCCAGCAATAATCATATAGCTTTTGAAGATGACGTCACTGCTCCCAACAAAAGGCCTTCCGTCTTTGATCGACTTGGTAAAGCGACTGCAAGAATTTCTGTGTTTGAGAGGTTAGGTGCTTTGAAGAAGAATAACAAGAACCTGAGAAGTTATTTAAAAGTTACAACGCCTACTACACATTTGATTCGAAAGGATTTCAGAAGTTTAATTCCTTCTAGGATGAGGCAACGAGTGGAACTTGTGGTTTCCTGTAAAGAGGAACTCAAGGCAAAGGTTGATACTGTGGTTTACACCAAAGAGCGCGAGGAAGATGAAGAAAGTGTAGGTTCCTCAAATCATGTAACAATCCAAAATGAGTATGATTCTTTGCCTCAAAAGAAGATTGAGGAAGAGGTAGAAGATATTGTCTCGTGTTGTCATATATCTGTCAATGACAATGATCCTGTGGAAGAGGAAGATGCCAAAGATGCTCCACCAGAACTTGAAGAATGAGTAAAGATCACAATAGATCCTTTGAAGGAAGTTAACCTTGGCACTGATGAAGACCCAAAGCCAACTTACTTAAGTGCGTTTCTAGAAATTGATGAAGAAGTCGCTTACATGAATATACTCAAAGAATATAGAGAAGTCTTTGCTTGGAGTTATAAAGAAATGCCTGGATTGAATCCTAGAGTAGCGGTCCATCAATTGACAGTCAAAAATGGTTCTCGTCCTGTTAAACAAGCTCAAAGACATTTTAGACCAGACTTGATTCCGTTGATAGAAAATGAAGTTAACAAACTCATTGAGGCAGGCTTTATTCGTGAGGTCAAATATCCTACATGGATTTCAAGTATTGTTCCTGTGAGGAAGAAGAATGGTCAAATTCGAGTTTGCGTTGACTTTAGAGATCTCAATAATGCATGCCCTAAAGATGAGTTTCCTCTTCCCATTCCAGAGTTGATGATTGATGCCACCACTGGTTATGAGGCAATGACGTTCATGGATGGTTCTTCTGGATATAATCAAATCCGCATGTCACCAAAAGATGAAGAACTCACTGCATTTCGCATGCCAAAAGGTATTTATTGCTACAAAGTGATGCCATTTGGTTTAAAGAATGCTGCTGCCACATATCAAAGGGCTATGCAAAATATCTTTGATGACTTGCTCCATAAAAATGTTGAATGTTATGTTGATGATTTGGTAGTAAAGTCGAGGAAGAGGGGTGATCATTTGAAAGACTTAAGGATGGTGTTTGAGTTACTCCGAAGATATCAACTAAGGATGAATCCATTAAAATGTGCCTTCGGAGTTACTTCCGGCAAGTTCCTTGGCTTTATTGTGAGACATCGAGGAATTGAAATTGATCAAGCCAAAGTCGATGCAATATTAAAGATGCCTGAACCTCGAGATATTCATGAGTTAAAAAGTCTCCAAGGAAAGTTAGCCTACTTGAGAAGGTTCATCTCAAATCTACCGGGGAGATGTCAACCATTCAGTCATCTCATGAAGAAAGGTGGTCCTTTTAATTGGGACCAAACATGTAGCGATGCCTTTAAAAGTATCAAATTGTATCTAGCGAAACCTCCGGTTTTGGCAGCCCCTATACCTGGAAAACCATTGATACTCTACATTGCAGCACAAGAAAGGTATGTAGGAGCCCTGTTAGCTCAAGAGAATAGTGAAGGTAAAGAAAATGCTCTTTATTACTTAAGTAGAATGATGACGCCAAATGAGCTAAATTATTCGCCAATTGAAAAGTTATGCTTGGCACTGGTCTTCTCAATTCAAAAGATGAAGCATTATTTCCTAGCTCATGTTGTCCGCCTTATTTCTAAAGCAAATCCCATCAAGTTTGTTATGTCAAAACCTGTCCTTAGTGACCGACTAGCAAGATGGTACCTCCAATTCTAACAATTTGAGATTGTGTACATTCCTCAAAAATCCGTGAAGGGACAAGCACTAGCGGATTTCTTAGCAGACCATCCTATACCAAATGATTGAGAGTTAACTGATGAGTTTCCTGATGAAGATGCGATGTTAATTGAAGTTCAACCTCCTTGGAAAATGTACTTTGACGGGGCTGCACATCGCGGCGGAGCTGGTGCTGGCGTGGTATTCATCACTTCACAAGAAGAGATTCTACCATTCTCTTTTACTCAAACAATGTTGCTCCAATAATGTCGCTGAATACCAAGCATTGATACTTGGACTTGAAATGGCCGTTGACATGAAACAATTATATTTACAGGTCTTTGGTGACTATCAATTGGTGATTAATCAACTCTTGGGAAGTTATGAGGTAAAAAAGCCTGAATTGCGCCCTTATCATGATTATGCTCAAAAGTTTATAGGATGGCTTGGAGATGTAACCCTTCAACATGTGCGTAGAACAGAGAATAAGAAAGCTAATACATTGGCTACTCTAGCTTCAACGCTAACCCTTCCTGATCAAACGCAAGTAACTGTCTGTCAAAAATGGATAGTACCACCGTCAAATGAGGAAGAATATATTGAAAATGAGCTTGATCATATCGTCGCCATTGTTGAAGACGCGAAGTAATATTGGAGACAACCCATCTTTGACTACCTGTGGTATGGGATACTTCCAGAAAATCCAAGAAGAAGAACTGACATACGTCGTCGTGCACCTCGTTTCCTTTACTACAAGGACACATTATATAGGCGATCATTTGAGGGTGTGTTATTACGATGTTTGGGAGAGGAAGAAGCGATTCAAGCTCTGCAAGAAGCACACTCAGGAGTATGTGGATCACATCAATCTGGACCAAAACTTCACTTTCACATAAAGAGGATGGGGTATTACTGGACAACCATGGTGAAAGATTGCTTATATTACGCCAGGAGGTGCGATGCTTGTCAATTTCATGCGAATTTCATTCATCATCCACCCGAAGTATTGCACCCAACCATCGCATCTTGGCCATTTGACGCTTGGGGACTGGATGTTGTAGGACCATTACCAAAGTCTTCTGGTGGACACTTATACATCTTGGCTGCAACTGATTACTTTTCAAAATGGGCTGAAGCTGTCGCTCTTAAAGAGGTGAAGAAAGAGAATGTTGCAAATTTTATCCGAGTAAATATTATCTATCGCTTTGGCATCCCTCGCTATATAATAACAGACAATGGCAAACCATTTGATAACAAGTTAATGAACAAGATTTGTGATCTTTTTGACTTTAAACAATGTAAATCTTCTATGTACCATGCTGCCGCTAATGGTCTTGCTGAAGCATTCAATAAGACTCTATGCAACCTGCTCAAGAAAGTTGTCTCCAAATCCAAACGGGATTGTCATGAAAGAATGGAAGAAGCTTTGTGGGCATATAGGATAACATATCGCACACCAACTCAAGCAACACCATATTCACTTGCTTTTGGAGTTGAAGGAGTCCTGCCGCTCGAGCGTCAAATACCCTCGTTAAGACTTGCTATTCAAGAAGGGCTCACTGAGGAAGAAAATGCTCGATTGCGTCTTGCTGAGTTAGAAGAACTTGATGAAAAGAGGCTAGAGGCCCAACAAAACCTTGAATGTTATCAAGCTCGTCTATCTCGTGCTTTTAATAAGAAGGTTCGCCTGAGGTGCTTTCAAGTTGGAGACCAACTTCTCGCGGTAAGAAGACCCATCATTACTTCGCACAAGTCTGGAGGCAAATTTACCTCAAAGTGGGATGGACCATATGTCGTACAAGAAGCATATTCAAATGGTGCTTACAAGCTTGTTGATGCTGATGGCTTAAGGATCGGACCTATTAATGTCAAATTCCTAAAGAGGTACTATCCTTGAAGTAAGATGATGCTCCTTAAGGTACGAGCCTAAACTGCATGTCACTCCTGGCCCGCAAGAGTATAAACTGTGTCCGGCACAGCCACACACACACACCAAAAAAAACAAAAATCTGAACCCCAGAACTACGTTGTGACTTGATCCTCTTCATTGAGGTACGTAGGCGCTTAGAATCATATTCTGAGTTTAGTTGGATGAGTGTCAAAAAAAATATTTCCACTTAAATTCAAATAAAAGTCAAAGCGACATGTATTTTATTTTATCTTATCTTTTGTCTCATCAAACTTTAGACTTGTAGGAAGTATTGATGGGTCTACGGAAGGGGCAAACCCTTATAAAATATGAGTTTCTTATCAGTACGGTGGAAGTTTTTAAATTAGACTAAGTATGCAAATTGAAGTCTTTAGATTCTTCGAGCTCATTATTTGAAGTATCCAAATCCCCTAAGTTTGCATCAACAAAGTTGCAATTCAATGTCTTCAATTTTATTTTTTTTTGAATTTACAAGTTAAGGTCCTAAATCTTGTTACGAGTTGAAACATCGGATTCCACAAAATTCATAAGTCAAGTTTGAATGTGCAAACTAAATAAAAATGTGGAACTTGCACTATATTCATTCTTATTGGCATGGAAAATACGACATGACTTTGAATTAATAAAAGTTTGCAATCAAGAATTAACGACCAAATTCAAATTGAAAATAAATAATGCATGATAAAAAAAAGGGAAAGGGAAAGAATTTCATTGCTATAAAATTGTCTAAAACATCAATCGAAAGCTAAAGAAAAAAATGGGAAAGACAATAAAAAAAAGAAGGAAGTCTAATCTAAGCGTAACTTGTAGTTGGTCAAATCTTGACGACTAGCCTCCAAGCACTCTCTTTTCTGTTACATGCGAATTGAATCTTCAGGCGTTAATAAACTCATATTCTCATACGAGGATATCTCATCTTCTGTAGCTATAATCTTGGCTTGAATCTCCTCGACATTCTTCTTAGCAACTTCTAAAACAATTTCAAGACCCTCTAGTTCTCCTTGTAAAGTTGCTAGCTTCCGCTTAACCTTCTTTAGCGATTTCTTGTTAGAAGAAACATGTTTTGCCTTCTCACCTTCCTCTACTTTGAATAATTCGAGACGCTCTTTGGCATTGGAAAGCAGTTCCATCTTCCTATATTCATGCGACTTGTCAACAAAATTAGAGTGTTCTTGATCATAAGAAGTAGCATGATCAAAAAGAGAATCTACCAAACTCTTCAATGGTGAAAGATCTAGTAAATTCATCTCACTCATCTCCTTGAAAATCTCATAAATATCATCTTTGTAAGATGAAATATTGTTTAGAGATGTTCTGGAAAGTTTTACACAGATCTCTTCCCAAAGACCCAAGATGTACTTCCTTTTGTGATTAAACACAACACCTCTTCCTTCGAAGACAGACATAGCACCACTAATCTTGGGAAGAACTCGGGAAAGCTCATTTGAATTAGGAGCCAACCATTTTAAAGTTTGGCCACGAGAAGTAGACGATGACTTTTGATCTTTCTCGATATTTGAAATTGATTTTGCCTTAGGTCTCAATATCGCGGTAGACTCTTCGCTAACTTGTAGCCTTTCACGCGGTGATCCTTGTAGATGTCCGTCAGCATCAACCTACAAATGAAAGGGGCAGGTTAGCAAGGTCATTTCATTTTATTTTTTTTTCAAAAAAATAAATATAAATAAAATATAATGAAATATATATATATATATACCTTGTCACTCTGAATTGTCAATGATCTAGAAGGAGACACTTCGGACTTCTACAATTTCAGCCCCAGATGGTTCAACTCTTTGCCTCTTCCAACATCGATCCTTGCTAGTTTTGCTTGTTTCTTGAAGGGATCGTTTACTAGAGAAGAGAAATTGGGGGCATTTCTCTTTATTAGTAGGCGTATGAACCAGTTCTTTCTTAGATGCCTTAGAAAAGTTAAGCTTCTTACTTTGATGTTGGGGAGTAAGTGGTGTCTTGACTTTTGAAAGTGCCTTCTCGATATCTTGACTTTTGTCTTCTAGAAGGGTAACAAATTCTGACCCAGCTTTTTCCACCATAACATCCAAATTATCCTCAAGAAACATTCCATAGGACCTCTCCCACCAAGATAAATATTGGGTGGTATAAAGCTTCTTTGCGGAAGTTACCGCAGGAGAAAATGTCGCTTTAGACATAGTCACACGTGATACGCAAATGTGCCAATATCTAAGGCCTTCATCAAGTGACTCAACACGAATATCATTTTCTAAATAGCCAGGATTATCTTGATGGAAACCGAATTGGCGACTAAATTGGTGCAGACTATATGGCTCAATGACAAAGGAACCTCCCCTCCTCCATGGAAGATAATTAAAACGAATGCTCATAAAATAAGCTTGCTCCAACTCTGGTGATTTTTCATCATCAATATAATAAGTTGGGTGAGGCCTACTAAGCATGGTTGCATTCCACACAATGTTCTCCCCCCGATGAACACGCTTTCTTGCCTCATCTTTGTCAAAATACTTTGCAGCACCTTCTCCAGAATATACCACCATTCGCGGTAGAGAAGGTCCACTAGTAAGCGGATAGTGTGTCTTGAGATAATAAGCAAGCCAACCATAAACATAATGAATGGGAAAACAAACTCTTACATGGTCCAACTGTGAATAATTTGAAAGTTTATTTAAGCCATGATATATGCTTGTTAAAATTGGAACCGCAAGGCTAACCCTTTTACCGCTTGCCATTAAGCTCGCTATCTTGAAAGTCTCAGGTCGAATGAAATTTCCTTCTTCAGACGGAAGTACAAAGTCACATAACCAACATGACAAAAAGGCCGTCAGATAAGTCTCATATTTTTGATGTTTCGCTCCAAGCTTAGAAAATACCATCTCTTGAGTACTTGACCATGTATTTATCTCAGTAGGTACTTCGCCTGTAGGATTATGAGTAGACGACAGACGTCGAGATTTCTTCTCTTTTCTTGGGGGAGCTAGCTCATATTTGAGTTCTTTCTTGCACCAAAATTGTATCCATTCATTAAAAGAGACTCCCATATTACCATGATTTTCCTCTTTAAGGTGATGAAAGGCAGCAAACGTATATTCACATGTTCGAGGGAGAAATCTTTCCATCTTATCATTAAATCCTGTAAGTTCAGTGGAGTTTGGTATCACTTCTTCGTAAGGGTATCCGTTAATTGGCAAACCACCAAGAATGTGCAAGTCCCAAAGAGATATGGATGTTTCCCCAGCAGATGTAAGTAATGTATTTGTTTGAGGGCACAAGCCTCACAAAAGGCTTGTATAATATTGGAGTTCCGATCATAGGTAAAAAGAGAAGAAAATACAGCATCACGAATACAAGCACTGTTTAGAGTTTGCCCATTTTTGCTTAAGACATCTTCTGTCCATTCCCAGTACCCCGGAATGCAGCGATATTCACCTTCAAGCACAATGTTGTCTCCCCAACGTAGTTCTTCTTGAATCATGCGGCGACCTAAATTTGAAAATGTTCTCGCAACGTTTGTACGATGAGGAATTGGTTTCTCAAGATACCATACTTTGGAGGGTTTATTAGATTTATGATCATATTCGGATGTCCAACTTTTCATACAAAGCATGTTTCTCAATTGTGGCCATGGATCAACATAACGACCAACAAAAGATTCCTGGACGAAAAACTTAGTCTCCATCGTACTACCCTCTGATCCAACTATGAGATATTTGAGTTTAGAAGATGGACAAGCATAATCCTTGAAAAAAACCATTGTTCAAACTGTAGAAAATAAAAAATAAATAAAAGTGTTAATGTTTATTTATAATAATGCACGAAAGAAGATAAAACTCAAAAAAGAGGGTAGTTAAGAAGGGGCGAATAATTTCAAGCATTCGAGACCTTGTAACACCTTCAGTTTATTTTCAAGGCGGGAACGTTACACGGTATCCTATTAAAGCTTCAAGTTGGTCAAGAATTTGGGACCTTGTAACACCTTGAGTTTATTTTCAAGGCGGGAGCGTTACACGGTATCCTATTAAAACTTAAAGTTGGTTAAGAATTCGGGACCTTGTAACACCTTGAGTTTATTTTCAAGGCGGGAGTGTTACACGGTATTCTAGTAAAGCTTCATGGTCAAGCATCGGGACCTTGTAACACCTTGAGTTTATTTTCAAGGAGAGAACGTTACACCATATCCTATTAAAGCTTCAAGTTGGTTAAGCATTCGGGACCTTGTAACACCTTGAGTTTATTTTCAAGGCGGGAGCGTTACACGGTATCCTATTAAAGCTTCAAGTTGGTCAAGCATTCGGGACCTTGTAACACCTTGACTTTATTTTCAAGGCGGGAGCATTACACGGTATCCTATTAAATCTTCAAGTTGGTTAAGCATTCGGGACCGTGTAACACCTAGAGTTTATTCTCAAGGCGGGAGCGTTACACGGTATTCTAGTAAAGCTTCAAGTTGGTTAAATATTCGGAACCTTGTAACACCTTGAGTTTATTTCAAGGCGGGAGCGTTACACGGTATTCTAGTAAGCTTCAAGTTGGTTAAATATTCGGAACCTTGTAACACCTTGAGTTTATTTCAAGGCGGGAGCGTTACACGGTATTCTAGTGAAGCATCAAGTTGGTTAAGCATTCGGGGCCATGTAACACCTAGAAGGTAATATTTTATTTCTTCAAGACGCAGTTGTTAAACACATCCTTTTCACACCTCAAGACCAAACTGTTGTATTGTGATAATACTCCTCATTGTTAGCCTCCACAAAATCTAAATATTATTTATATTTTCCCTGGAAAAAAAAATAATAACGAAACAATAATTAAAAAAAAAAAATCAAACACGAACCTTGATGTTTGCTCGTAGAAGATCCAAAAGGATGCCCACACGTCAAAACCCCAGAGAACCTGCAAAAGAAGAAAAAAAAAGCTCTGCACTGTTGACGATAAAAAAAAATAAAGAGAGGAAGGATCTATTTATAATGCTCAAATATAGAGGCATGAAATCCTCTCCTACATGAATAATGATTCCTTCTTTTATCTAAACTATAGAAACCAAAACTTGAAGGACACATGCATGCTTGGAATTCTAATTGGTTAAGGAGAGTGTAAAGTCATTACCTATCCTAATTCCAATTGGACAATGAAAGTAAAAATAGCCAAGTGGCCACGTAAGTTCATGTATTTATTTTTTTCACTTTAATTATTCTTGTCCAATTATATTAGAGTGATATATTAATTTATGGCATTTTAAATATATGTCATATAGTTGTCATATGATTAATACTTCAAAGTCTAGTCTTCATGAAAATATTTTTCGACAAGACTTGAAGCAGGGGGCATTTGTAATCATTTAAAATTTAATAAATATAAATTTTATAAATGATTCGGATAATATTAAATTGATAAATATATGAATCCAAATAAATATTATGGATTAATATAATTGAGTTAAATATTTAAGTCCATAAATATGGACTTAACTAAAGTCTAAATTAATTGATTTGAGCTACAATTGATGAACCCAATTTGTTAAGCCCAATTTCATCTCATTCTAGAGCCCATCTTGGTGCCACGTCTGCAAATGATGTGGCATGCCAAGTAAAATAACAAACCAATAGAATCATAACATGTGTCAAAGATGACAAGCCCTCTCCATAAAGCCCACATGACACGTCACTTAAATCTGATTGGTCGAACGAAATCCTATTCCAATCGCAACTCCTCTATTCTAAAACTATAAATAGGGGTCCTCATAATTCAGAAAGACAGAAGAAAAATCTAAACAAGAAGCTAGAGAAAATCCGTGGTACAAACGCCATTTAATTCTCTATAAAGCTACAAGTTTAAGAATTCAAGCATTCAAGTTCAAGAACGATCAAGATCAAGACCATCGAATTCAAGAACAAGCTCGAAGCCCTTGAATTCAAATAAAAGTCAGGATCAAGATAAAGTTCAAGTTCAAGTTCGTTAGAGATTCAAGAACAAGCTTTAAAGTCCTTGAATTTATAGTTGAAAAGGCGAATTCAGAGGAATTATAGAGATTGTAACACTCGCACTTGAAATAATAAAACGATTGTTGCTATAATCTTCCGTTCTTGATTATTGTTTTCTCGACGCGAATTTTATTGTCTACACCTTCACTTTGAAAGTACTCGAACCCTTACCTAGAATCTATAGGTTTTGTAAATATTTTCTTTTATAATTAATTAATTTATTTCCTACTTATTTCCAAAAATTAGGTGGAGACTCTTCTAAAACTATTTTATTCTTAAAATTCTTTTAAAATTTAATTTAGTTGAATAAATTATATTATTATTCTGAGTTACAACAATTTCACCTTATTTGAATAAAGTAGAGATGTAAACAACTCCTATGTATCAGAACAAATACTTGAGAAAATATCACTACAAAAATTTAAAATCTACTCTCTTTCTTCATACTCGTTAAATTAAACTAAACAAATTCAAATTTTATTTGAATGAAGAAGGACGATGGAATTCAAACAGGGACACTTTAGACTGATTTTTAGGGCTCTCAACACACATTAGAAAGGAAGAAATTGTGCATTGAGAGTGCTTCGAAATGTCTCGCTGCTGACAAACATCTCAGACACAAACACAAAAAATATCTACCTATTGGGGAAGCTCAACAACTTAATACACTCAATTTTGGAGCTTTTTACGTGTAAAATTTCGTATGACTCTAGAGGAGAATGATTATAGTATTGGGGAAGATGAAAATCACTTGGAGTATGCAGATGGGAAAGAAACTCCGAAGAGGTGACTTCATTTTTCTAATGCAGAAACATCTAAACATCCTACTCCAGCAGGATTCTTATTAAGACAACCGCAACAATGGTAAGACCTTGAGTTTTATTTCTCGTATGCTTAAGGAGGGTATTCTTTCTCTGAAAATTGAGGACGAGGAGAATATTTGCCTACAAATTAAGGAATGGGAAACAATATTAATTGGTTATAGAATTGGAGATAACCCGTATGAATTTGAAATGCTAGCGTATGTAAAGAAGGTATGTGGTTTTGTTGAACATCCTATGAACTATATCATGATGACGAATACTATGTTTTTAAATTTCACAATACAGATTAAAAGGGGAAATTGATGCAGACCTTATTTTTATGGAAACAGGCTCATGATTTTGAGGAATTGGTATGTCAATTTTGAACTGTATGCTGATCTTTTTAGAAAAATTCCAATTAAGGTAAAGTTCCCTAGATTGAACTAGATGCTGATATGTTTAACCAACTTACCTATTGGATACTTGTATTTTACGACATTGATCAAGGATTCAAGTGCTATTGGGTTTCCATTGGTTACAGATGGATTTATGGCTAAAGTTGAGAAAATATCTTATGTGAGGGTTGTGATTAAGGTGGATATTTCGAAAGTCATGTAAAATACTATTGTTGTCGAAACTACTTCTAGGCATTGGAACCAATCTATTGAATATAAATGGAAACCCAAATTCTTTTAGTATTAAAATGGGACATATAGAAAATAAATGTTGGTTTAAACATGCCCAGATGGGAAAAGAGATGAGACTGAATAAGAAGGACTGGACATGACCAAGGGAAGGGTAAGAGAACGGGGGGTAAAAGAAGAAAGATGGTTACTTTATGGAAACCTATCAGACTCATAGTCTCCTACCATTTAGTAACCATCCTTCTTCCCTTATCCCCTTTTCTCTTAACTCTCCATTGATCATTTCCTATCCTACTTATTAAGTCTTATATATTTTCCGTTCTAGGCGTGTTTAAGCCAATATTCATCTTCAATGTGTCCCATTTAAATAAAACTATAATAGAATTTAGGTCTCCATTCATATTAAATAGATTGGTTCCAAGAACTAGAAGGTGTTTCAACAACAATATTATATGGAAGGAATTTAAAAATATATGTCTTGATTAGGACCCTCACATAATATATTTTCTTTGCCTTAGCAGTAAATCCATCTACACGCAATGGAATCCTTATAGCACTACCAACCTTGTTCAATGTCGTAATAGAAAAGTATTCAACAGGTGATCTTGGGGACATTACCCAAATTAGAATTTGTCTAAACATATCAGCATCAAGTTCAAAATAAACCAATTCCTTAAAATCATGGGCATGTTTCCATAGAAATAAATAAGGTCCAGCCTGCATCACATTCTCCTTTTCAGCGATATTATGAAATTTTGAAACATAGTATCCATCATCATGATATAGTACCTGGGGCAGTACAACAACACCCCACACCTTCTTGACATACTCTACTAGTTGCAATTCATACGGTTTATCTCCAGTTATATATACAATTAAGAGTTTTTCCCATTCCTTGATCTATAGGCACATATCCTCCTCCTCAATTTTTACAGTAAGAATACCCTCCTTGAGAATAGGACGAAAAATATTCAAGGTCTTACCATTGCTACGGTTGCCTTTATCAGAATCTCCCGCTGGAGTAGGATGTTAAGACGTTTCAGCAAAAGAAAAATGCAGTCGCCCCTTTCGAGTTTCTTTCTTATTTGTATTCTCCAAGTGAATTTCATCTTCCACACTACAATCATCAATCTCCTATACAATCGTACAAAATTGCGGAGGTAAGAAGATCCCAAAAGAAAGAGGATGCAATTGTTAAGCTTCAACAATATCAGGGGTAACTATTTTTGGTATTTGTGTATGAGCTGTTTGACGACAGTGAGTCATCGGAAAACACTCTCAATGCACAATTTCTGCCTTGCTATTGTGCAATGAGAGACCTAAAAATCAGTGATAAATTGCACCTGTTTGAATTCAATCTTCTTGCTTGATCAACTTTACCAATTTTACTCTATTAGCTCATCAAATTTAATAATTATGAAAATATCACAAGAACTGAAATTTTCAAATTTATCCTTCTGACACCTACTCATCAAATAGAATCAAATATAGTTTTCCTACTCATAAAATTAAATCAAATAGAATATTTAAATAATTGAGAGAAACGACTAATTCTGGTGGGTCCTACTCATTTAGACATTGAAAGACACTACTACAAAACAGTAACGTAGATAACGTGTCAATTATCTAAGGGATGAAGAAGAAGATATTTCTTAGAGATTTAAGGAGTTTGGATATCCCTCTCCTACTAAGGAGTTCGAGGTGAAATATTTATCCTCTGAAGAAAGCTTGCAGAACAAAGAGCATGAAGTTGGGACTGCAAAAGGAAGTGTTGGTCTTCCTTCACATGTAGGCTTTCTTCTATGGCTGGAAAAAAAACATTTGAATATGCAGATCCATATTTTCGCGATTTTTACAAGTAAAGGATGTGTCCTTCTTTAAGGTATGGAAAGTATTGGCTGCCTATGATACCTTGGATGCCAGTCCTAGATCTATGTAATAATGAGGAAGATTTTTTTGCTCCTGCATTTAAATTGAGCATAACATGGTCAGTGCTAGAGCCGCTAAATTAAGATGAAACCAAATGACTATTTGAGGCCTTTCAAGCTTCTTGTGCTAGGTGTAGACTAGGAAACTGAAAAGACATTGAAGATCATCCTATGCACTCACATTTGGTTTGTTCAATTAATGGAAACAACTATGATGTAATAAACATATTTCCATCGGATGGAGAAACTTTTTCACTCATTAAAAATTTGGATGTGAATTGTGCCGTAAACATAGTAGTGATATAAATTTCAAACTTTAGTTTCTTGAGGTCTTGTCAGACCATGTTGATGCTATTAGTGTTCATGATGCATACTTGGATAAAGAAAAAGGGTTTTACTTGTCTATTCCATTGAGTAGAAGATCATTTTCTAGTTCGTGCAATGGATATGTTTTGATATTAAAATTCATAAATGAGAAAAGATAATTGATGTAGGGTCTAGTTTGAAGGATCCTTCAAGAACATTATCCCTCTCCATCTTGTAATCTTCAAAGAAGGAATTTTATGAGCGAATCTAAACAAATCCTTCGCCGGAACTACAAATGGATCTCCTACTCGATGGAAAAGATAAGTAATGCCTTTTACTTTGTCGAAGTATGAACCATGCACATCAATTGCAACAACATACTCTGACATGATCGCAATAAACTCGTAGTTGTAATTTTTATTGCTTCCTGGATGAGGACACAAGTTCATATCCCACTCCTTAAAGAGGGCCCAAGTTTCTCCTTCAATTTGAAATAATATTTATTGCATCATAGGTGTTTCCATTTATCTCACATACCAAATGTAGAACATAGTTTCATCTTCAATATCTTTTGAGTTTCCTTGTTTTAACCTAGCATAAGAGCTGGAAAACCCTCATGTAGAAATTTTGTTTACTCTTTATTCAACTTCTCTCGCTCAAACCATGTTATGGGCAATTTAAATGCAGGAGACAAAATCTTCCTTATGACTGCATAGAATCTTGGCATGGCATCCAAGGTATCATAGACAACCCATACTTGCCCAACCCTAAACAAAGATTCGTCCTTGTTTTATCAAAATCCCTAAATTCTTTATGTGCGTATTAAAATACTTACAACTCGATCATAGCAGAAATCGCTATATCTGATCTAAGATCTACTCTTCAATTTGCGCTTAATCATATGTGTTTTGCAAGCTCTTTTCAGAGGACAAATGTTGCACCACAAACTCCTTAATATGAGAGGCATGTAAAATGTAACACCCCGAAAATTTGTAAGTTAAGACTCGAACCATTCTTCATTTATTTGTAGGGTCATATCGGGTGATTAATAAATTATCCATATGTTTGAAGGTAAATTCTTCAGTTTGGGAATGATTTTGATATTAATTAAGTTGACTAGAATCACATGGCACAAAGTAGAGTTGAATGTTTCCTTATCGATTATGTTTTGATGTAAAATTATATTTGGGTAAACTTCAAACTACCATATCTCATAGAATATAAAGAGTTATGTGGCCCATAACCTATCAAATAATAGGCATTTGAATCTTTTTTTCAATGCTACTAATTTTGCGTCAATCCAATTTCTAAGTAAAAAGTTCTGACCATTTTAGTAATTGCTGTAGTGCAGTTCAATTTTAGCAATGGGAAAACACTAAATACGGTTATTTTCTTCTCCCTATCACACTAGAAAAACGTCAATACAAGTTTTTTAAATCCTATAAATCCCTAAATAATTGTAGTTTCATATTTGAATCAATCATTCTTTCTCTCTCAAATGTTAAGATAAAATCCAAAGGAAAAATCAAAGTTGAAGAATCTATTCAAACATCATTCAATCTTTTTCAAGATTCCTCTTAAAGTTAAGTCTCTAAAAATAATTTCATTCTTTCGAACTGCAATTCCTCCATACAATTATGAATCACTAATGAAAATTATAATTTTTTGTCATAGAGATTTCAAGAAACTAATTCAAGAATCTCATGAAAGGTTTCCTGATTTTTTGCCTTTAAGCTAGGGTTTCAAGACTTCTAATGAAGTTCTTGTTCAATAATTTTAAAGATATTTGAAGATTGTTCAAGAACCTTCTTCTTCTAGACATTTAAGGCTATTATAGTATTTGAATAGTTCGTCCTCATGCTCTACATCTACTTCCAAATAAGTAAAAGAGAAATCTAGAAGTCTACCCCTAGATTTGAGTATTCTTAAGTTGATTTTGAGTTCTTGAATTCTTGATTCTTTCAGAATTATATTCCTAATAATTATTCTTATTGATATCCTTCAGTTGATTTGTTCATGTCTACATTTTAGCATGAACCATATTTTGAGTTATAAGAGTTGAGAAGCTTTTGAAAGCCAACACTGGAGTTTTAAATGGAGTTATTGAGAAAGTTAAGATGAGTATTGAGAAAGAGTTTCTATAATATTACTAGTCTTACAATCGAGTATGACATAAATTTTAAAGTAGTCTGATATCTAGTTATGTCATCAATTTTTAAGCACTATGATATCTAGTATGCCATCAATATTTAATAAGTATTGTATCTTGATATACAATCAATATTTATCTAGTATGACATTCCGAGTCATCAATGATCATATTAAAATATGATTTTTTAGAAAGTGTTTACAAGTATTAATTGAGCAATAGTATAAAGGGATTATTTATTCCCAAGTAAATCAGTTTTTATATTGATAAAAGAGAAACATTGATTTCTAAATGAGTTATGAGTTAAAAAGATATTTCTAGAGTAGTTTCCACTTAAGAGGTTAGTTTGAGAAATTATCTGAAACCAGAGGAAGATTTATGTTTTTAAACATATGAGCATCAGTTATATATATTTTTTGGAGTAGCATTAAGCACCGATATTGTGATGAGTTTAGTAAACTCAAAATCTTCATGAACCATGTATGTCAACATTGGGTAAAGGATCATACTTTTTAGATGATTCTTTGTTGCTTTTTAAATATAACTTAGTGGATCAACTTAGTTGAGGAGTCCTATAACCCGACAAGAGAAATGACGGTCCTCGCATTGTGGGCGAGACGTTGTATCATCATGTAGCTCATAGTGATGGTTGTTGGTTAGAAAATCTCTCAAATTGATACAGTTAAAAGTACATTTTTATTTTGTCACATCATATGTCTAGATATGAGTAAGCATTTGGTAAATTTTAATGATGTCATATATTTACATTTAATTTAGTGTATATGAATAACTATTGTAGTCCTTTTATTCTGTTAATTTTATTTTCTGCTATATAGCATACTTGTTTACTCAACGTACTGATGCCATTCAACCTTCATCATCTACTTATGTTGATATAGGTCATTAGGACCCTCAACAAGTGTCCGTTGAGATCATTTCATCATCTTTTGAGTAATACCTCCTTGATTTCAGAGGACTCTAGTTTTATAAGATATTAGTAATAATTTTGAGGTGTAATTGGTCTTTTTTCCGATACTCTTCATTATACAACAAAGGCTTCATAAATAAGCAGTTTTAAAGAGTTTTTCCGTTTTAGCTATTTTATTTACAAGTTATGTTTCAAACAAAGTATATTCAGCTAAGTTTTGAGATTCAGTAAACTACTTCCAAACATTTCTTTCAATTTGATGCTTATGTATACTCAAGTTAGTCATACTCTTATAGTCAGCAAGGTTGAGAGTTTTATTGGCAATGAACAATGGTTCTTGAGTGCTAGCCACATGAAGGGTGTAGGCTCGGGTCCTGATAAACTTCGTGTTAAAGAACAAAGTTCAAGTGTCCTAGGTTGTCTATGAAATTGTGTCAAGTAGGATCTTATTTATGGCGTTGAGGGCCCCATTTCTATAATTGAGGGACTAAAAACATTTGGTATGTTTGCCTTCTTTCATACTCTAAAGCTTACAACTGAAATATGTCATAAGGACCTTATTCATACTTGTGCTCTTCTTAGAACTATTTAACTACCCTCATAATAAAGGTAGTCAAGGAAAAGTTAGTTCTTTACCGATGAGTTTCTCTCAACAAAAATCTTGAGGAAGTCATCAGACTGTAGAGAGGCTTGAGTGAAGCCTCTGAGTGAGTCAAGTGTTATGTTTTCAAAGAATGCACTCATTTTCATATATCATGCATTAAAGAAAAAAAGGAGATGTACTCTTTTCTCTAAAGTTTATGTCAATTGTGACCATGTGAGGAAACATATTTTAGAGCTTCGGTAGTGATTGCACCCGAAAAGATAGTATGATTTATGAGGTTATAAGCAGTAGTAGAAAAAGTGCCCAAAATTAGAAGAATGCATGCACAAGTGGGAATGTCTATCTCTTGAATCAAACCTCCCGGTCTACGATGTTCGGCCTTTACTTTTTGACGATTTGGACATTTTGCAACAAATTCCGCTATATCCTTCTTCAACCCTTCCCACCAATATATCTCTTGTAAATCACGATCCTTCTTCCAAAATTTGCTTTCTTAAGTCATTTACATCCGGCACACATAACCTACCTTGGTACCTAAGTACCCCATCCCCCCTTGGGAGATAAAGTCATTAGATTTTCTAAGAACTGTTATTTCAACTCCATCAATAGAGGATGAATATGTTTCTTTGACTTCACCTCAACAACTAAAGATAATTCGGAGTTATGACTAACCGTAACTCCTCCCCTCGAAAAATACTCTAACCGAAAACCCAAATGGGCCAATCTATGCACCTCTATCCTTAACTCTTTATTACCATCGGGAACATGGGCCAAACTACCCATTGATATTTGACCTAAAACATCGGCCACCACATTGGCTTTGTTGGGGTGGTAAAGAACACTCATATCATATTCACTTAAGAGTTCTAACCATCTCCTTTGCTGGAGATTTACCTCCTTTTGAGTGAACACATATTGGAGACTTTTATGGTCGGTGAACACATCCACATGCACCATACATAGATAGTGTCTCCATGTCTTTAAAGAAAAAACTACGGCCGCTAATTTAATATCATGTGTTGGATAGATGTTTCCATACACCTTGAGTTATGTAGAGGTATATTCTATAACTTTACAATGTTGCATGAGGACACAATCCAAACCTACTCAATAAGCATTACAATATATAACAATCCCCTTTGTGCCCTCCGGCAAGGCCAATACCGGAGTGGAGGTAAGCTTGTCTTTCAACAATTGAAAAAATCCCTCTCACATGTCTCCTATAACTCAAAGTTAACCTTCTTTTCACTCAAATCAGTTAATGAAGATATGATGGAGGAAAATAAATCAACAAACCTCCAATAATACTTGGCCAAGACCAAGATGCTTTGATTGTCGGTAGGGCTCAAAGGTCTAGGCCAACTTTTGAGCGCTTTCGTCTTTCTTGGATCTACTTTTGCCCCTTCCCTAGATACAATGTGACCAAGAAAAGCAACGATCTCAACTAAAATTAGCACTTACTATATTTGGCAAAGTTTTCGGCATCCTTTACAACTTGCAAAACTATCCTGAAATGGTTTACATGGTCAACATCACTTTTACAGTATATAAAGATTTCATCGATAAATACAATTTGAAAAAAAATCAAAATACTTTCTAATATCTTGATTCATAATGTTAATGAAAGCCACCGGGGCATTTGTTAGGCCAAAAGACATGACTCAGAATTCAAAATGATCATACCTAGTTTGGAAGGACGTTTAAGGTATGTCAACCTCTCTAACTAATAGTTGGTGATATTCGGATATCAAATCGATTTTCATAAAGTAACGTGTACCTTTGAGTTGATAAAACAAATCATCAATCCTAGGAAGAGGATAATTATTCTTTATTGTGACCTTGTTCAATTGGCGGTAGTCAATACTTATTCTAAGAGACCCATCTTTCTTTTTCACAAACAACACCAGGGCACCCCACAGAGATATGCTTAGTTAAATAAAGCCCTTATCTAGTAAATCCTTGAGTTGAGACTTTAATTCCTTCAACTCAATCGGGGCGATTCAGCATGCAGGGATTAATATGCTTTGAATAAAGCCCTTGCCAGGGAAGACTTCCAGAAAATCCCTCACTACAGGGACAGGCTCTAGAGGGGGAGTCTCGAACTCCAGAACATTGTCTCTCACAATATGATAGAGACGTCCCTTAGAAATTAACTTGCAAGCTTTAAGACATAAAATAATTTGACTTCTCGGAGTAAGGTTTCCCCCCTTCCACTCTAAAACGGGTTCATTTGGAAATTGAAATTTTACTACCCGAGTTCTACAATCGATGGAAGCAAAACAAGAATGTAGCCAATCATTCCCTAAAATAACATTGAAATCTAACATATCGAGTTCTACCAAGTCTACCAATGTGACTGTATTTGTCAATGCCATGTGATAACCCCTATAAACTCTTTTAACAAGTACAGAATCACCCACCGGGGTAGAAACCGAAAAAACATCATGGAAAACATCGGAAAGTATATAAAATCTCATATCCACTAAAGGAGTTACAAAAGACAAGGTGGAACTGGGTTCCAACAATGTATAAACATCAATGGAAAATACTTGTAACATACCGGTAACAACATCCTAAGAGCTCTCTTGATTACCTCGCGATTGTATGGCATATAAACAATTCTTTTTGGGAGCATCGGAGTTTGGAGCATTAGTGGGAGATTGAATACCTTCTCTCCCTTTGTCCGCACGGATTGGACAATACTTCAATTAGTGGCCACTTTTACCAAATCCATAGAAAACGCCCATACCGGCAAGCACTTGCCTTCATGTTTTTTATGATACTTGGCACATGTAGTTTTTTCCACAAAAGGGCCACTATTATTTCCTCCTTTAGCCTTAGGGGTAGTCCTCCTCCCTTGATTTGGATTTGGAGCATTGGATGGACTTGGACTAGAAAACCTCTTTTTGACCTTGGTTTTTCTTGTATTTCAAACCTAGCCTTGGAGAAATTTCCTTCATCGGGCTTTTCCCTTTTCAACTCTCTACAAACTTTTTTAAGCTTTTGTTCCTCCATTTGTTCGACATGGACCCTAAGACGAGAAACTTCCATGCCGATCTACATTCATTTGTCACATGATCGGATACCCCCATAACAAACATATTCATCTTAGCCCTAGAGTCCGCCACTATAGTGGGAGCATATTTTGATAGTTGAGTGAACTTGAGGATATACTCCTTCACAATCATATTCTCTTGACGAAGATTGATGAATTCTTGCATTTTTCTGTCCTTTAGTTCCAAGGGAATGAACCTATGAAGGAAAACCATTTAGAATAGCTCCTAAGTAATCCGACCTCCTCTATCTGGCCTCTCATCTTTCCATTGTTCATACCAAACTTGAGCCACATCTTTAAGTTGATAGGCGGCTAGTTCCGCCTTTTCTTGAGAAATCATACCCATGGCATTTATCACCTTATATACTTCATCTATGAACCCTTGCGGGTCTTTCTCCACCTTGGAGCCAAAGAATGTAGGGGTATTCACCCTTGTGAAATCCCATATCCTTGAAGAGGTGGTGCTAGCATCGAGGTTCACTAGTACCCTAGTATCCCTAGATACATTATTAGACAACACTTGAGTCAAACTGTGGATGGCAACCCTTATCTCCACATTACACATAGCCCATTCTTCAATAGGAACTTGAGGGTTTTGAGGAGCTTGAAGGGGAATAACCTCATTGACATTCTTCTCTTCGGCACTCCTACCATTATTCCTTCTTGTATTTATTGCCTAAAAGCACAATAAAAGGATCAGAAGAAAAGAATTAGATAGTATTAGGATTACAAGAAAGAATATAGATTAATGAAGAAAGGAATGTTATTAATTATCTCATAGCCTCTTATTCATAGAGGTTGCGCGCTTCACATTTATGAATAAGACTCTAATTGACGTGGTGTTTGTGACATCAACCCTAATATTATCCCAAAACCTTATGCTATGATACCAAGTTTGTAACGACCAGAGATTACCATGTAGACATTACCGGCGTACTCGACATCAAAGAGTTCTTATACAAGCCCTTAGCGTAATCGTCACGGTAAAACGAACTTGAAATAATGCGGAATTTAAAACTTTTTACAATAGAAGTTCAAACTTCATTTTCATAAGCAAAATAGTAAGAATCTAATACCGTTATCACACATACACCATCTATTAATAAGATTTCAACAAAAAGTATTCAAATAGGATCCTTAGCCCTTTAGACACAATAGTCTTTTAGAACAAAAGTACATAAGGAAAGATTACTAATTCTATTAAATCAATAGAGAAATCATATAGTGGATCAAGTGCATTAGTCATCAGATCTTTGAGGATCTACCACAAGTCTTGGGGATAATGATCCCAAGCTTTCTTCAAAGATTTATGAGTAAACCAATTAGTCGGAACCTATACTTATAATAGAAAAAGGAGAAAAGGGTTTAGTACAATTAATGCACTAAGTATGGAGAAATGCATAAAAACCATTAAAACATTAGAAAGGGACATTGATATGAAAGGATGTTTTATGAAGTTTTGGAAAGCCTTTCACATCCTCAATACAAAACATAAGGTAAATACCCCAACCATGTCCAACTACAATGAATCTGTAACCTTGGAACATACCAAGACTCATTTCTGCAATGTAAAGTTAGAATCCCATAATACCAACTCTACTAAGTGATCCTTACAACCCACCTTAGACACACACATTACCTTTCCATTACACTATATTTTATAATCATGATTTAAACACATACATCATGAACCACATTTAAATATAAGAACATGCTCACTACAACCATTTTAAATTTAATATACATGTTATTATTATCATTTCATAACCACAAAGAACCACTCACAACACCCTTATAAGCCTACTAGTGCAATTTACAAGTCAAGTACGATAACCCCACTTCGACTTAGTAAACTCATTAGGATGTCATAGACTAGTTCATGCTTTATTCATTACTTCTTTATTTAGGGAATATCAACCATAACCGACGTAGACAATGAGAGGTTACATGGAATCCTTTGTCATAAACCCCTACACCAAAAAAGGGTGTTCTACTTGCCAAAGTATAACCTACATTCTAGCTACTATGTGGATCCACTAGCTATGTCCTACGGGGGAACGTCGTAACGGTATAGGGAGATTGGTTCTAATGACTCTACCTATTGCATTAACGGAGGAGTCCTCATCTCATGAGTATCACTAGGATGACCCAACCTCTTGCATAAACGGAAAGGTGTTTTCCTCATTGGCCATATCCTCTTGGTGCTTAGTATACTTTCCCAAATCACTACCATTAGTTCTTTTAATTCCATCTACATGTGTGAAGAGCAATCCATCTTCATTCAATACAATTCAACATAAAGATATTAGACTCATTAGGTGAGGATACACTTTCATCCTAGAATCAACATACATATGTGGGTAGTGCTTTTTACAATATTAATCATGATGTTTTCATGAGAATTATACTTTCAATCAACACAAGAGATTAGATTCATCCCACACAATTCATGCAACATAATAGGTAGGGTTCAATAAAGTAGAAACCACTTCACAATGCATTTTTTAGCTTTCATCCTTTCATAAGCCATGTACCTTGCAAGCAACTTTAAAGTTCATATATTACATTCTCCAACATATATACAAACCCTAAGATTTAACCTCTTTTCAAGGAGAAGAATAAAGTATCATAATAACTTCCATATACATCACAATAGACATGAAACAAGATTATTTGGCCAGAGAATCATCAATTACATTACATCATATTCATCTCTACCCAATTAATCCAATAAGATCCATGAAATTAAGTCATAGGGTGCACATGGGTTCTTGGGATATTTTCCCAATAGAAATCATCAATTAACCCTAATATATTCAAAATATAAGGCACATAACATAAATAAAATAATTAGGAGTGAACCCATGGCTAGATCATAAACCCTAGTTTTTGGTCACCATAATAATTTCTAAAATAAAAGTTTTGAAGGGCTTCATGGAGAAACTAATCCATGAATCAACATCCCCATACCTTATTTGATGATATTCCACAAATTTGAAGTGAAAAGAGATTGATCTTGAGTGCCCTAGCTTGAGATCTTCCTTGTTCTTTAATGGTGGGTTAGAGAGAGAATTTGTGAGAGAGGGAAAGTGGGTTTTGATTTTTTATTTTGAATTTATAAAGTGTGGTTGGTTTTAATTAGTTAAAGTCCTTTAATATATCTAAAATTACCAAATTAGACCGACCACACACTTAATTTTCCAAGGGTGGAATTTAATAATTCACCCTTGGCTTGGCAGCAACATGCACCAGTTCGCAGGAACCATCGACGACCTCCAATCAACGGTCCGTTGTTCCATGAACGGACTGTCCTGAAAAACCGTCGTTTGGTTCAAACACTGGTCGAATAGAGCCTTGGATCCAAAATTAAATGTGTGGAATCACGACGGAGCGTGAGTCAATCAACGGGGCGTCGTTGACCCTCATCGTTTGCTTGCTGTTTTGACAGCTTTTAGGGTAAAGGTTTGGGTCCTCCTCGAGGGCCCTTAGGATTGGCCTCGAGGATTCGTACCCGTACGTTTTAATCCTCAAAACACTCTAATGTGTACCCTTAGCATTTTCGTAAGGTTTGACCTCCATAAAACTCCTCAAACCCTGTATAAACCCTTAAGGCACACTAGTTAATTTTCAGTAGTCTCCAGACGTTGTGGTCGTTCCTTGATGTTTTGGATTTATTCCTAATCAAGTTAATTATGTTAGTTTAGGTCTAAAATCATCATCATTAACTACGTGAGGCTCTAGTCTAGATCTTGGAACTTTCGGGGTGTTACATCGGGACAACATGAAACACCATCAAAACTCAAGAAAACCACAAACACACACATGTTAGGTTTCTAGTATCGGTAGTTCATTTTTTAAAGTCGTTACAATAAAATATTTAAGAATAAGGAAGAGTTGTTCGGAAAATTTTTAGTGAACCTAATGAGAAGGAACTGAAGAATTGGGAAAATTGTATCTTTTGTCCTCCTTAATCTTGTTTCCAACTTCATCCTCTTTTTATTAATAATTATATTGCTTTAGAACTTTCTGATTAAGTCAGAATTTGTTTTACTTGTTTTGTTATAATATATATGCCAAAACTCCAAACATAAATTTGAATAACTTTTCAAGAACTAATTAAAATGTTTTCAATTACTTCATATGAAAAAAAAAAAATATATTTGTTTTTAGCTTCTGAAATATCAATTAATCGTGATAATAATCCTTATGATATTCAATTTCGCACCTTCGATTTTTCATTGATTTAACTATTCATTTTTTTAAAAGTTATTGTTTATTGAATTATTTAAGTGTTCATGTGTGTGTGTATATATATATATATATATATATATATATATATATATTGTCCAAAAATATCCTACCGATGGACATGTATTTATTTTGTCCAAAAATATCCTACCGATTGATCCTTCGAATTTAAACTTCCAACGGACAAACAGTTACAATTCAAAATATCCTACCAATTTATTCTCATGCATCCCACCGATATACATGTTTTTATTTTGATACATATTCTATTTATTGATTCACTTTTGTCGTATAAAATGGACAGACAATCATTTTATCACTATACTTATATTATGTCGATAGATATGTTTGCATTTTTAATAAACTCATACAACACTTCAAGAATCAAACAAGGTTGTTAACATGCATGGATTTTAAAGAAAGAAAGACTTCGAATAACAAAGATAATAGTGTATCCACAAAAATATGCAAAAATAATTGTAGAAAGTATCGAAAAGGATGTCACCCGTTTCTTTAAATTAAACTCTACTATTGAATTTTATCTTTGTTTTTCCAAGAATATCCAAAAGAATGCATCTCAATTAAGAAAGACGTGTGGACTACACTACCAAGAACGCAACACAGTGTGAAACCTTTTGATAAAAAATTGAGGAGCGACTTCCATCATATTCAAACAACACTTTTAGACGAAAGTCACATGTTTAACAAAAATCGAGTTTGTGAATTTTCTTTTTCTATTCTTTCTTTCATCAATCATATCAAAAGAAAGGGGCAATTGTTGGCATTTTGGTCTAATATATTAAAAATTCCTAACTTATACTCCGGCAGTTTCAAAAGGAGTGGCGTAGTTTAACTTGACACGAAGTTTAAAACATAATAAAGACTTTGAATCTTGTGATCCTAAATAAAATTTATGTCAAAAGTCCCTGTAATCTTCTGGTCTTAATCATGTCACGTGGAAAGCTGATACTAAAATTTTATCAAAAAAAGAAAGAGGTCATTCATTTTGAAACAAACAAAAAAGTAAAGGGGAGCATTCTTTTTTAAAGTAAGGAGTATGTTTTATTCATTCAGTAGTTCTGCATAAATTTTTTAAATATAATTATAAATATCGTTACTTATATTTATTTCTAAAAAATTTAGAATTTGTATCAATGACTTTTGATTACATATTTTTGACACGGTTAATTTAATATGCTTATATATTGGATTTCTTACATGTCACTAATTTCATTCGTTACACTAGTTAATATTCCTTTTATTTGGTAGTTTTATTAATATGCATTTTTGTCTTTTTAGCACAATCTAGAAATACCTTTAAATAAGGATAAGAATTATCTACACAAAAAGTTTCTTAATCAACAATTTTGGGCCACAGTCTCGAGCCCAGGATTTCAGACCATTATATAAATATCCTTATTTAATTTTTTAATATGCCAAAAAACAAAGTGGGTGGTGCGAAATTTTCAAGAAGAGAAAAAACCCTAAAAGATTCTTCTGTCGTATTCTAAAATTATAGCTGCCAGCCAAAGCCCCTGTTTTTTTTTCGGGTGAAAACCCGCCGAACAACCATCAACAACCCCCAAACGACCTCCTTCAGTCAATTGAAAAGCAACAACACAACTAATCTTCAGCGTAGCCAAACAACCAATGCTCAACCCACTGCTCCACCAATCAACTACCAAAACAACCCCAAACTTGCTTCCATTTTCATTCACCAAACAACCCCCCCTCCCCAAACCCCGCTTCATTTTTCTCTTTTATCGAGTCAACCGATGAGCCATTATATCCAGCAAGCAGTAATCTTCGAGTTTACACAATGAAGCAATTAATGGCGAAGACAACATAGACTACTGGATCACGCCGTCAGATCCAAAGGAATAAACTAGCAACTCTTACAAGCCTTTCACTTCAAGATCCGCTCGGAAAAGCAACACTTAGGTAACCCTTTGTAATTTTATATTCTTATATCAATCATTTTTTTTTGTGGCATCTTTATTGCTGTTAATTCTACCTAAATATGTTTTCACTTTTTACAATTTTTGGGGTTTGAATTATATGAAACATGCTTTTCATGTTGCTTTGTTCACATTTTATAATTATTGGAAAATTGTTTCTCCGTATCTTTGTTTAACTTTTTTGTCTTTGTTTAATTCATTTTATATTTGATTAACTTTATTTTGACTTTTATTTCCAACTAAGAATATCACTGGTGATATATTTTTATATTTGCTTTTATTTTATTCAATATTTAAAATATAAATTATCATTTTGTTTTTTAGATTTGTTCCACCTTGAATTTTTCATTATTTTAGTATGTGTGAATTTATATATTTTTTTACATTACAAGTTAAAATTGGCTGATAATGAAATTACAGTTGATTTCCAAGGCCTCTCATGTTAATAAGACTGGTTTTATTTTTAAATTATTATTGCTTTCATCGATTATCTAATGAATTTGAAAAAAAATTGAACTCAGGTGAGACCCACAATTTATGATTTCGAAGGATGCCTAGTACCTTCACATTGAAAGTACTCGAACCCTTACGTAGAATCTATAGATTTTGTAAATATTTTATTTTGTAATTAATTAATTTCTTTCCTACTTATTTACAAAAATTAGGTGGAGACTCTTTTAAAACTATATTTTATTCTTAAAAATTCTTTTAAAATTTAATTTAATTTAATTGAATAAATTATATTATTATTCTGACTTACAACAATATCACCTTATTTGTAGTGATGTAAACAGAATAAATACTTGAGAAAATATCACTACAAAAATTTAAAATCTACTCTCTTTCTTCATACTCGATAAATTAAACTAAATAAATTCAAATTTTATTCGAATGAAGAAGCATGATGGAATTCAAACAGGGACACTTTAGACTGATTTTTAGGGCTCTTAGCGCACATTAGAAAGGAAGAAATTGTGCATTGAGAGTGCTTCGCAATGAATAGCTGCTGACAAACATCTCAGACACAAACACAAAAAATATCTACCTATTGGTGAAGCTCAACAACTGAATTCGCTCACTTTTGGAGCTTTGTACCTGTAAAATTTCGTGTGACTCTAGAGGAGATTGATTATAGTATCGGGGAAGATGAAAATCACTTAGAGAATACAGATGGAAAAGAAACTCCGAAGAGGTAACTTCATTTTTATGATGCAGAAACATCTAAACATCCTACTCCAGCGGGGATTCTTACTAAGACAACCGCAACAATTGTAGGACCTTGAGTTTTATTTCTTGTATGCTTAAGGAGGGTATTCTTTCTCTGAAAATTGAGGAGGAGGAGAATATTTGCCTACAAAATTAAGGAATGGGAAACAACATTAATTGGTTACATAATTGGAGATAACCCGTATGAATTGAAAATGCTAACGTATGTCAAGAAGGTATGAGGTTTTGTTGAACATCCCTATGAACTATATCATGATGATGGATACTATGTTTTTAAATTTCACAAGACAGATTAAAAGGAGAAAGTGATGCAGGCTAGACCTTATTTTAATGGAAACAGGCCCATGATTTTGAGGAATTGGTATGTTGATTTTGAACTGTATGCTGATCTTTTTAGAAAAATTCCGATTAAGGTAAAGTTCCCTATATTGAACTAGATGCTGATATGTTTAACCAACTTACATGTTGGATACTTGTCTTTTACGACATTGATCAAGGATTCAAGTACTATTGGGTTTCCATTGGTTACACATGTATTTATGGCTAAAGTTGAGAAAATATCTTATGTGAGGGTTGTGATTAAGGTGGATATTTCGGAAGTCATGTAAAATACTATTGTTGTAGAAACTCCTTCTAGGCATTGGAATCAATCTATTGAATATGAATGGAGACCCAAATTCAATTATAATGGTATTAAAATGGGAGATATTGAAGATGAATGTTGGTTTAAACATGCCCATATGGGAAAAGAGATGAGACTGAAAAAGAAGCATCGGACATGATAAAGAGAAGGGTAAGAGAACGGGGAGTAAAAGAAGAAAGATGGTTACTTTATGGAAACCTATTCAGACTCATAGTCTCTTACAATTTAGTAACCATCGTTCTTCTTTTATCCCCTTTTTTCTTAACTCTCCATTGGTCATTTCCGATCCTACTTATTAAGTCTTATCTCTTTTCCCTTCTAGGCATGTTTAAGCCAATATTCATCTACAATGTGTCCCATTTAAATTAAAATATTATAGAATTTGGGTATCCATTCATATTCAATAGATTGGTTCCAAGAACTAGAAGGGGTTTCAACAACAATATTATTTGGAAGGAATTTAAAAATATTTGTCTTGATCAGGACCCTCGCATAATATATTTTCTTTGCCTTAGCAATAAATCCATCTACACGCAATGGAATCCTAATAGCACTAGTAACATTGCTCAATGCCGTAATATAAAATTATCCAACAGGTGATCTAGGGGACATTACTCAAATTAGAATTTGGCTAAACATATCAGCATCAAGTTCAAAATAAACATACCAATTCCTTAAAATTATGGGCCTGTTTCCATATAAATAAATAAGGTCCAGCTTGCATCACTTTCTCCTTTTCAGCTATATTATGAAATTTTGAAACATAGTATCCATCATCATGATATAGTACCTGGGGCAGTACAACAACACCCCACACCTTCTTGACATACTTTAGCATTTGCAATTCATACGGTTTATCTCCAGCTATATATACAATTAAGGGTTTTTCCCATTCCTTGATCTATAGGCACATATCCTCCTCCTCAATTTTTACAGTAAGAATACCCTCTTTAAGCATAGGAGGAGTAAAATTCAAGGTCTTACCATTGCTACCATTGACTTTATCAGAATCTCCTGCTGGAGTAGGATTTTAAACGTTTCAGAAAAAGAAAAATGTAGTCGCCTCTTTGGAGTTTCTTTCCTATTTGTATTCTCCAAGTGAATTTCATCTTCCACACTACAATCATCAATCTCCTATACAATTGTACAAAATTGCGGAGGTAAGAAGCTCCCAAAAGAAAGCGGATTCAATTGTTGAGCTTCAACAATAGGGGTAACTATTTTTGGTATTTGTGTATGAGCTGTTTGATGACGGTGAGACATCGGGAAACACTCTCAATGCACAATTTCTGCCTTTCTATTATGCAATGAGAGCCCTAAAAATCAGTGATAAAGTGCACCTGTTTGAATTCAATCTTCCTGCTTTATCAAGTCTACCAATTTTACTCTATTAGCTCATCAAATTTAATAATTATGAAAATATCACAAATATTGAAATTTGCAAATTTATCTTTCTGACACCTACTCATCAAATAGAATCAAATATAGTTTTCCTACTCATAAAATTAAATCAAATAGAATGTTTAAATAATTGAGAGAAACGACTAATTCTGGTGGGTCCTACTCATTTAGACATTGAAAGACACTACTACAAAATAGTGTCGTAAATAATGTGTCAGTTATCTAAGGGATGAAGAAGATGATATTTCTTAGAGATTTAAGGAGTTTGGATATCCCTCTCCTACTAAGGAGTTCGAGGTGAAATATTTATCCTCTAAAGAAAGCTTGCAGAACATAGAGCATGAAGTTGGGACTGCAAAAGGAAGTGTTGGTCTTCCTTCACATGTAGTCTTTCTTCTATGGCTGAACAAAGAACATTTGAATATGCCGATCCATATTTTAGCAATTTTTACAAGAAAAAGGATGTGTCCTTCTTTAAGGTATGGAAAGTATCCTATGATACCTTGGATGCCAGTCCTAGATCTATGCAATCATGAGGAAGATTGTTTTGCTCCTACATTTAAATTGCGCATAACATGGTCAGAGCTAGAGCCGCTAAATGAAGATGAAACCAAATGACTATTTGAGGCCTTTCAAGCTTCTTCTGCTAGGTGTAGGCTAGGAAACTCATAAGACATTGAAGATCATCCTATGCACTCACATTTGGTATGTTCTATTAATGGAAACAACTACGATGTAGTAAACATATTTCCATTGGAAGGAGAAACTTTTTCACTCATTAAAAATTGGGATGTGAACTATGCGCTAAACATAAGAGTGATATAAAGTTCAAACTTTAGTTTTTTTGAGGTCTTGTCAGACCATGTTGATGCTATTAGTGTTCATGTTGCGTACTTGGATAAAGAAAAAGGGTTTTACTTGTCTATTCCATCGAGTAGAAGATCAATTTCTAATTCGTGCAATGGATATGTTTTGATATTAAAATTCATAAATGAGAAAAGACAATTGGTGTAGGGTCTTGTTTTAAGGATACTTCGAGAACATCATTCCTCTCTATCTTGTAATCTTCACAGAAGGAATTTTATGAGCGAATATAAACAAATCCTTCGCCGGAACTACAAATGGATCTCCTACTCGATGGAAAAGACAAGTAATGCGTTTTACTTTATCGAAGTATGCATCATGCACATCAATTGCAACAACATACTCTGACATGATCCAAATAAACTCGTATTTGAAATTTTTATTGCTTCCTAGATGAGGACACAAGTTCATATCCCACTCCTTAAAGAGGGCCCAAGTTTCTCCTTCAATTTCAAATAATATTTATTGCATCATAGGTGTTTCCATTTATCTCACATAACAAATGTAGAACATAGTTTCATCTTCAATATCTTTTGAGTTTCCTTGTTTTAACCTATCATAAGAAGCTGGAAAACCCTCATGTAGCAATTTTGTTTAATCTTTATTCAACTGCTCTCGCTCAAACCATGTTTTGGGCAATTTAAATGCAGGAGACAAAATCTTCCTTATGACTGCATAGAATCTTGGCATGACATCCAAGGTATCATAGAAAACCCATACTTGGCCAACCCTAAACAAAGACTCGTCCTTGTTTTATAAAAATCCCTATATTATTTATCTGCGTATTAAAATGTTTTCAACTCAATCACAACAGAAATCCCTATATCTGCTTTAAGATCAACACTTCATTTTGCGCTTAATCATATGTGTTCTGCAAGCTCTTTTGAGAGGACAAAATGTTGCACCACAAACTCCTTAATAGGAGAGGCATGTAAAATGTAACACCCCGAAATATTTCTAAGTTAAGACTCGAACGATTCTTTATTTATATGTAGGGTCATATCAAGTGATTAATACATGTGTGAAGGTAATTTTCTTAGTTTGGGAATGATTTGTATATAAATTAGCTTCACTAGAATCACATGGCACAAAGTAGACTTGAAGGTTTCCTTATCGATTATGTTTTGATGTAAAATTCTATTTTGGTCAACTTCAAACGACCATATCTCATAGAATATAAAGAGTTATGTGACCCATAACCTATCAAATAATAGGTATTTGAATCTTTTTTTCAATGCTACTAATTTGGCGTCAATCCAATTTATAAGTAAAAAGTTCTGACTATTTTAGTAATTGTTGTAGTGCAGTTCAATTTTAGCCCTGGGAAAATATTAAATACGGTAATTTTCTTCACCCTATAACACTAGAAAAACGTCAATACAAATTTTTTAAATCCCATAAAGCCCTAAATAATTGTAGTTTCATATTTGAATCAATCATTCTCTTCTCTCTCAAATGTTAAGATAAAATCCCAAGGAAAAATAAAAGTTGAAGAATCCATTCAACATTCATTCAATCTTTTTCAAGATTCTTCTTAAAGTTAAGTCTCTGAAAAGAATTTCAATCTTTCGAACTGCAATTCCTCCATACAATTATGAATCACTAATGAAAATTATAATTCTTTGTCATAGAGATTTCAAAAAACTAATTAAAGAATATCATGAAAGGTTTTCCTAAATGTTTACCTTTAAGCTAGGGTTTCAAGACTTCTAATGAAGTTCTTCTTCAATAATTTTCAAGATATTTGAAGATTGTTCAAGAACCTTTTTCTTCTAGACATTTAAGGCTATTATAGTATTGGAATAGTTCGTCCTCATGCCCAACATCTACTTTCAGATAGATAAAAGAGAAATCTAAAAGTCTACCCCTAGATTTGATTATTCTTATGCTAATTTTGAGTTCTTGAATTCTTGATTCATTCAAAATTATATTCCTAATAATTATTCTTATTGATATCCTTCAGTTGATTTGTTCATGTCTATATTTTAGCATGAACCGTATTTTGAGTTATAAGTGTTGAGAAGCTTTTGAAAGCCAACGCTTGAGTTTTAAATGGAGTTATTGAGAAAGTTAAGATGAGTTTTGAGAAAGAGTTTCTATAATATTACTAGTCTTACAATCGAGTATGACATAAATTTTAAAGTAGTATGGTATCTAGTTATGTCATCAATTTTTAAGCAGTATGATATCTAGTATGCCATCAATGTTTAATTAGTATGTTATCTTGATATACAATCAATATTTATCTAGTATGACATCCCGAATCATCAATGATCATATTAAAATATGATATTTTAGAAAGAGTTTATAAGTATGAATTGAGGCATAGTATAAAGGGACTAGTTATTCCAAGTTAATAAATTTTTATATTTATAATAGAGAAACTTGATTTTTCAATGAGTTATGAGTTCAAAAGATATTTCTAGAGTAGTTGCCTCTTAAGAGGTTAGTTTGAGAAATTATTTCAAACCAGAGGAAGATTTATGTTTTTAAACATCTCAGCATCAATTATATACATTTTTGGGAGTAGCATTAAGTACCGATATTGGAATGAGTTTAGTAAACTCAAAATCTTCATGAACCATTTATGCCAACATGAGTAGAGGATCATACTTTTTAGATGATTCTTTTGTTTCTTTTTAAATATAGCTTAGTGGATCAACTTAGTTGAGGAGTCCTATACCCCGACAAGAGATATGACGATTCTCGCATCGTGGGCGAGACGTTGTATCATCATGTAAATCATAGTGATGGTTGTTGGTTAGAAAATTTCTGAAATAGCTATAGTTAAAAGTGCATTTTTATTTTGTCACATCATATGTTGAGTCTAGATATGAGTAAACATTTGGTAAATTTTAATGAGCTCATTTATTTACATCCATTTTAGTATATATCAATAACTATTATAGTCTATTCTGTTATTTTTATATTCAGCTATATTGCATACTTGTATACTCAATGTACTGATGTCATTCAACCTGCATCTTTTAATGATGTTTATATAGGTCCTTAGGATCCTAAACAAGTGTCCGTTGAGATTATTTCATCATCTTTTGAGTAAGACCTCCTTGCTTTCGTAGGACTCTAGTTTTGTGAGATATTAGTAATAATTTTGAGGTGTAATTGGTCTTTTTTCTGACACTCATCGTTGTACAATAGAGGCTTCATAAATAGGCAGTTTTAAAGAGTCTTTCTGTTTTAGGTATTTTTGTTTAAAACTTATTTTTCATACAAAGTATATTAAGCTAAGTTTTGAAATTTAGTAAACTACTTTTAAGCATTTCTTTCAATTTGATGCTTATGTATACTCAAGTTAGTCTTCCTCTTATAGTCAGCAAGGTTGAGAGTTTTATTGGAGACGAACAATGGTTCTTAAGTGCCAGCCACATGAAGGGTGTAGGCTCGAGTGCTTATAAACTTTGTGTTAGAGAACAAAGTTCAAGTGTCCTTGGGTGTCTATGAATCTGTGTCAAGTAGGATCTTATTTATCGCGCTGAGAGCCCCATTTCTATAAATGAGGGACTACAAACATTTGGTAAATGTTTCCATCCTTTCATACTCTAAATAGTACAATTGAAATTTGTCATAAGGAACTTATTCATACTTGTGCGCTTCTTAGAACTATTTAACTACCCTCATACTAAAGGTAGTCAAGGAAAAGTTAGTTCTTTACAGATGAGTTTCTCTCAACAAAAGTCTTGAGGAAGTCATGAGACTGTAGAGGGACTTGAGTGTAGCCTCTAAGTGAGTGAAGTGTTGAGTTTTGAAAGAATGTACTCATTTTCATATAAATCATGCGTTCAAGAAAAAAATGAGATGTACTTTTTTCTCTAAACTTTATTTCAATTGTGACCCATATGAGGAAACATATTTTATATCTTGGGTAGTGATTGCACCCGAAAAGATAGTATGAGTTATGTGGTTATAAGCAGTAGTAGAAAAAGTTCCCAAAATTAAAAGAATGCATGTAGAAGTTTAGTAATCTAAGAAAGGGAGATAGTTATGAGGGAAAGTATGTTATGCTTGTCAGGCACCAATTATGTTATTAAAGATGTGTTTTTTCTTATAGGTAGCCTAAGAAGTGATACATGTATGAAGATTTCATGATAGAAGGTAGAGTAATTGTTACAAGTAAGTATGAGTTAGAGTATACTTTGATATAAAAAAGTTTATGATGAGGTATCAATGCATTTGGATTGGCCAAGTATATGTGTGGAATAAAATTGTAGAGTGTTCATGAGGTTATAGCTCTATACTAGGCTTATGATTCTAAGGGGAAGCCCATATTATTCAGAGGGTTACAACTTAATTAGGCAATGATTTATAGAGAATGGGTCGATAGTAATTAAGTTGTGAAAGGAAGAGTGACTCGTAAATTGAAAATATGAAGATGGAGAGATAACGATTGACTACTTGTCATGAGGTTTTAGTAGGCGAGTATTTCTTAATTTTTAACTAGTAGTTGTAAGCTAGTATAGTAAGGGAGCAATCATAATGATATTCGGGTTTAGAAATAAACATTAAGGTTCAATTTAAATGAGCGATGTGATAAAAAATAATTGAAAGATGAGGGTGATAATGTTAGATCGAGATCTAATATAGTAGATTTGACTTAGAGTAGGCATGAAACTAAGGTGTTAACTTTTAAAAGTGTGAGTTGTACAAGTATAAGATTCTAAATTTAGATGAGATCAATGAAGTGGGTGTAGTCATTAGATTAACAAGATAACAAAGATGTGTACTCGAGATCGAATGTAGTTAGATGAGGTTCCAATTGAGTTAATGATTATTTTTCATGTGTGCCTAGATTGTATTATTGAGATAATAATGTGTAATAGTCTGAGGTAAGCATTAATATTCTTCTCTTAAAACTAGAGGAAGCAGCCTTATAAGCCAATTGGAAGAGGTTAAGAGAAGAATCTTAGAAAGAGGTCTTAGAAGTAGTCTTAGTACCTGCTTATAAAGAGTTCAATAGCAATGAGATATGTCTTTCCCAAGTATTATAGTAAATGGAATGTTGACCAGTTTAGAGATGATAGAGAATAGATCCATGACTTTAGAGTATAATCTCCCAACCTAAGGGGGTGATGATAAGATTAGAAATCAAGTCAAGTGTTGTGGTTGAGATAGTGGTGTCATTAGAATGAGTTCTAGAGATATATAAATCCGTTCATACTCTAGTGTATTCCTCAAATTTCAATTATTACCACATCTTGTTGACGTTTCTAATATCAGAATTGTGTTGGGACCTTTGCTTATACATTTCCGAGAGTTTCACATCTACACTCAGTGTCTAGAATGAGGTGCAAAGACTTTCGCCCATTAACCTCAAACTTAATCAATAAAGTTCGGGATATCCATCACCTGCTAGGAACCTATTCATAGAATAAATCATTATCACACTATGTTCACTCTCAAAAATTTATGATTTGCTCTCACTGGCTAGCAACATAATATTATGTCATGTATATTCTTATATCAGAATTCATGAATTAGAAATTCTTATTATCTTTCACGTTAAAGTCCTATCAGTAATTCTTTTTAGTTTTGAGAGTGGTATTGATGATATTAGTTGTGTGATGATAGAGAAGAGGTATCACGACCAAAGTCCACGACGTAGAAGGGATAGAACTCGAGAATCATTGTTGGTCCCCAATGGAACCCTCATCATGGGTAACTATAACCGTATGACTAACCTAATCATACAAAAGCTTAAAAGTGAATAAAAAATCATGAAACTCAAATAATCTTCTTTGAATATAAATAGAATATTCAACTGTCCAGAAAATAGGTAACTTAATTCCTTAAGACATTAAACAAAAATAAATGAACAGACTTCAGAAACTCTACTTTATGTCTAAAAGCCTCTAGATGACGAAGATGGAAGTCGAGACAACACACACGATATCATGACAAACATAAAAATAAGATGGAATCCTTCGAAAGCAAGGAGGCTCACCATAGCTAACTCGAACTCCATGTGGTATCAACGACGCTCTTATTGATGATCCTGAATACTTGTTTCTTCATCATGAAACAATATAGGCCAACCGACTCAGTATGTGGAATGTACGAGCATGTAAGGGGAATTCTAAAGCATAAATATAAGATTGAACTGGTGCAATAACGACATACTTACCTCTTCTAAACTCACTCAACTTAGCTCAACTCAACTCAAAAAAGCTTAGTTCAATTCTACTCAGTGATAAGATATTCAAATAAGTGAAATAAGACTCAACTCAACAATAATATACTCAAATTTAGGTACTCATTTCTAGGTACTCAACTCATGATACTCAACTCAATATAAAGCAATAATACGTATGCAATATATAGAAATCTTTTAAAACTGTAAAAAGCAACTCAATTGTATCCAAGGATACCGGATAAGCTATTCTTGTATATGAAAATAGAATGTACACTATGTGTATATAAGAATACGAAATATTGTTGTGGGAGTTTCTTTAACCGACAACCATCACAATAAGTTATGTGTTGATAATACCTCTTACCTAACTCTATCATGGCAATCCTATACTTTTCCAAGGTATAGAGCCTACTCACTAAGTAGATCCACTAGTCTCTACTAAAAGCATTATGGAATCTTCTAAAAGTATGACCATTTTCTATGCATGTTGGCTTCACAGTTTATGGAGACTTTGAATTATATGAATTCAAACTCATTTCCAAATCGGTGCTCAATATTACTCCCAAAACATAACTAGCTCATTTTTAATCATTTGAAAATATTGCGTAAAAACTAGATTAAAAGCACTCTTGTAAATCAGTATTTCCTTCTCTTTTAAATGTTAAAAGATTTACTCTTGGGAATATCATTTTAAAGATAATGAACTCCACTCTACTCTTTCTCAACATAACTGCTCCAGTCTTAAACTAAAAATTAGAAAAAAACTGTAAAAGACATCTAAGAATAAAGTTCATGAAGAATTATTGATGTGAATGACTCAATTCAATATTTTCTATAAGCATAACAATAACTCAATGCTCGAGACTCAACAAGTCAGAACTCAAGAACTTTAATGGTAATACTCGTTTAATGAATGCTCGACTCAGAGGGTTCATGTGGAATGATTGGCGTGAAAAACACAACTCAATGACTTCATGGGTAATATGTAATAGTCCAATGACTAAAGATAAACTCTAAAAACGGCTTCGGAACTCAATACTCAAGACTTAGAACTTGAAGATACAACTCCTCTCAAAGAAACTAAATTTATCGAGTCCATGCGAAATTTATGGGCATGAACTACTCGACTCAAGGGTCTACTTAACAATGTGGAACTCGTGTATACGACTCTTCTCATTGTCATAATTAATTTCTCAAAACATAGCACAAATCGATAATTGATATCAAAGTATCCACAATTGAACTCAAACACTTTCTTCAACTCCACTTTCCACTCGTTCTTGAATTAGATTTATGAATTCAAGAGTTTTGAATCCTTATATGAAAGGTCTTGCTGCTAGTGTAGATTCATGAATAAATTCTCCTCCCTATCTTGCTCACATAACAAGTTTGCATCTAATGAAATAAACCCACAAATATCACATTCATCAATTTGGATTAGGTTTTTAAATATCAATCGCACTAAATAACAATAATATAATAAAACAATGATAAATCAATCATAACTGGGTGCTATCCAGTTGATAGTAGTCACACCCTCACCCTAGCCACAATGCAAGCACAACTGTACCTAGAATCGGGTTTTTGATTTCACAAGTGGGGATACAATGGGGGCCGTATGGGTGGAGGAACCCATAGATTATTAAGGTTCACATACCTATTTTCAAGGCCTTAAAGAAAGCTTGAATGAATGAACAAACACCACCCTCTTTTCTTCTTTCCTCTTCTTCTTGTTGTTCTTTTTCACCTCTAGAGAGAATAATTTGGGGTCTTAGATGAATGAGTTAACGACTTAGTATTAGGAATCTATTATAATCATAAAGGTGGATAATTTACTAACTAACCGGCCTCCCTACTCCCCTAGTTATTAATAACTTAATCCCTCAATGCCTAACTTAAAACTAAATTGCTAAACACTGGCAGCATCTATGGATCCCCACTTACGGACTGTAGGTGGGTTGACACCTCGTGCTACACCATCGTGGATTTAACCATAGTAAAAAACCTGAAGGAATGTGCATTCCTTGACCAACGAACCCCCACCTACGGGGCGTGGTTAAACCTACGGCCAGTAGGTTGCAATTGTAATTTTGCAGATTTGGGGAGTGTTTTTGGGGTCCCATTCAAGGACTTCTTGGGTGCTCCTTGGGTGGTCATACCTGGATGTTTAGATTCTAAACCCTATTCAATGTACGAAAATCATTTCTTTTGATGTTAGTCCTCATACGACTCTCCAAAACTCGTATGAAAGGCTCTAGAACTCACTATTTCAACTCACAAATATCCGGATGTTACAACTAAGACCTATTTCTAAGGTGTTTATCTTAAACCATTTTGATTACATACCGTCCCGATAAACCATTCAATTCTCTTGTTACTCTTGTGACTTAGACACACTTCACTACCCTTATATAAACATTAGGATCGCTCACTTGTACCACTCATCTTTATTGCAATGAACATCTCAATTAATCACCTACTCTATGTCATGTCTACTAGATCTAATATAAAGACTAACATCATCACCCTCATGTTTACTTTTTTTGTATCATGACACTCATCTAAAATTTAACCTTAATGTTCTTTACTAAACCCAAAAATTAATATGATTGCTCGCCTACTATACCATACCTCATTACTTCTTTAACATTTTGAATATCATGACCCTCTCAAACATATCATAATCCTTGCTTGGATCTATCTCTTCATGAATACTCTGTGCTTCTATTCTACACATATGGTTACCCACCTCTAACTCGATGTCACCTCGGCCATAACTCTATTCTGGTTAAAATATATATAATTTATCTCATCTTGACTAGCAACTCTTATTCTACCTCCTATCATGTGATCTTCACAACACATCACCTCTTAGTCCACCCATAAGGGAAAACTCAACAACAATAACTTACTATGTGCATGACTATAATAACATAATTTACCCCATCACTATCTCCCTTTCATCTTTCTCTATGACTCTGCATACTTTCCTCTAACTCGGGGCACTATCACTACTACTACTCATGATCTCGTAACTCATGCTACCTTTTTGGGTAAAAATACTTCTCTAGCTCTAAAGATACGTTCTCATAAGGATCTCAGGTAAAAGAAGGCCTAGAAAAGAGAGTATGACACCCTTTTAGCTCAAACACACAATTCATATGAATATGAGTGCATTTTTCTAAAACTTAGCACTTTACTCACTACCGGGCTTCTCTCAAGCCCTCTGGATTCTCATGAAATTCTCTAGACATTGATAAGAGTAACTCATTGACAAAGAACTTACTTTTCATTTCAACCACCTCTAGCATTTGGGGTAGTCCAATGGGTATGGAAACACACGTGTTAGAATAAGTCTATATGACATATCTTTATTGTACGATTCTATGTATTAAAGAAGGCATACTTTTACTAAATGCCTGCAGCAATAATTCATGGTTTTCCAAGGAAGGTGCCATCAACATTGGGTCTACTGATACAAGGTCATCATTGCATACATAAAAGGGATTGGGATCTAGACTCATCATGAAGGGCTACTAATATTAGGTGTACCGGTTTAAGACATAGTATAAAATGCCTCATCATCCATTTTTGAAAGGAATGCTTTTGCCTATCGATTCATATTCATCAACTCAAGACACATTCATTATTCTAGAAAACAATACGTAAGTCTACCAATTATAAACATTAAGACAATAAGCCAAAATACATTCATTACTAATGTGAAGGATGCGTAAGCCTGCCAAGTCAAGATATCACATTCAACATAACTTTCATTTATAAAGGAGAGAGCACTTAAGTCTACCAATTTAAGATACAAAATAACCTTATAGATATATTCATATTCTATCATGAACATTCATGAGTGTAAAGTAAGAACATGCTATAAATAGAGCACATTTACATTCACAACATGATTACCTTTACTTCATTAGATTCTCATTCAAATCCATCACATCACATTCACGTGTAAAATAACATGATAATACTTCAAGTCATCAAACTATTCCTTCAAGGCCATGATCACAATATACATAATAAGTAAACACCTCCACCTTTCAAGTGGATCAAAAATTCAAGCTCAATTCTATATTAACATGAAAGTAGATCAAACATGCCCTTTCAAGGATATGATCACAAGTCCTCAATTCGAAAAAATTAACCGTAACTAGACATAGATAGTGATACAAATGAATAATCTAAAACAATCAACACATAAATCCGTCATCATTCATTTATAATCAACAAACACACTTCATATGGCAAAATTTAGGAATTGAGTGAAATCATGGGTTCATAGAATTTTCATCTTAAATCATAAATTAAACATAAGCATAATCATAATTTATCATCTCAAAATGTTTGATGCAAGAACCCATGAGATCGAGTGAAACGTAGGGTTTATGTATAACTTCGTAAACCTTGAAAACTTCTTCGAAATAGACTCTAGGATTAAATAAAACCCTAGATGAAGGATCACCATATCTTAATTGAATAAATCCACAAAAACAAATTCAACTAGCCTTCCTATTCAAACCCTAAGCCTCTTCTTCCCTTGGTCGTCAATGGAGTTCTTAGAGAAAAGATATTTTGATATGGAGGGTTTCGATTTGGGGAAATGTAAAAAGTTAATTTAAAAATAGTATATCAATGTTTCAATAGTTTTAAAATAACTTGTTAAACTTAAAATAACATCCCATGCATTGAAAACAATTAGTTAACTAATTACCAAAAGGACCTTAACTTGCCCGAGACTTATACTAGAACATAGTACCCATTCACGGCTCCCATCCATGGACCGTGGATGGGTTGACGACACCGTGCTATACCTATGTGGATTGGTATTGAGACATTCTTTTTGGAATCATGACCTTTGGAGGCCATCCACGGGGCGTGGATGGACCTACGGGGCGTGAACTTCATTCGTAGGTCACCCTAAGCTTGCAAACCTGATGGCTTAATTTATGTCTTGGTATTAGACTAAGGGTCCTCCTCAAAGACCCTTAGGGTTGTCCTTGGGGAGTCTTTATTTTGACGTCTAACCCCTAAGCACTTCAACCATTGCTCGGGAATAACGATCATAGAGTACCCCCTAGACGTTACTTGCATACTCGACCTCGAAGAGGTCTTATAAAAGTCCTTAGCATAATCGCCACTGTATAATGAACTTGAAATAACGCGGAATGTAAAACTTTTTACAATAAAAGTTCAAACTTCCTTTTCATAAACAAAATTCTAGGAATCTAATGCCATTGTCATACATACACCATCTATTAACAAGAGTTCAACAAAAAGTCTTTAAATAGGGTCTTTAGCCCTTTAGACACAATAGTCTTTTAGTAAAAAAAATACATAGAGGAAAGATTACTAAATCTATTACATCAATAGAGAAATCATAAAGTGGCATACAGTGCATTAGTCCTCAGATCTTTGAGGACCTACCGCAAGTATAGGGGATAAGAATTTCAAGCTTTCTTCAATGATGTAGGAGTAAATCGATTCGCCATAACTATACTCATAATAGAAATAAGAGAAAAGGGTTTAGTACAACTAATGAACTAAGTATGGATAAATGCATAAAAACCTTTGAAACATGAGAAAGGGACATTTATATGAAAGAATGCATTTATGAAGTTTTGAAAAACCTTTCACATCCTTAGTACAACACATTACACAAATACCCAACCATGTCAAACTATAATGAAGTTGTAACCTTGGCACGTCCCATGACTCACTTGTGCAATATAAAATTAGCTTCCCATAATACCAACTCTAGTAAGTGATCCTTAGAACCAACCTTAGCCACACACATTGCCTTTCCATTCTACTATATTTCATAATCAGGAGTAAACGCATACATCATGAACAACATTTGAATATAAGATCATGATAACTATAACAATTATCCATTTAATATACATGTTATCATTATCATTTCATAACTACAAAGAACCACCCACAACAACATTCATAGCCTACTAGTGCAATTTACAAATGAAGTCCCATACCCCACTTCTACTTAGTAAACTCATTAGGATGTCATAGACTAGTTCATGCTTCTTTCGTTACTTCATTATTAGGGAATATAAACCATAACTGACATATACCATGAGAGCATACATTGAATTCGGTGTCACAAAGCCCTGCACCGAAAAAGGGTGTTCTACTTCCCTAGGTAGAACCTACATACTAGATACTATGTAGATCCAATAGCTATGTCCTATAGGGGCACATAGTTAAAAGGATAGGGATATTAATTCTAAGGAGTCTACCTATTGCATTAACGGAGGACTCCCCATCTCATGAGTATCACTAGGATTACCCAACCTCTTGCACTAACGAAAGGGTCTTTTCCTCATTGGGCATGTCCTCTTGGTGCTTAGTATACTTTCCCAACTTACTACCATTAGTTCTTTTAATTGTATCTACATATATGAAGAGTAATCCATCTTCAATTATTAAAATGCAAAATAAAGATATTAGATTCAATAGGTGAGAAAACATTTTCATCCTAGAATCAACATACATATGTTGGTTGTGCTTATCACATTATCAATCATGGTGATTTCGTGAGAATTATAATTCCAATCAACACAATAGATTATCTTCATCCCACACAATTCATGCAACATAATAGGTAGGGTTAAAGAGAGTAGAAACCACTTCACAATACCTTTCTTTCATCCTTTCATAAGCCATGTACCTTGCAAGCATCTTTAAAGTTCATATATTACATTCTCCAACATATATACAAACCTTAAGACTTACCCTCTTTTCAAGGTTAAGAATCAAGTATAATAGTAACTTCTATATACATCACAATATACATGAAACAAGATTCTTTGGGTAGATAATTATCATACATGATATTCATCTCTACCTAATTCATCCTTTATGTCATAGGGTGCACACGGGTTTTTGGGAGATTTTCATAACATAAATCATGAATTAACCCCAATGTATTCATAATAGGCACATAACATAAAGAAAACAATTTAGGAGTGAGCCCATGGCTAGATCATAAACCCATGTTTTGGTCACCATAATAATTTAGAAAATAGAAGTATCATGGAGAAACTAATCCATGAACCAACATATCCACACCTTATTTTATGATATTCAACGAATTGTAAGTGAAAAAGAATGGATATTAAGCACCCTAGCTTGAGCTCTTCCTTATTCTTCAATGGTGGGTTATAGAGATGATTTGTGAGAGAGGGAAATTGGTTTTGATTTTTGATTTGGAAGTTATCAAGTTTTGGTTGGTTTTAATGAGTTAAAGTCCTTTAATATATCTAAAATTACCAAATTAGACCGACCCCACACTTAACTTTCCAAGGGTGGAATTTACTAATTCACTTTTTGCTTGGCAACAACTTATACTAGTTTTCAGGCACCATCGATGGCCTCCAGTCGATGGTTCGTCGTTCCATGGATGGACCGTCAAAACAAACTGTCGTTTGGTTCAGAGACTGGTCAAATGGATCATTGTCTCCAAACAACTTAGTGTGGACTCACGACTCCAATGATGGAGCGTGAGTCAATCGACGAGGCATCGTTTGCTCGTTGTTTTGACATCTTTTTGGGTAAAAGTTTGGGTCCTTCTCGAGGGCCCTTATGGTGTTCCTCGGGGAGTCGTATCCGGAATTTTGACCGTTAACATACTCTAATGTGTAACCCAATCATTTTCATAAGGTTTTACCTCTATAGGACTCCTCAAACCCCATATAAAACTGTCAGGCAAACTAGTTAATTTTCAGTAGTCTCCGGTCGTCGTGGTCGTTCCTTGACATTTTGGCTTTAATACTTCCTATTAAAGTTAATTCTGTTAGTTTAGGTCTAGAATCATCATTATTAACTACGTGAGGCTCTATTCTAGATTATGGAACTTCTGGGGTGTTACATTATCCCCCCTCCCCTAATAATATTCGTCCCTGAATGACACCCTAACTCACTTTTTGGGAAGGAAAGAGACTCAATAATAGCAGTCCAACAACAACCATGCTAAAATGTGTCACAACTCATAGCAGGAATTCCCAAATCCTTTCAACACATAGGAATTAAAATGACAATCCATCACACCTAAAGGCTCACTATTTCATATAATTTAAAGAGGAACTACCTTCTCCTTTTCACTATAAGCTCACATTAACTTCAAAGAGTTTTCATGCAATTTTCTTCTCAAACAAAATCAAGAATGCCACTACAACTCCCATGTAAATAACATAACATATTACATGCAAGTACAAGTTAACCATGAGGACAAACTTGATGAACATTCAATTTAAACATGAACCCTTTACAAATATATGCACATAATGGAAAATCAAGCTATTTTCAACTTTCATAAGTTCCTTTTATGAGAAGATACTAACCTCAATCTACGCTAGGAGTAAGAGGAAAAGATCAGGATAGCGGTACTTCATGTCGTCCTCGTCCTCCGATGGTGCACCCTCAACTAGATGGTTTCACCATAGGACTTTTACGGAGTCAATCTCTTTGTTCATTAATCTATTGACTTGACGATCTAAGATCTCGACCCAAACCTCTTTATAAGAACGGTTCTCATTCACCCATAACACTTCTAACGGGATAATAGACACCGGGTCGCCTACACATTTTTTGAGCATGGAAACATGGAATACTAGGTTAACCAGGGCAAATTCACTTTGTTACTTTAACTCATAAGCAACATTCCCAAACCACTTTAGTATTTCATAAGGGCCCACACACCAGGGACTAAGTTTCCCTATTTACCTAACCTCATCACCCATTTCAAGTGTGAAATATTCAAGTAAACCCTATAACCTATTTAAGATTCATTGTCCTTCTTTCTATTGTCAGCACAAGATTTTTGCCGACTTTGAGTCGCTTTCAAAAGTTCCCTTATAAGTCGGACATTCTCAAACCACCCAATAAGAGATCTACATCTCCTCTAATAAAGAGCCTCAAAGGGTGCCATGACAATGCTAGAAAATTAGCTATTATTGTAGGAGAACTCGACTAATGGTAGATGGTCATCCCAGTTACACTTCAAGTCAATGAAATATGCCCTCAACATATCTTCTATGATTTGGATAGTTCGTTCCGCCAAACCATCCATTTATGAATGGAGAGGGGTACTAAATTTTACCGTGGTACCGCCTACCTTGGAATGGTTTTAAAAAATGAGAAAGGAATTGAGTTGCCCTATCCAAAATGATGGACAAGGGGACTCCATGCATCCTCATAATCTCGTTTAGATAATATTTGGCATAATCCTCCACCGAGTAAGTAGCTTTGACAGGAATAAAGTGGGCTGACTTTGTCAACCTATCAACGATAATCCATATCGAATCATTTTGCCTCCGTGTACGAGGCAAACCCACTACAAAATCCATATTAACATCTTCCCACTTCCAAATGGGAATCTCTATCTCTTGAGTCAAACCTCCCGGTCTACGATGTTCGGACTTTACTTGTTGACAATTAAGGACATTTTGCAAGAAATTCTCTTGTAGATCATATTACATTTTGTGGCACTCGGATGAATGGAATATCGAGAACCATTAGCTTCTACCAAATTTCCCTTTTTATGTCATTTACATCCGGCACACCAAACCTACCTTGGTACCTAAGTACCCCATCCCTTCCCCTGGGAGAAAGATCCATTAGATTTTCTCAGAACCGATTCTTTCAAATCCATCAATAGAGGATCAAGATGTTGCTTCGATTTCACCTCAACCACTAAAGATTATTCGGAGTTATGACGAACCATGACTCCTCCCCTTGGAGAATCCTCTAACTGAACAACCAAACATGCCAATATATGCACCTTTTACCCTAACTCTTTATTACCATCGGGAACATGAGCCAAACTACCCATTGATATTCGACTTAAAGCATCCACCACCACATTGGCTTTTCCGGGGTGGTAAAGAACACTCATATAATAGTCCTTTAAGAGTTATTACCATCTCCTTTGCCAGAGATTTAACTACTTATGAGTGAACAAATAATGGAGACTTTTATGGTCTGTGAACACATCCACATGCACCCCATCTAGATAGTGTCTCCATATCTTCAAAGTAAACACTACGGCCGCTAATTTAAGATCATGAGTTGGATAGTTCTATTCATGCAACTTGAGTTGTCTAGAGGGGTATGCTATCACCTTACCATGTTGCATGACGACAACACAAACGTACTCGAGAAGCGTCATAATATATGACAAACCCCATTGTGCCCTCTGGCAAGGCCAATATGGGAGCGGAGGTAAGCTTGTCTTTCAAAAATTAAATACCTCTCAAATGTCTCCGACAACTAGAACTTAACCCTTTTTTATTCAAAGTCGTTAATGAAGATCCGATGGAGGGAAATCCCTCAACAAACCTCCTATAGTACCCGCCTAAGCCCATGAAGCTTCGAATGTGTCTATGGCTCAAAGGTCTAGGCCAACTTTTGACAACTTTTGTCTTTCTTCGATCTACTTTTACCTCTTCACTAGACACAATGTGACCAATAAAAGCAACCGATCTCAACCAAAATTCGCACTTATAGTTTTAGCAAAATAGTTAGTCATCCTTGAGGACTTGCAAGACTATACTCAAATAGTTGAGATTGTCACCTTCACTTTAAGAGTATATCAAGATGTAATCAATAAAGACAATCACAAACAAATCAAGATAGTTTCTAAAAACTTGATTTATAAGGTCCATGAAAGACGCAAGGGCATTTGTTAGGCCAAAAGACATGACTCGAAATTTGAATGACCATACCTAGTTCGGAAGGCCGTTTATGTATGTCAACCTCGTTTACTCTTAGTTGGTGATATACCGATCTCAAATTAATTTTCGAAAAGTAACTCGTACCTTGGAGTTGATCAAACAAATCATCAATCCTAGGAAGGATACTTATTCTTTATAGTGACCTTGTTCAATTGGCGGTAGTAAATACACATTCTAAGAGACCCATCTTTCTTTTTCACAAACAAGACCGGGGCACCCCACAGAGATAAGCTTTGTTGAATAAAGCCCTTATCTGGTAAATCCTTGAGTTGAGCCTTTAATTTCTTCAACTCAGCTGATGTGATTTGGTAAGGAGGGATTGAGATGGGTTTTTTTATCTCGCAATAAATTGATGCCGAAATCTATTTCCCGTTGGAGAGGAATTCCATGTAAGTCATTGAGGAAGACTTCCATAAAAATCCCTCACTATGGGGACCGACTCTAACGGGGGATTCTCGGACTCAAGATCGTTGACTCTCAGAATATAATAGAGACATCCGTTAGAAATTAACATGTAAGCTTTAAGACATGAATAATTCAACTTTTCGTAGCAAGGTATCCCCCGTTCGCTTGAAAATAGGATCATATAGAAATTGAAATATTAATACCCGAGTTCTACAATCGATGGACGAAAAACAGGAATGTATCTAAACCATCCCCAAAAGGACATCAAAATACAACATATCGAGTTCTACCAAGTCTACCAATGTGACTCTATTGGTCAATGACACAAAACGACCCCTATAAACGTTTTTAACAAGGACAGAATCACCCACGAGGGTAGAAATTGAAAAAGGTTCATGGAAAACATCCGTAAGTATATCAAATCTCATAGCCACTAAAGGAGTTATAAAAGACAAGGTGGCACCGGGGTCCAACAATGCATAAACATTAATGGAAAATACTAACATACCTGTAACAATATCCGGAGAGCTCTCTTGATAACCTCGCGATTGGAGGGAATAGAAACGATTCTTTATGGGAGCATCGATGTTTGGAGCAATAGTGCGAGCTTGGGTACCTTGTCTCCCTTTGGACGCACGGATTGGAAAATCCTTCAATTTGTTGCAACTTTTCCCAAATCCATAGCAAACTCCCATACTGGCAAGACATTTCCCTTCATATTTTTTACCACACTTGGAACAAGTAGTTCTTTCTACAACAGGGCCATTCTTATTTAATCTTTGAGGCTTAAGGGTTGTCCTAATCCCTTGATTTGGTTTTGGAACACTGGAGGGACTTGGATTAGAAAACCTCTTGTTAAGCCTTGGTTTGTCTTTGTATTTCAAACCTAGCCTTGGAGAAATTTCCTTCATCGGGCTTTTCCCTTTTCAACTCTCTACCAACTTGTTTAACTTTTGGTTCCTCGGTTTGTTCGGCATTGACCATAAGACGATAAAGTTCCATGCTTGGGATTACCATTTCCGACCTACATTCCTTCACCAAAACATCAGATACCCCCATAAAGAAATAATTAATAATGGCCCTAGAGTCCGCAACTATAGTGGGAGCATATTTGGATAGTTAAGTGAACTTGAGGCTATATTCCTTCATACTCATATTCTCTTGACGATGTTTGATGAATTCTTTCATATTTCTCTCCCTAATTTCAAGGGTAATTACTTATCAAGGAAAGTCATTTTGAATGCCCCCTAAGTAATCCGACCTTCTCTAGCCGGCCTCTCATCTTTCCATTGTTCATATCAAACTTGAGCCACATCTTTGAGTTGATATGCGGTTAGTTCTGCCTTTTCTTGAGTAATACCCATGGCATCTATCACCTTAAATACTTCATATATGAACCCTTGCGGGTCATCCTCCACCTTGGAGCCAAAGAATGTAGGGGGATTAATCCTTGTGAAAACCCTTATCCTTGATGATGTGGTGCTAGCATTGGAGTTAATTTGTACCCTAGCATCCCTAGGAACATTGGTAGCATTGGAGTTCATTTGTACCCTAGTATCTCCAATAGGAAGTTGAGGGTTTTGAGGATTGAGGGGAAAAACCTCATTCACATTCTCCTCTTCGGCCCTCCTATCATTATTCCTTCATGTATTCATGGCTTATAATAGCAAGAAAATCATTAGATGAAAAGAATTAGATATAGTTAGGATTCCAAGCACGATCATATATTAAGGAAGAAAGGAAGGTTCCTAATCATCTCATCGCCTCCTATTCATAAAGGTGGCACACTTCACATTTTTAAATAAGACTAATATGGATGTGGTGTGTGTGACATCAACCCTAATATTATCCCAAAACCTTAAGCTCTGATACCAAGTTTGTAACGAGCGGAGAGTACCCCTCAACCATGTCCAATTATAATGAATTTGTAACCTAGGAACATACCAGGACTCACTTCTGCAAGGTAAAGTTAGAATCCCATAATACCAACTCTACTAAGTAATCCTTAGAACCCATCTTAGCCACACACATTAACTTCCCATTACACTATCTTTCATAATCATGAGATAAACACATACATCATGTACCACATTTGAATATAAGAACATTCTCGCTATAACCATTATCAATTTAATATATATGTTATCATTATCATTTTATAACTACAAAGAACCACCCACAACAACTCATTAGTATAAACTCATTAGGATATTATAGATTAGTTCATGCTTCTTTCATTGCTTAATTATATAGGGAGGATCAACCATAACTTAAATAGAACATGAGAGCTTACATGAATCTGGTGTCATAAAGCCCTTCACCGAAAAGGGGTGTTCTACTTGCCAAGGTAGAACCTACATACTAGCTACTATGTGGATCCACTAGTAATGTCCTACGGGGCACGTAATAAAGGGATAGGGAAATTGCTTCTAAGGAATCTACCTATTGGATTAATGGAGGAGTCCCCATCTCATAAGTATCACTAGGATGACCCAACCTCTTGCAATAACGGAAGGGTATTCTCCTCATTGGCCATGTCCTCTCGGTGATTAGTATACTTTCCCAACTTACTACCATTAGTACTTTTAATTGTATCTACACGTGTGAAGAGTAATCCATCTTCTTTCAATACAATTCAACATAAAGCTTTTAGATTAATTAGGTGAGAATAAACTTTCATCCGAGAATCAACATACATATGTGGGTAGTGCTTTTTGCAATATCATTCACGGTGTTTCTATGAGAATTATACTTTTCATCAACAAAAGAGATTAGTTTCATCCCACACAACTCATGCAACAAAATAGGTATGGTTTAAGAGAGTAGAAACCACTTCACAATACCTTTTTTTCATCCTTTCATAAGCCATGTTTATCCATGTACCTTGCAAGCAACTTTAAAGTTCATATATTACATTCTCCGACATGTATACAAAACCTAAGATTTAACCTCTTTTCAAGGTTGAGAATCAAGTATCATTATCACTTCCATATACATCACAATAGACATGAAACAAGATTTTATGGCTAGATAATAATCAATTACAATACATCATACTTATATATACCCACTTAATCCAATAACATCCATGAAATTAAATCATAGGGTGCACATTGGTTCTTGGGAGATTTTTAAAATAGAAATTATCAATTAACCCCAATATATTCATAACATAAGGTACATAACATAACATTACTAGAAAACATACGTGTTGCCACACAAGAATAATCATTGTCATAGACTCAAAGAGTGTTGTAATTGCGTTATGGCAACGGAAATTGTCGTGTTGCAGATAAGGCTATTGTGTTATATCTATAGTAATGGTTTTATAGCAACATTTGTAAGCCGTTCCCACAGACAATTTGTAGCAACAATTAATCTTTAGTCTAGGACGACACTTTTCTGCTGGTGTTGCAACATGTGTAAAAGGTTTTATAGGATTGGTGATAAATTGCTGCAACACACTGTTTATAGCAACAATTATTCTTTAGTTTAGGATGACACTTTCTGTGGTTGTTGGAACAGTTGCAAACCGTTGCAAAAGGATTTTCAGAAACAGTTGTAAATTGTTGCAACATACTATCTATAGAAACAATTATTTCATAGTCTAGGACGACACTTTTCTGCAGTTTTTGCAACAGTTGCAAATCGTTGCAAACAACCTTTCACAACAACTTTATTATACAACTCGACCTAAGCTATGACAACGGTTCTTCTTAACTATTGCAACAATAATATTAAGCTATTGCAATATACCTTTTTAATGGTTATTGCAGGCTATTGTATCCATTTTTGAAATAAACTATAATACCATGATAGAAAATATGAAAACAATATGTACATCAACTTGTAGCATTCATATATTAAACTGATGATCTTGATTTACAATTCAAGAGTTAACATACATTGATGTTCACAAAAATTAAGCCCAAACATAAAAATAGTCCTAGAATGTTCAAGAGTAGGCATTCATTCAACTTCACAAAATTAGGCTAAAAAGTAAAAATAATGCTAGAATGTTCAAGAGTTGGCATTCATTTATGTTTTCAAAATTAGGGAAATAAGTAAAAATAGTGATAGAATGTTTGTAGATATATACATAAACCAATTATCTTTAAGTAAGGTCTTCGCTCCTTTCATCCCCGTTTTGCTCATCATTTTGTTCACCTACAATTTCAAAAGAGTCAACATTTAGGAAAGAGGAAGTTCAAAAATGAAAAGGTAAAAGAATACACACAATTCCTAATTTTTTCTCTTTCTGGCCATGATTAAAATAACTCACAGGAAATCAAGACTCTAACATAGAGGTAGAAACTCTAAATTTTCATGAGGAGGAGCCAAACCTATCAGGAAACAACTGGAAAAATATAGCTATAACAGTGTACACGGATGAGGATAGTTTAGAAGCGAGTAAACACATACTAGAATTAGCACCAGGTGAAGAAGTTTATCGAGAACAACTAAGTCAAGAACAAATCAGTTAGCTAATTACATTACAAACATTGCAGTTGAACAAGACAACTTAATCCACTACCACAGTCTTCAAACTCTCCCTAACAAAGGACGGAATACATTGAATTCCAATAAATCACAAATTAGAATCCGCAGTATCAGAACCAGAAAGATTACACAATCATAAACGTGATATTTGTTGATCAAAATATAAAAGTTAAACACAAGAGACAAAGCAACAAATAGTGGTTACATCAAGAGTAAATACAACAATAACACATACATTAGAAATAAATGTTGAACCACAAAGGAAAATGATGATCGCAATTACCCAAAACCAACAACACCTAAACTATGCAAAAAACAGTAACACTAATCTCGATAATATCAACTTCGAAAAAAATAAAAAGATCATCGCAGGGGCACCAACATTAATAGAAGAAGATTGCAAGTGTAGTATCACAAGAAAAAGAAGTAGAATCAGATCAACATAACAATCCATAGATGAAGATGAACCAAACAAGAAACTGCAAAAGCAATAGTAGAAGAAAATGAAGAAGAAGGAGATGGATTCTGACCTTGATTGTTGGTACTAGTAGATGAACGATGGACTGACCGAATTTTTGTTTTTCGTGTTGACGAAACAACAAGTAATGTTGTAGAACATTTGCATCAATTGGTAGGCTTGAACACTGAAGTCATGTTATGACATCTTCGACAATCTCTTGTCTCATCGTGGTCTTTTGTTTGTCATATTGTTCTTTCTGTTCCTCAATTTTTTCCTCCATTCTCAACATTCTCTCTTCCATCTTTTTCATGAGGTCATTTGTTGCATTTGACGAGGCTTCAAAATTTCCCACTTTCCCTTTCAAAGTAGATTTTGTAACCCCTCTTACATATTATCTCAAAAGTCCTGGATTTTCTGATCATATGATAGAAGAAAATATATCAATTGTCTCATTTCCATCTTCTTTTTGTTGCATTTCATATTCTCCATCTGAGCCTATAATGCAGTTTTATTATTAAAAAAACTACAGAATTTAAGTACACATATAAAGAATAAATATGAAAAAACAAATTCAAATCAAACAAAATAAAAATTAGATAGAAATCTCACATTTTTACTAGTTGTATCTTCATATGTATCCTTGTATGATCAATTTGGCTTTCTTTTTCTTGTAACCCCAAAAATTTCCTTAGGTGATGGAGTATCACGAGTTTCCCTCTATTTTTTCCAGTACATATTAAAAGTTGATATGAAACATCTTCTTTAAAATGCGACAAGTTTATATTCAATGCTATGCAAGAGCTCATACTAAATCATTGAGAACTAAAGCAAAGTTTTTCTTGCCAACAATATGTGGATTTTTAAACTTTTTTCGACTCTAACCATTCGTTTTTGACATTTTCTACAGATAGAAGAGAAGTTCCACAATGATCAAGTGATTCTTATATAAGAAAAAATCTTCTTTCAATTCATTCATAAAAAAATGTGAGCTAAGTGGCTCCCAAAAAGAAGAGACAGAAGAGACACTACCGGTGATCAGTTACAGAATAAAAGAACTCTTCATATAGCTTAAAATATTTTTGAAAATGAAGAGCAAAAATAACTACCAATTCAGCTAATCACAATATTCTCTTACTAAAAGTGAAGTAACTAAATCCATAAGGAATAAAATTCAACAAGATACATATATTACAGGTTTTTCTCGGATCCAATAAGGACAGAAGGGAAAATGATAATGTACACTCCAACTTAACATAATTGAACAACTACCAACTAGTAAGACTTACACGGAATTTTTTTGAGTTGCAATATTTAAGAAGTTCCTTAAATTGATAGGTTGGAACATCATCAGGCTTGTCTTCCATACGAATTTGATCATTAGCGTAGGAATCAAAGTGGTGTGTTTTCAAATAAAACTTACGCCTTCTCCAAGCTTCTTGAACTGTTTTTAAAGTCCATCTAACACCGATTTCTAGATTGTCATATTTCTCCTTAAAATTTGAACATTGAGTTAGTGCAATAAATTTTATATATATTTAACTTAACAGTGAATTGAAAACTTCAAACCTTGGTATAATCCCACAAATCATCTTTTGTGTCCATAAGCTTCCAATTTTCTATATCAAGAGGACAACAGGTCGCATTCCTAACAAGTGTATCGAGGAAGATGCTCAACTCTATCACGACATCATTACTAAGACCAACTGGCTGACCAACTTTATTCAATATAATCAGTTTACGATCATGCCTTCCATGTACATATAACATATTTGTTTGACCTCTTTGTCTGTTTTAGGTGCAGGAGTCTGCAATAATACACATATAAAGATAAACCTTCCAAATTAGTATTGTAATTTGATATTATGATTAAAAAGTAAAAGTAAGATTATAAATAAAATATTGATGTTCTTGCCTTGTTCTGCACATTGTTTGTTTACTTCAAGAGCAGTGGAATTCAATTGAAGTTGTTCTTCTACTGGTTGAACTACAAAGTTAGTTGAGTCAGCTTGTATACGAACTCCTATCTCTGGACTATGTGATTCTATAAGATCTTGTTCTTCAATTAAATCTTTTAGACATTGACGCTTTTTGGTGTTTAGATCTTCTTTTTCTAGCTAGCAACAACTTCTTTTGGTCCCCAAAGATGTATGTGTTCAAGTTGGAACAGTTGCTCTTGCTTCTCTATTCGTTATGCTTGAAGACTCTCACTTTTTCATGACTACCAAGTACTGCCTACTATAAAAATAGAGATATACAGATAAGGAGGTAGACATCCCAACAGAATCAAGAAGATAAAGTAGAATCAGGGAAAAGAAGATTACAGTCGCAATAAAATGAAGTAGTAAAATGTAGAAAAGGTGAAGCAAAAATCACAATCACCACTTCTTGCTACCTAATTCACATAGAATTTCTGAACCAAAATCAATCAACACATTTCTGAAAAAGAAGCACTAAAGAAATATCTAACAATATTTAGAAAACCCATATGGCAGAAGTACACAATAATAATAAAATAGGTAAAATGAACATTCATTCAATTGACTTCCAAACCAATAGTACACATAAGAAATGCAATAGAGATATATTAAAAGAAGTTGAAAAATTCCTTCGTCAATCATCAGCCACCATCCAATCCCAATCAACATCATCAAAGTCCTCATCTTCTTCTAATGTGTCCATATGATCTTCCTCCATGTATTGTGAATGTTGATCATGAGTTAGCATATCAATTACATCACCAGGTACATCTTCTCCCGACCATGTAAGATCAACATTAACATGAGATATCCTTTTGATGTTCCAATGTAATTGTCTAGCTGCGCAAAAAATGTGTCTCCAATATTAGGGCAATTCTTATCGTCTTCTAAACCAAATAAATCAACATTTACATTAGTCCTTGCATAATAAACATCTTTCTCAATTGGATCCTCTACATAGAAAACTCGATTCACTTGATATGCTAGTACAAATGGATCTTCACTACTGCATAACTTGTTGAAGTATACCCGAGTTAATCCATATTCATCTAATTTATTACGAAACCAATAACGTTTAAAAAATACAACACTAAAGTAGCCCAAATAATCAATCTCTATGATATCTAGAATAACTCCATAATAGACAACTACTCCATCAATGGGGTTTTGGTCTCTAGCACGAGCAAAACTATCAATTGTTCCAGATAAAGTCACTCCATTGTTCTGAGTTTTACCTGGATTCTATCGTTTCATTGCATGAAATCGATATCCATTGATGAAATATGTTGTATATCTTTTTGCCGCAGCATTAGGCGCTATACAAAATTGTCGTAAATGTTCAGGCACTTTAAAAGATTTAACTTTATTCTAAAACTAGTTGTCAAATTCCTTACTATGATTCTGTGCTCTAATCCATGCATTTGATCTACTATGATTGTCAACTACAGTCTTATGTTCCCTACTAGAAATCATATTTCAAATTAGCATGTTTCAAAGTTATTATCATATAAAAAATATTTAAGTTATAATAAAAATGACAGATCTTACATGATAATGGTCTCCATTTTTGTATCTTTGGTATTAAATAATTCATATCGATGTATATCAAGAAATAATTGGAGATCCATGTGAAAATTATTCCCTTTAATTTTTTTTCTCCCTTCCAATCGGATGGGCAAATTTAGGGAATATAGATGACAAATTATCTCACTTTGTTTCAGCTCCCTGCTCATCCTCTAATTGGTATTGACTGAATTTTGTTTCATCTGAGCATGTAGGTATCTAGAACAAAAATTCACGCGCTCTAGTGCCACGAATCCCTCTAGTATAGATTCTTCGGGATGAAATCGCTTACGAACGTGCCCCTTGAAAAAACGTATGTTTCATTCGGTGGAATACATCCAACGAAGATGTGTCGGAGCCCCAAGCTTAAATTCATTAACTAAATGGATGTGAAAATGTACCATTATATCAAAAAATGATGGAGGGAAAATCTTTTCAAGGTCACATATAATCTCATTGATATCAGACTTCATTTTATCAAGATCTGCTCGCCTTTTCACCTTGCCACTTATGACTCTTAATAAGTTCCCCAACCGAATCAAGGCTATAGAAACTTTTTTAGGCAACACTTTTCTACCAGCTACTTGGAGCACGTAATGCATTATGAAATGAGCATCATGGCTCTTGTAACCAGATATTTTCATCTCATCCACTTCCACACATCTTAATATATTTTACACACAACCTTTTGGTAATTTAGTTTTTTTAAGAACAGTGCAAAAAAACTTCTTCCCTTCAAGTTTCATGGAGAAACAAGCCTTAGCCAAATGAACTTTTCTAGTGATATTTACATTTTATTCTACTGTTAATGTCAAATTTTTAAAAAAATTGCTGGTGTAGTGAAATAATTGGTGCGAAATTATTAAGCGAAAATAATTGGCGGAACTTTTGCCATAGTGAACCTAAGGCGACGAGTGTTCTGAACCATTGCAATATAAAGATACTAATGCAACAATTTAATTATTAAAGTGTTTCACTAGGTCCAGTTGTTATAACCGTTGCAAATGAGTATCTATTGCAACATATATTTAATTGTTGCTAAATAAGTGTTGATACAATCTTTTTTTCAAGTAGTGTAAAGAAAACAATTTAGGAGTGAACCCATGGCTAGATCATAAACCCTAGTTTCTGGTCACCATAACAATTTCGAAAATTGAACTTTTGAGGGGCTTCGTGGAGAAATTAATCCATGAATAAAAATCCCCATACCTTATTTGATGATATTCCATGATTTTGAAGTGAAATAGGATGGATCTTGAGTACCCTATCTTGAGCTCTTCCTTGTTCTTTAGTGGTGGGTTAAAGAGAGAATTTGTGAGAGAGGGAAAGTGGGTTTTGATTTTTGATTTGGAGGTTATCAAGTGTTAGTTGGTGTTAATGAGTTAATGTATTTTAACATATCTAAATTACTAAATTAGACTGACCCCACACTTAATTGCCCAAGGGAGGAATTCACTAATTCACCTTTGGCTTGGCAGCAACTTGCACCAGTTCGCATGCACCTTTGGCTTGGCAAACCGTCGTTTGGTTGAGAGACTGGTCGAATGGATACTTGGCTCTGAAATTCTTAGTGTGGACTCACGACTCAAATGACGGACCGTGAGTTAATCAAGAGGGCATCATTTGGCCATCGTTATTTGCTTGCTTTTTTAACAACTTTTTGAATAAAAGTTTTGGTCCTCCTTGAAGGGCCTTAGGGTGGTCCTCGGGGATTCATACCCAGGCGTTTTGACCCTTAAATAACTCTAATGTGTACCTTTACCATTTTCATTAGCTTTGACCGCCTTTCGACTCCATAAACCCCGTATAAAACCTTAAGGCACGCTAGTTAATTTTCACTAGTCTCCGGATGTCGTTGTCGTTACTTGACGTTTTGGCTTTAGTACTTCCTAATCAAGATAATTCTGTTATTTTAAATCTGGAATAACAATTGTGAGGCTCTAGTATAGATCATGGAACTTAAGGGGTGTTACATTATCCCCTCTTAGGAACATTCGTCCCCGAATGACACCTTAACTCACTCTTTGGGAAGGAAAGAGACTCAATACTAGCATCCTAACTACAACAATGCTAACATGAGTCACATCTCATAGGAGGAATTCTCAGCTCTTTTCAACACATAATCATAGTATTAAAACATATGTATTATATCCACATTCCATTACACATAAGGTCTAACTATTTTATATCATTTGAGGAGGAACTACCTTCTTCATTTCACTATGAGCTCACAATAACATCAAAGAGTTGCATGCAATTTTATTCTCAAACAACATCAAGCATGCTCATTACAACTCTCATGGAAATAACATAACATATTACATGCAAGTACAACTTAACCATGAGGACAAACTTCATGATCATTCAATTCAAACATGAACCCTTTAAAAAGATATGCACATAATGGAAAATCAAGCTAAGTTCAAGACTATTCATAATTTTCTTTTAAGAGAATCTACTAAAATCAATCTTATCTAGGAGTAAGAAGAAAAAGATGAGGATAGCAGGACATCATGTCCGCCTCGGCCTCACATGTTGCACACTCAACTAGATTGTTTCACCATAGGACTTTTACAGAGTCACTGTCTTTATTACTTAATCTCTTGACTTGACTATCTAAGATCTCAACCGAAACCTCTTCATAAGAAAGGTTCTCATTCACCCATAACCCTTCTAACGGGAGAATAGACTTCGGATCGCCCATACATTTGTTGAGCATGGAAACATGGAATACCGGGTGAACCGGGGCTAATTAATTTGGTAACTTCAACTCATAAGCAACTTTCCCGACCCACTTTAGTATTTTGTAAGGGCCCACATTCTGCGGAAAATGTTCCCTTTCATGGATGAAATCTTCAAGTAGACTCAATCACCTATTTCAAATTCAATGTCCCTCTATCTATTGCCGATATAAGATTTTTGCCGACTTTGAGACGCTTTCAAACATTCCTTTATGAGTCGTACTTTCTCCATAGGCTCATAAATTATTTATGGAACTATTAGCGCAAAATCACCTTCCTCAAACCACCCAATTGGAAATCTACATCTCCTCTCGTAAAGAGCCTGAAAGGGTGCCATGGCGATGCTAGAATGGTAGCTATTATTGTAGGAGAGCTCGACTAATGGTAGATGATCATCCCAATTACCCTAGAAATCAATTACACATACCCTCAACATATCTTTCATGGTTTGAAAGGTTTGTTTCGCCAAACCATCCATTTGTTGATGAAAAGTGGTACTAAGTATTACCTTGGTACCGAGCCAACCTTGGAATGCTTTCCAAAAATAAGATGTGAATTGAGTGCCCCTATCCGAAATGATGGACAAGGGGACTGTATGAATCCTCACAATATACTTTAGATACAATTTAGCATAATCCTAAGCCGAGTAAGTAGCTTAGACGAGAATAAAGTGGGCTGACTTTGTCAACCTATCAACGATAACCCATATTGAATCATTGCCTCTGTGTACGAGGCAAATCCTCTACAAAATCAATATTCATATCTTCCCACTTCCAAGTGAGAATCTCTATATCTTGAGTCAAACCTCTCAGTCTTCAATTTTTGGCCTTGACTTGTTGACAATTAGGACATTTGACCACAAATTCCGCTATATCCTTCTTCATCCCTTCCTACCAATAGATCACTATACATTTTGGTGGAACCCGAATGAATGGAATATCGGGAACCATGAGACTCTTCCTAAAATTGCATTCTTAAGTAATTTACATCTGGCACACATAACCTATCTTGGAACCTAAGTACCTCATCCCCAGGCAGAAAGATTAATTAGATTTTCTAAGAACCGATTTTTTGAACTCCATAAATTGAGGATGAATATGTTGCTTCGACTTTACCTTAACAAGTAAACATGATTCGGAGTTATTATGAACCATGAAACCTCCCCTTGGATAATCCTCTAACCAAACACCCAAATAGGCCAATCTATGCACCTCTTTCCCTAACTTCTTCTTACCATGGTGAACATGGGCCAAACTACTCATTGATATTCAACTTAAAGCATCCGCCACCACATTGATTTTTCTGGGGTTGTAAAGAACACTCATATCATAGTCCTTTAAGAGTTATGACCATCTCCTTTTCCACAGATTTCACTCTTTTTGAGTGAACACATATTGGAGATTTTTATGGTCGGTGAAGACATCCACCGCACCCCATATAGATAGTGTCTCCATATCTTTAAAGCAAACGCTACAGATACTTATTGAAGATCATGAGTTGGATAGTTCTTCTCATGAACCTTGATTTGTCTATAGGGGTACGATATCACCTTAATATGTTGCATGAGGACACAACCAAAACCTACTTAAGAAGCATCACAATATATGACAAACCCCTTTGTGCCCTCCGACAAGGCCAATAGTAGAGCAAAAGTAAGCTTGTCTTTCATCAATCGAAAATTCTTATCACATGTCTCTGACAACTAAAACTTAACCTTATATTTATTCAAAGTTGTTAATGAAGATGTGTTGGAGGAAAATCCCTTAAACAAACCTCTTATAGTACCCGACCAAGACCAAGAAGCTTTGAATGTCGGTAGGTTTCAAAGGTCGAGCCAACTTTGACCGCTTTCATCTTTCTTTGATCTACTTTTACCCCTTCACTAGACACAATGTGACCAAGAAAAAAACCCGATCTCAACAAAGATTCGCACTTACTAGATTTGGTAAAGAGTTGGGCACCTTGAGGACTTGCAAGACTATCCTCAAATGGTTCACATGTTCACCTTCACTTTATGTGTATATTAAGATGTTATCAATAAAGAAAATCATAAAAAAAATCAACATAGTTTCTAAAAAATTAATTTATAAGGTCCATGAAAGCCTTCGGGGCATTTCTAAGGCCAAAACACATGACTCAGAATTAAAAATTACCATACCTAGTTCGTAAGGTCGTTCTAGGTATGTCAACCTGTATAACTCGTAGTTGGTGATACCCCTATCTCAAATCGATTTTCGAAAAGTAACTCGAACCTTGGAGTTGATCAAACAAATCATGAATTCTAGGAAGAGGATACTTATGATTTATAGTAACCCTGTTCCATTGGTGGTAGTCAATACACATTCTCAAAGACCCATCTTTCTTTTTCACAAACAACACCGGGGTACCCCACGGAGATATGCTTGGTTGAATAAAGCCCTTATCTAGTAAATCCTTGAGTTGAGACTTTAATTACTTCAACTCAGCTGGGGTAATTCGGTAAGGAGGGATTGAGATAGGGTTTTTCTCTGGCAATAAATTAATGCCAAAATATGTTACCCGCTCAGTAGGAATTTCGGGTAAGTCCTTGTCCAAGACATCAAAAAAATCCATCACTACGGGGATCGACTCTAGCGCGGGAGTCTCAGACTCAATATCCTTTACTCCCACAATATTATAGAGACATCCCTTAGAAATTAACTTGCAAGCTTTAAAACATGAAATAATTCGACTTTTTGAAGTATGGTTTCCCTACTTCCACTCTAAAATGGGTTCATTTAAAATTAGAAATTTTACTACCCGAGTACTACAGTCGATGGAAGCAAAACAAGAATGTAGAAAATACATCCCCAAAATGACATCAAAATCTAAATATCAAAGAAAAATACTTTTAACATACTAGTAACCACATCCGGAGAGCTCTCTTGATCACCTCGCGATTGGAGGGCATAGAAAGGATTCATTTTGGTAGCATTGGAGTTTGGAGCATTACTGAGAGCTTGAGAGCTTGGCTACCGTTTCTCCCTTTGGCCGCAGGGATTGTACAATACTTCAATTTGTTTCCACTTTTACCATATCCATAGAAATCTCCCATATGGCAAGACACTTTCCCTCTAGGCTTTTACCACACATGGCACAAGTAGTTCTTTCCACAAAAGGGACACTCTTATTTCCTCCTTGAGACTTAGGGGTAGGCCTCCTCCCTTGATTTATATTTGGAGCATTGGAGGGACTTGGATTAGAAAACCTCTTTTTGAACATTGGTTTTTTTTGTATTTCAACCCTAGCCTTGGAAAAATTTCCTTCGTCGGGCTTTGCCCTTTTTAACTATCTACCAACTTGTTTAAGCTATTGTTCTTCAATTTGTTCGGCATGGACCATAAGACGATAAATTTCGATGCTTGGGATTAGCATAACCGAGCTACATTCATTAACCACAAGATTGGATACCCCCATAACAAACTTATTCATTTTTCCCTAGAGTCCGCCACCATTGTGGGAGCATATTCTGATAGTTGAGTGAACTTCAGGATATACTCCTTCACACTCATATTCTCTTGACAAATATTGATGAATTCTTGCATTTTTCTCTCCCTTAGTTTGAAAGTAAAGAACCTATCATGGAAAGCTCTTTTGAATGCCCCCAAGTAATCTGACCTTCTCTAATCGTCTCTCGTATTTCCATTTTTCATACCGTACTTGAGCCACATCTTTAAGTTGATAGGTGGCTAGTTCTGTCTTTTCTTGAGAAGTCACACCCATGACATCTATCAGCTTGATTACTTCATCTATGAATCCTTGCGAGTCTTTCTCCACATTGGAGCAAAATAATGTAGGCGGATTCATCCTTGTGAAATCCCTTATCCTTAATCAGGTGGTGCTAGCATTCGGGTTCACTTGTAACCTAGCATCCCTAGAAATATGTGTAGCCGACACTTGAGTCAAACTGTGGATGGCAGCCCTTATCTCCACATTAGATATAACCCCTTCTTCAGTAGAAACTTGAGGGTTTATAGTAACTTGAGAGGGAACAGCCTCATTCACATTCTTCTCTTCGGCCCTCCTACCATTATTCCTTATTGTATTCATGGCCTATTAGCACAAGAAAACGATTAGAAGAAATGAATTAGATAGTATTACCGATCATAGAAAATGAAGAAAGAAAGGCTCGTGATCATCTCATAGCCTCCTATTCATTAAGGTGGCGCGCTTCACATCAATGAATAAGAGTCTAACATATGTGGTATGTGTGACATCAACCCTAAAATTATCCCAAAACTTTATGCTCTGATATCAAGTTTGTAACGACGTGAGAGTACTCACTAGACGTTGCCGGCTTACTCGACCTCAAAGAGGTCTTTTACAAACCTTAGCATAATACTTACTGCATCATGAACTTGAAATAATGCGTAATTTTAAACTTTTTACTATAAATTTTCAAACTTCCTTTCATAAGCAAAATAGTAAGACTCTAATACCATTGTCATAGATACATAATCTTTTAATGAGAGTTCCACAAAAAGTCTTCACATAAGGTCCTTATACCTTTAGACAGAATAGTCTTTTAGAACAAAAGTACATAAGAAAGATAACTAAATCTATTACATCAATAGAGAAATCATAAAGTGGCATCAAGTGCATTAGTTTTTGGATCTTTGAGGACCTACCACAAGTCTAGGGGATAAGGAGTCCAAGCTTTCTTCAGAAATATAGGAGTAAATCGATTAACCGGAACCTATACTCATAATAGAAAAAGGACAAAAGGGGTTAGTACAATTAATGCCCTAAGTATGGAGAAATACATAAAAACCATTAAAACATGAGAGAAGGACATTTATATTAAAGTATGCATTTATGAAGTTTTGAAAAGCCTTTCACATCCTCAATATAAAACATAGGCAAATACCCAAACCATGTCCAACTACAATGAAGTTGTAACCTTGGCACATCCCAAGACTCACTTATGCAATGTAAAGTTAGCATCCCATATACCAACTCTAAGTGATCCTTAGAACCCACCTTAGCCACACACATTACCTTCACATTACACTATCTTTCATAATCATGAGTTAAACACAAACATCATTAACCACATTTGAATATAAGAACATGCGTACTATAACCATTATCCATTGAATATAAATGTTATCATTATCGTTTCATAACTACAAAGAACCACCCACAACAACATTCTAAGCCTACTTGTGCAATATAAAAGTGAAGTCCCGTACCCCCACTTCTATTTAGTAAACTCATTAGGATGTCATAGACTAGTTCATGATTCTTTCATTACTTCATTATTTAAGGAATATCAACTATAACTGACATAGACTATGAGATCTAACGTGGAATTTGGTGTAATAAAGCCCTTATCCTAAAAAGAGTGTTCTACTTGCCAAGGTAGAACCTACATACAAGCTACTATGTGAATCCACTAGCTATGTCCTACGGGGGCACGTAGTAAAGGGATAGGGAGATTGCTTCTATGGACTCTACCTATTGCATTAACTGAGGAGTCCCTATCACATGTGTATAACTAAGATGACCCAACCTCTTGCATTAACGGAGGAGTCCCTATCACATGTGTATAACTAAGATGACCCAACCTCTTGCATTAAAGGAAGGGTCTTTTCCTCATTGGCTATATCCTCTCGGTGCTTAGTGTACTTTCCTAACTTACTACCATTAGTTATTTTAATTGTATCTACATGTGTGAAGAGTACTCCATATCCATTCAATACAATTCAACATAAAGCCTTAGATTCAATAGGTTAGAATACACTTTCATCCTAGAATCAACATACATATATGGGTAGTACTTTTCACAATATGAATCATGGTGTTTTCAAGAGATTAGTTTCATCCCACACAATTCATGCAACATAAAAGGTATGGTTCAAGAGAGTATAATTTCTTTCATCCTTTAATATGCCATGTACCTTGCACGCAACTTTAGAGTTCTTATATTACATTCTCCAACATATATACAAACCCTAAGATTTAGCTTGTTTTAAAGGTTAAGAATCAAGTATCAGAATCACTTTCATATACATCACAAAAGACATGAAACAAGATTCTATGGCTATATAATCATCAATTACAATACATCATATTCATCAATAACCAATTCATCCAATAACATCCATGAAATTAAGTCATAGGGTGAACATGGGTTCTTGGAAGATTTTAACAATAGGAATCACCAATTAACCCCAATATATTCATAACATAAGGTAAATAACATAAAGAAAACAACTTAGGAGTGAACCTATGGCTAGATCATAAACCCTAGTTTTTGGTCACCATAAGAATTTCGAAAATAGAGTTTTTGAAGGGCTTCATGGAGAAACTAATAAATGATTCAACATACTCATACCTTATTTAATGTTAATCCACGAATTTTAAGTGAAAAAGGATGGATATTGAGTTCCCTAGCTTGAGCTCTTCCTTGTTCTTCATTGGTGGGTAAGAAAGAGAATTTGTGAGAGAGGAATGTGGGTTTTGATTTATGAATTGGAAGTTATCAAGTGTTTGTTTGTTTTAATGAGTCAAAGTGATTTAATATGTCAAGCCCAGAGCATACGCCCTGGGCGTGGACCGCACCCAATGACTATTGCTGGCCTTGAACGAACCTTTGGCCATACTTACATATCTCAGCGGAAGACTATACTAACTCAAAAGGAATTTAAGGCACTCTCATACGATAACTTAATAACTATCTTGACCAAAATGGCACTTACGTTTCAATACTTGAACATTTGAAATGTATGATAAAGGAGTCTCCAAAACAGAACTACAGTGTCTATGAAGCCTCTAAACTGACTGAGATGGATATTGGGACAGACCCCACAATATCCTAATGAACTAAACTAAAAAGCAAATGAAGGGATGTCCTCCGAAATTCAAGGAGGCTTACCACTGACTCTGGAGTGCTAAGCTTCCCAAGTCGCTTGTTCAACAAATTGGTTCCTCCAAAGGACCTTGACTGAAGCAACTTCCTTTGTCCTCAACTTGAGAACTTGATGATCTAAAATCGGAATCGGAACTTCTTCATAGGATATTTTATCCTTAACCACAACATTTTCTATTGCTACTATCAATGAAGGATCACCTAAGCACTTTTTCAACATAGAAATACGGAATACTGGATAAACCGCTTCTCACTCTTGGGGTAGCTCCAACTCGTAAGACACATTGCCCACTCTCTTGAAGATTCTATAAGGTCAAATATACCGGGGACTAAGTTTTCCCTTCTTACCAAACCTCATAACTCCTTTCATGGGTGAAACATTAAGATACACCCAATTGTCAACCTCAAACTCTAATTGTCTTCTCCTAACACCTGTGTAGGACTTTTGGCGACTTTGTGCCATCTTCAATCTTTCCTGGATAACTTTCACCATCTACATAGCTTGCTAAAGTAACCTGGTCCTATCAACGCTACTTTGCCAACTTCAAACGACCCAATCAGAGATCTGCATCTTCATATGGAGCCATTCAGATGATCGAATGATAACCGTTGTTATAAGCAAACTCAATGAGAGGTATGTGTTCATACCAATTCCCCTTGAAGTCTATCACACAAGCTCTAAACATATCTTCTATGGTCTTGATAGTACGCTCTGCTCATCCATCTATATGAGGATGAAAAGCATTGCTTACGTTCACCTTTGAACCCAAACCTATGTCGAATATTTCAAAAACTAAGCAATAAATTGTGCACCTCTATCTAAAATGATAGAGACCGGAACTCCTTGATGCCTTACCACTTCCTGAAGGTACATCATAGCATAATCATCGGCCGAATAGGTAGTCGTTACCGGCAAGAACAGGGCAGACTTTGTCATTCTATCAACAATCACCCAAATAGAATAATGTTGCCTTCGAGATCTTGGCAATCTTGTGATGTAGTCCATATTAAACATCTCCCACTTCCGATCCGGAAGTTCAATAGGCTGATCCAAACCTACATGTCCTTAGTGCTCCACTTTTACTTGTTGACAGTTTGAACGTTTGGCTACAAACTCTGCAATATCTTTCTTCATGCGTTCCCACAAATAAATCTCTCTCATGTCGGGGTACATTATGGTGGAACCCGGATGAATGGAATATCTGGAGCTATGAGCCTCCTCCAAGATCTTCTCATGGAGTCCATCCACCTTAGGTACAGATAGTCTACCTTGATACTTCAACACACCATCTCCCCCTTGTTCAAAAGCAAGTACCCTCCGTTTATGGACCCTTGCCTTCAAATCAAGCAAAATAGGGTTTTGGTCTTACTTCTCTTTCACCTTTGACACTAAGGAAGACTCAGCCCCATTTGTCACCACTATACATCCTTTTGTGGAATCTATAAGTCGGACTCCCTAACATGGAAGTTTGTGCACATCTTTAGCAAACTCTCACTTTCCTTCTATAACATTGGAAGGACTTCCCATGAATAACTTGCTTAAGGAATCAACAACCACATTAGCCTTACCTGGGTGGTAAAGAATACTCATGTCACAGTCCTTGAGTAACTCTAACCACCTTCTTTGTCTGAGTTTGAGCTCTTTCTGAGTAAACAGATATTGGAGGCTCTTGTGATCAGTGAATATATCAACATGAACACCATTCAAATAGTGACACCATATCTTCAAAATAAACACCAATACAGCCAATTCTAAGTCATGAGTTGGATAATTCTTTTCATGAATCTTCAACTGTATAGAGACATAAGCTATAACCTTGCAATTTTGCATCAACACACAGTCCAAGCAAATTCTTGATGGATCACAATATACCACAAAGACTTGAGTACCTTATGTTAATGCCAAAACCTGAGCGGTAGTCAACCTGTTTTTCAACTCCTAAAAGATTTTCTCACAAGCTTCAGATTGTTGAAACTTGACTGACTTCTGAGTTAGATTTGTCAAAGTAGAAGAGATAGATGAGAGTCCTTCAACAAATCTCCTATAATAGCTAGGCAAGTCCTAGAAACTCCTTATATCAGTAAGAGATGTTGGTCTAGTCCAACTCTAATCCCTTCTCCACAAATAATGTGGCCTAACAATGCCACAGACTTAAGCCAAAACTCGCTCTTGGAGAACTGGGCATATAGCTCCTTATCCTTCAAGGTCTAAAGAAAAATCCTTATGTGACTAGCATAATATTCTTAATCCTTGAATAAATCAATATGTCATCACTGAAGACGATGAAAGCCAAATCTAAATAAGGTTTGAAGATTCTGTTCGCAAGATTCATGACGTTGCAGGTGCATTTGTCAAACCAAAAGACATAACAAAAAATTTATAATGCACATACCTTGTCCTAAAAGTTGTCTTGGGAATATCACATTCTCTTACTTTCAACTGATGATAGCCTGATCTGAGGTCCATCTTAGTAAAACGAGAAGCACACTGAAGTTGATCGAAAATATTATATACCTTGGAAGAGGATATTTATTCTTTATGGTCACCTTATTCAATTGGCGATAGTCTATACACATCCTAAGGGACCCATTTTTCTTTCATACTAACAAGATCGGATCGCCCCAAGGTGAGAGACTTGATCGAATAAAACCTTTATCTAATAGATCTTTTAGATGTTCTTTCAACTCTTTTAACTCTGGTGGTGCCATTCTATATGGTGGAATAGATATATGATGAGTATCTGGGATCATGTCTATGTCAAAGTTTATCTCTCTTTCGGGAGGGAATCCGGGTAGATCATCAGGAATGACTTATGGAAACTCACTGACTATAGGTACTGTCTAAAGAGAAGGTACATCAGCACTTGAGTTATTAACTTGGACAAAGTGATAGATACAACCCTTTGAATCTAACTTCCTTGCCTTAAGGTTTGAAATGAAATGACCTTTAGGCACCGCTAAACTACTAGTCCACTCTATAAGTGGCTCATTAGAAATTTTAAACTTGACAACTCGAGTTCTGCAATCTATTAATGCATAATAGGCATGGAGCCAGTCCATACCTAGAATAACATCAAACACTACCATGTATAACTCTATTAGATCAGCCATGGTGCTCTTTTGATTGATGGACACAGGACAATAACGATAGACTCCTTATGCTAGAATAGACTCCCCAACATGTGTATAAACACAAAAGAGTTCACAAAGTTTTTCAGGAAGAATCTCAAATTGATTTGCAACGTACGGACTTACAAAAGATAAACTTACTTCTTGGTCTAATAAAGCATAAACATCACCAGTAAAGACTTTGATTATACCCGTGACAACATCTGGAGAGTTCTCTTGCTCTTGGCGGCTAGTGATTACATAGAGACGGTTGGCCCCTCCGCCAATACCAAAAGTGGCTCCTCTACGTGCAGACCTGTCTAGTGGAGCAACTAATAAAGATTGAACTCTATTGCCCTGATTTCAACCACCTTTCTTATTCTTGGGGAACTCTCTCATGAAGTAACCCTCTTGACCACATTTGTAACAACCTGTCTGGCCATCACGATAATTTCCTGGGTGGTTTCTAACACACTTAGTACTTGCAGGAGCACTACTTCCTCCTTGCGCCACACTACCTTGAGACTGAGCTGGTCTAGCCTTTAAGTTTTGCGAATTTTATCCACTATACTCACCTCGGTTTCTGGGCGTAGGTGCACAAGTAGATGATAGTGCATTCCACTTTGGTTTCTTAAATTGTTGTCGAATGGAACCTTTTTTTTGTTCGACAGACCTATTCCCAGTCTTTGCCTTCTTGTTTTGGTACTCCTCTATGTCCCTCACCTTCTCCCCTTCAACTTGTTACACATAGAACATTAGCATGGATATGTCCATGTCACCTATCAACATGGCCTCCCTACCTTCCTTACTTGAAGTACGATCCAAACCAGCAACAAACAAGCTCATTCTACTTCTTATGTCTTTCACCATCTCTAGAGAATAGCGAGACAGTTGGGTGAACTTCAAACCATACTCATGAACACTCATAGAGTCCTATTCCAAAGTGTGGAAATCATATACCCTTGCTTCCTTCAGTTCTCGAGGAAAGAACCTCTCCGAGAAGACTACCTCAAAACAATCCCAACTTGGATATGGTGCACCCTCACCTCTACCATCCTTCCATTAATCAAACCAGGTTATAGCCACATTCTTCAGTTTATATGCATCCAATTTCAATAATCACAGCATTCACCACATGCATTACCTTGAAAACTTTCTTCAATTCTTCTATAAAGTTTTTCGGATCCTTAGTAGTGTTTGATTTGGTAAAACTAGGAGGATTCATTCTCAGAAACTCAAAAACCCTCAAGGTGTCAGCTCCTTCTTGTCGAGCTTCTCTATATTGCCCGACTTGGTTGGTCACTACTTGACTTAACTTCCGCATAGCTTCCCAAAATTCGGCATTTGTAACCTCTCCATGGGGTTGCACATCCGGTGCATTAGGAATCTCCTGATCATCAACATTTTTTGAGCTGGTCGATCTCTGATTGCTCATCGTGGAGGTATGATGATCTGAAAATGTGTGTAAGCATAAATTAGAGAGAGACTTTTATAGATCAACTCTACACACGAAAAGAATATGAAAGAAGTGAAACATTCCTAAATGTTAGAGCCTCCTAATCATAGATGTGGCGCGCTTCACACCGATGACTAAGACTGAACAGACAAGGCTACATCGACTCCCTATGATTCTTAAACTCTTTGATCTAATACATAGTTTTTCTTGCCCGTATCCTACACCTTGGACGTGGCTGGCACCCAACGAACATTGATGGCATTGAGAGAACCCTTGTTTTGGCTGATATAACTCAAAAAAAGACTATACTAACTCAGATAAGGAATTAAACGCATTAAGATGACTTAATAACTGTCTTGGCCAAAATGGCATTTAAGTTTCAATACTTGAACATTTGAAATATAAGATAAAAGAGACTCCAAAACATAACTACTACAATGTCTATGAAGCCTCTAAAATGACTGAGATGGATGTTGGGACATACCCCACAATATCCTTATGAACTAAACTAGAAAAGCAAATAAAGGGATGTCTTCTGGAATGCAAGGAGGCTCACCATTGACTTTGGAGTACTCAACTGGATCAACGGTGCGCTGCGTACTGATCATGTTACCTGCACATGCATCATAAGACTATGCAGACCAATTGACATCAGTACATTCAATGTACGAGTATGCGAGTTGCAATGCTAAACACATCTATAAAGGTTGAAATGGATTAAGGATAAATTTACCTTGGCTCTGCTTGACTCACAAGATAGCAACTCAATATAAAACAATAAAGACATATACAATATATATAAAACTGATAAGATAGTGTTAACACTTAGTTCATTAAATATAAAACAATAATAAACTCAACTTTCCTTATATATGAAAGTAATGTAATTTCTGTGCGAGTTTCTCTAACAGACAACCACCACTATGAGCCTGGGTGGTGATACATCGTCTCATTCAAGTTGGAAGAACTGTCATATACTTTGTTGTGGCATAAAACATCTTCAACCTTGTGGATCAACCGACTAAATTTACGTGATCAGCTAATAAATATGACATGTTAATACCCATGATGGCTATATGGTTTACAGGGGGACTTGAGTTATCTGAACTCTCATCTACACATCGGTTCTCAATACTACTCCCAAAATGTACTTTGTCTCATGCTTTTAAAATAGACTCTTCCCTATGAGTTTAGATAAGTTTCTCAACTCTTTTAGCTTTAAATAAAACCTCCTCTTGGAAACAACGTTCCCCTTTAATTTCAAAAACTCTTTTGGAACTCTTATTTTCCTCCTAACTTAAATGTACAAACTTTTATAAACTTCCTCGGGAATACTTAGTTCCCGTATACCTCTTGAGAAATGAACTCAACCTTTAATCTTTTCCTTAACTCAAACTTGAGCCTTAAAACTAAGTTAAAAACGTTTAAGTAAGACTCTAAGAACATTAAAAAACATTACTTCAATTTACTCCATAGCTCTAGACTTGACTTCTTAATTTTCTTAACCTTGATTCTAACTTCCCTTGAATTGGAATATGGATTCAAGGATCATGATCTAATATTTATGGATGATTTCATGATGTTTAGATGTACTTTAGAGTATTGGAATAAACTTGGATTGATAGGTACATCACTTAGGAACTAGTACGAAAAGATAGGGAAAGAACAGGGTCTCCCGGTGACCTTGGCGCTCTGAGAGGCGCGGACAGCCATAGCCTGACAAACAGAGACTGTCATGAGGGGCTCTGGATGGCGCAGCATGCCTGGACCTGTCAGACAAAGGTGACGACTCATGGCTTGTCAGACGCGATTCTGACTTTTCTTCTCTCATTTTCAGGTCTAACTCTTCTAAAATCCCATGGATCTTCCCCCAAACACTTAAAATCATTAATATACTCTATACCCAATAGATTAGACCCACTAACAGTCCGGGAACATGAATCAAAACTACGAAACATGAAATACAATTCAACCAACAAGAATTTAAAATTGTTTTGTCAAGAACATCCATGTTCATAATTCACTAACACTAACTTGCTGAATTGAAACAAATTGGGTGTGGGTGAAAGGACTCAACACCTAATGATCTCACATACCTCGATCAGGATCATACCCAACGAAATACACACAACGATCTTGGCGTTCTTGGATAATTTTTTATCTTCCTCTTCTTTTCTCTTTTCTCAAAAGCCCTAAGCTTTCTTAATTTTTGTTAAACTAATTTGGGACCTTGTTTACCCCTAATATATAACCTTAATACGAATAAGGAAATAGTAGGGTGAAAAGACAAATTTACCCTTACTAAAATCCGGATTGTATTTTTCTCATCTGAAAAACCAAACTTTTGAAAAGCATATCTCCCTCACACGACATTTGATTTTCGCAAAGTTTGCGACGTTGGAAAGATCTTCCCAAGGGATTTCCAACCATATAAATAACTTATCCAAACTTATCATGATCGGGATGTTATGGCCATTTGAAAATAACCAAAACTCACTTTTGAAAGATGAAGATTTTTAAGATTTTACCTACTTATTCCTAAAATTGATTATTCTTCGTTTTTTAGCTTATTCTCAGTCAATTCAAGTTACGAGATGTTACAATATCTCCCCCTTGGAAACATTCGTCCTCGAATAAGAACTCTTTCACTAAGCTCAAGGTAGTAACATCATTTTAGCACTCAACAAACAAAAGCAAGTAATAACAAGTTTATACATAGCCTTATAAAGTGCTAAGAAGAAAGTTTAGTACGTTGATCGACATTCTTTCTGGTTTCAAAGAGAAAAGGATATCTCTTCTTCATATCCTCCTAAGCTTCCTAAGTCGCTTGTTCAACGAATTGGTTCCTCCAAAGGACCTTGACTGAAGCAACATCCTTTGTCCTCAACTTGAGAACTTGACGATCCAAAATCTGAATCGAAACTTCTTCATAGGATAGCTTACCCTTAACCCCAACATTTTTCTGTTGGTACTATCAATGAAGGATCACCCATGCACTTTTTCAACATAGAAATATGGAATACTGGATGAACCGCTTCTAACTCTTGGAGTAGATCCAACTCATAAGCCACATTGCCCACTCTCTTGGAGATTCTATAAGGTCAAATATACCGGGGACTAAGTTTCCCCTTCTTACCAAACCTCATAACTCCTTCCATGGGTGAAACCTTAAGATACACCCAATCGTCCACCTCAAACTCTAATTGTCTTCTCCTAACATCTGTGTAGGACTTTTGGCGACTTTGTGTCGTCTTCAATATTTCTTTGATAATTTTCACCTTCTCCATAGCTTGCTAAAGTAAATCTGGTCCTATTAACCCTGCTTTGCCAACTTCAAACGACCCAATCAGAGATCTGCATCTTCTTCCATAAAGAGCTTCATATGGAGATATTTGGATGCTCGAATGATAAATGTTGTTATAAGCAAACTCAATAAGAGGTATGTGTTCATCCCAATTCCCCTTGAAGTCAACCACACAAGCTCTAAACATATCTTCTAAGGTCTTGATAGTACGCTCTGCTCGTCCATTTGTCTGAGGATGAAAATCAGTTCTTAAGTTCACCTTCGAACCCAAACTTATCTCGAAATATTTCAAGAACTGAGCAATAAATTGTGCACCTCTATCTAAAATAATAGAGACATGAACTCCTTGAAGTCTTACCACTTCCTGAAGGTACATCATAGCATGATCCTCGGCCAAATAGGTAGTCTTTACCGGAAAGAACTGGGCGGACTTTGTCATTCTATCAACAATCACCCAAATAGAATTATGTTGCCTTAGAGATCTTGGCAATCCTGTGATGTTGTCCATATTAATCATCTTCCACTTTCAATCCAGAAGTTCTATAGTCTAAGCCAAACCTACATGTCTCTAGTGCTCCACTTTCACTTGCTGACAGTTTGAACATTTGGCTACAAACTCTGCAATATCTTTCTTCATGCCTTTCCACCAATAAATCTCTATCATGTCGCAGTACATCATGGTGGAAACCAAGTGAATTAAATATTTGGAGCTATGAGCCTCCTTGAAGATCCTCACTTGGAGTGCATCCATCTTAGGTACACATAGTCTACCGTGATACATAAACACAACCTCTCCCCCTTGTTCAAAAGACAATACCCTCTACTTATGTACACTTTCCTTCAAATCAAGCAATGTAGGGTTTTGGTATTGCTTCTTTTTCACCTTTGACAATAAGGAAGACTGAGCCACATTTGTCACCACTATACATCCTTCTGTGGAATCCATAAGTCGGACTACCAAACATGCAAGTCTATGCACATCTTTAGCAAACTCTTTCTTTCCTTCTTTAACATCAGAAGTACTTCCCATGGATAACTTTATTAAGGCATCAACAACCACATTAGCCATACCTGGGTGGTAAAGAATACTCATATCGTAGTCCTTGAGTAACTCCAACAACCTTCTTTGTTTGAGTTTGAGCTCTTTCTAAGTGAACACAAATTGGAGGATCTTGTGATCAGTGAATATATCAATGATGAACACCATTTAAATAGTGACGCCATATATTCAATGCAAACACTACTGCAGCCAATTCTAAGTCATGAGTTGGATAATTCTTTTCATGAATCTTCAACTGTATAAAGACATAAGCTATAACCTTGCCATTATGCATCAACAAACAACCCAAGCAAACTCTGGATGCATCACAATATACCACAAATCCTTGAGTACCTTATGGTAATGTCAAAACCACAGCGATAGTCAACCTGTTTTTCAACACCGGAAAGCTTTTCTCACAAGTTTCTAATTATTAAAACTTGACTGTCTTCTGAGTTAGATTGGTCAAAGGAAAAGAGATAGATGAGAATCCTTCTACAAATCTCCTATAATAGCCAGGCAAGTCCTAGAAACTCCTTATATCAGTCAGAGATGTTGGTCTAGGCCAACTCTGAAATACTTCAATCATCTAAGTGTCAACTCTAATCCCTTCACCATAAACAATGTGGCCTAAGAATGCCACAGAGTTAAGCCAAAACTCGCACTTGGAGAACTTTACATATAGCTCCTTATCCTTCAAGGTCTGAAGAAAAATCCTTATATGACTAGCATGATCTTCTTACTCCTTGAATAAATCAATATGTCATCAGCGAAGACGATGAAAAACAAATCTAAATAAGGTTTGAAGACTCTGTTCATAAGATCCATGAACGCTGCAGGTGCATTTGTCAAACCAAAGGACATAAAAAAAATTCATATTGCCCATACCTTGTCCTAAAAGTTGACTTGGGAATATCACATTCTCTTACTTTAAACTGATGATAGCCTGATCTGAGGTCCATCTTGGTAAAACAAAAAGCACCATGAAGTTGATCCAAAAGATTATCTACCTTGGAAGAGGATATTTATTCTTTATGGTCGCCTTATGAAATTGGCGGTAGTCTATACACATCCTAAGGGACCCATTTTTCTTTCTTACAAACAAGAACGGAGCTGCCCAAGGTGAGAGACTTGATCAAATGAAACCTTTATCTAATAAATCTTTTAGCTGTTCTTTCAACTCTTTTAACTCTGCTGGTGCCATTCTATATGGTGGAATAGAGATAGGACGAGTATCTGGGATCATGTCTACATCAAAGTTTATCTTTCTGTCAGGAGGGACTCCGGGTAGATCATCAGGAAAGACTTATGGAAACTCACTTACTATAGGTATTTTCTGAAGAGAAGGTACATCAACACTTGAGTTATTAACTTGGACAAAAGGATAGATACAAACCTTTGACACTAACTTCCTCGCCTTAAGGTAGGAAATGAAACGACCTTTAGGCACTTCTAAACTACTAGTCCACTCTATCAGTGGCTCATTAGAAATATGAAACTTCACAACTCGAGTTCAGCAGTCTATTGATGCATAATAGGGATGGAGCCAGTAAATACCTAGAATAACATCAAATACTACCATGTCTAACTCTATTAGATCAGCCATGGTGCTCTTGTGATTGATGGAAACAGAACAATCAAGATAGACTCTTTTCGCTAGAATAGACTCACAACAGGTGTATAAGCAGAAAAGGGTTCACAAAGTTTTTTCAGGAGGAATCTCAAATTTATTTGCAACATAGGGAATTACAAAAGATAAACTTGCTCCTTGATTAACAAAGCATAAACATCAAAAGTAAAGACTTTGATGATACCTGTGACAACATCTGGAGAGTTCTCTTGATCTTGGCGACTAGTGATTGCATAGAGACGGTTTGCCCATATGCCAATACCAGAAGTGGATCCTCTAGGTGAAGCCCTGTCTGGTGGAGCAACTAACAAATATTGTGCTCTATTGCTCGGATTTCCACAACCTTGCTTATTCTTGGGGCGCTCCCTCATGAAGTGAACATCTTGACCACACTTGCAACAACCTATCTGACCATCACAACAATTTCCTAGGTGGTTTCTACCACACTTAGTACATGAAGGAGCCCTACTTCGTACTTGCGCCACACTACGTTGAGACTGACCCGGTCTAGCCTTTAAGTTTTGCTTATTTTTTCCAATATACTCACCTCGGTTTCTGGGCACAAGTGCACAACTAGATGATAGTGCTTCCCCTTTGTTTTCTTAATTTGTTGTCGACTGGAACCATCTTTTTGTTGGCCAAACCTATTCCCTATCTTTTCCTTCTTGTTTCGGTACTCCTCTATATCCCTCACCTTATCCCCTTCAACTTGTTACACATAAACCATTATCCTGGATATGTCCATGTCACCTATCAACATGGCAGCCCTACCTTCCTTACTTGAAGCACAATCCAAACAGGCAACAAACAACCTCATTCTACTCGTTATGTCTTTCATCATCTCCGGAGAATAGCGAGACATTTGGGTGAACTTCAACCCATACACATGAACACTCATGGTGTCCTGTTTCAAAGTGAGTAACTCACGTAACCTGTCTTCCTTCAGTGCTCGACGAAAGTACCTCTCCGAGAAGGCATCCTCAAAATAATCCCAACTTTGATATGGTTTACCATCAACTCTACCATCCTTCCATTAATCAAAATAGGTTCTAACGACATTCTTCAGTTGATATACATCCAATTAAACCCTCACAGCATTCACGACATGCATTACCGTGAAAACTTTCTTCAATTCTTCTACAAAGTTTTCCGGATCCTTAGTAGTGCGTGATCCGGTAAAACTTGGAGGATTCATTCTCAGAAACTCACGAACCCTCGAGGTGTCAGCCCATTCTTATCGAGCTTCTCTCTATTTCCCGACTTGGTTGGTCACTACTTGACTTAAAATCCGGATTGCTTCCCAAAATTCGGCATTTGTAACCTCTCTTTGGGGTTGTACATCCGGTGCATTAGGAATCTCTCGCTCATCAAAAGTTTTTGAGCTGGTACATATCTGACTGCTCTTCGTGGAGGTATGATGATCTAAAAATATGTGTAAGCACAAATTATAGAGAAACTTTTAGAGATCAACTCTACGGACGAAAAGAATATTAAAGAAGTGAAACATTCCTAAATGTTGTAGCCTCTTAATCATAGATGTGGCGCGTTTCACACCGCTGACTAAGACTCAACAAACACGGCTTCATAGACTCCATCGGAATCTTTGACTCTCTCCTCTAATACATAGTTTTTCATACCCGGAGACTACACCTTGGACGTGGCTGGCACCCAACAATCATGGATGGCCTTGAGAGAACCCTTGTTCTAGCTTACAAAACACAACAAAAGAATATACTAACTCAGATAAGGAATTTAAGGAATTCTCATAAGATGACTTAATAACTGTCTTGGCCAAAATGGAATTTAAGTTTCAATACCTGAACATTTGAAATATAAGATAAAGGAGACTCCAAACATAACTACTACAATGTCTATGAAGCCTCTAAACTAGAAAAGCAAATAAATGGATATCCTCTGGAATGCAAGGAGGCTCACCATTGACTCTGGAGTGCTCAACTGGATCAAAGGTGCATTGCGTGCTAATACTAGTTACATGCATCTGCATCATAAGACTATGCAGGCCAACTGGCATCAGTACATTGAATGTACGAGTATGCGAGTTGCAATGCTAAACATATCTATGAAGATTGAAATGGATTAAGGATAAACATACCATGGCTCTGATTGACTCACAACATAACAACTCAATATAAAGCAATAAAGACATATGCAATATATATAAAAGTGATAAGACAGTGTAAACACTTAGTTCATTAAAGATAAAACAATTATAAACTCAACTTCCTTGTATATGAAAGTATAATAATTTCTGTGGGAGTTTCTCAAACGGACAACTACCACTATGAGTCTAGGTGGTGATACATCGTCTCATTCACGTTACCAGAACTATCCTATACATTATGATCAGCTAAAAAGTATGACAAGTTAATACCCATGATGGCTATATGTTTTACATGGGGACTTGAGTTATTTGAACTCTCATGCACACATCGGTGCTCAATACTACTTCCAAAATGTACTTTGTCTAATGCTTTTAAAATATCCTCTTTCCTATGAGTTGAGATAATTTGCTCAGCTCTTTTAGCTTTAAACAAAACCTCCTCTTGGAATCAATGTTCCCCTTTTTATTCAAGAACTCTTTTGGAACTCTTAGTTTCCTCCTAACTTAAATGTACAAACTTTCATAAACTTCCTAGGGAATACTTAGTTGCCTTATACCTCTTGAGAAATGAACTCAACCTTTACTCTTTTTCTTAACTCAAACTTGAGCCTTAAAACGAAGTTAAAAACGTTTAAGTAAGACTCTAAGAACATTCAAAAACATTACTTTAATTCATTTCATAACTCTAGACTTGACTTCTTAATTTTCTTAACCTTTATTCTAAATTCCCTTGAATTGGATTATGGATTCAAGGATCATGATCTAATATTTATGGATGACTTCATTATGTTTAGATGTACTTTAAAGTGTTGGAATCATCTTGGAATTATAGGTACATCACTTAGGAACTAGTATGAAAAAATAAGGAAAGAACAGGGTCTCCCGGTTACCTTGGCGTTCTGAGAGGAGCGGACAGCCAGAGCCTGAAAGACAGAGACTCTCCTGAGGGTTTCTGGATGGCGTGGCATGCCAGGCCCTGTCAGACAAAGGCAGGCTATCGCAGGTGCGGCACCCAACGTCTTGTCAGACGCGATTTCTGACTTTTCTTCTCTAATTTTCAGTTCTAAATCTTCTAAACTCCCATGTATCTTCCCCCAAACAAATAGAATCATTGATCTAATCAATATCCAATAGATAAAACACACAAACAGTCTGTAAAGATGAATCAAAACTACTATTCATGAACAACAATTCAACCAACATGAATTTAACAATTTTTTGTCAAGAACTTCCATGTTCATAATTCACTAACTCTAACTTTTTGAATTGAAATAAATTGGGTGTGGGTGAAAGGACACAACACTGAATGATCTCACATACCTCGATCAGGATCACCCCCAACGAAATCCACGTAACGATCTTGGTGCTCTTGGATAATTCTTGATCTTCCTCTTCTTTTTCTTTTCTTAGAAGTCCTAAGCGTTCTTAATTTTTGTTAAAAAGATTTGGCACTTGGTTTTACCCCTAATATAACCTTAAAATGAATAATGAAATAGTAGGGTGAAAAGGCAACTTTAGCCTTACTCAAATCCGGATTGGATTTTCCTCATCTCAACAACCAGACTTCCAAAAAGCATATCTCCCTCACACGACATTTGTTTTTAGCAAACTTGGAGGCGTCAGAAAGATCTTCCCAAGGGATTTCCAACCATATAAATAAATCATCAAAACTCCTCCTGATCTGGAATTATTGTCGTTTGAAAATGACCAAAACTCACTTTTGAAAGTTGGAGATTTATCAGATTCTCCCTACTTATTCCCAAAATTGATTTTTCTTGGTTTATTAGCTTATTCTTAGTTAATTCAAGTTACGAGATGTTACATAATATATATAAAATTACCAAATTAGACCAACCCCACACTTAATTGTCCTAGTTAGAATTTACTAACACTTGCTTTGGCAATAACTTGCACCAGTTCGTAGGCACCATCAATTGCCTCTAGTCGATGGCCCGTCATTCCATGAACGAACCATGCTGACAAACTGTCGTTTGGTTCAAAGACTGGTTAAATGGAGCCTTGGGTCCAAAATTCAAAATGTGGACTCACGACTCCAACAACGGACTGTGAGTCAATCGATTGGCATCGTTTGGCCCTCGTCGTTTGCTTGCTGTTTTGACAGCTTTTTGGGTAAAAGTTTGGGTCCTCCTCTGGGGCCCTTAGGGTGGTCCTCAGGGAGTCGTACCCGGGCATTTTGAACCTTAACTCACTCTAATGTGTACCCTTAGAATTTTTGTAAGGTTTGACCTCCATACGACTCCTCAAACCTCGTATAAAACCATAAGGCACACTAATTAATTTTCCCTAGTCTCTGGACGTCGTAGTCGTTCCTTGACGTTTTGGCTTTAATACTTCCTAATCAAGTTATTTATTTTAGCTTAGGTCTAGTGGAAATTGTGAAGGAAGTTCTTATCGTCTTGGGCAGACTTTTCAGTGTCTCAATGAGAAAAATTGATAACATCGACAACGTTTCAATTATCTAGGTGACGAAGAAGATGATGTTTCTAAGCGATCTAAAGGATTTGAATACCTCTCTCGTACTAAGGAGTCTAAGGTTAAGAGGTTTTCTTCTGAAGAGGGCTTGTAGAACACAGAACATGAAGTTGAGACTTCCATTGGAAAATGAGGATTGGTACAATTAAAAATCTTTGTTTGAAGCAAGATGAACAAATCTTATTGATTCTAAAATTTGTTTAAGGTACAACTTTAAATTGTACGTATTACCTTGAATTCAATCTTAGTTAGAAAAAGAGAAAAAAAAAAGAGAGATATTTACATGCAATTGTAACTCCTGATACCAATTCTATTCAAGCCTTGACTATCTTTTCACATTCTTTATACTTCATATAAAAGAGTTAATCAAGTGCCCACCTCCTAATATTTTTCAAAATATTTTTTAGATTCTTTGGTTTAAAAATAAAAAATTGCATTTTCTTTTTTGGGTTGTCCATTGTAGAATATGACATAAGGCTAACTCTCGTTAGTATGATACACTTATTTTACTTTATTGTGTCGTTAGTAAAAATGACATATCTTTATTCTTTAGGCTTAGAATATCGTAAGAAGTTTCATTTTTATATTTCATCATTTTCATATTGTACATATTCTACTGATGATCTTGTCTCAGATTTTTTGTAGTATAAATCATATAAAAGATTGAAACTACATTTGGCCTTATTCATGGATCAACAAAATATGTTGGCGCCATGATAGTTCTGTTATGTGCATAGTATGATTTTGTTTATCCTTTTCACAAAACTTGGGGTAGAATATATAGGACAGATAAATGGAGATAATTTCAAGACTGTCAATAGATCTTACTAGGATGGAATTTTTGAGGTAGATCTCAAAAGTTCCAACAAGTATCATCAAAAGTTAAATAGTCAGCTTCAAATGATCTTTAACATCGCTTGAAGTTCAAAATCAACTTCAATTCTCTTGCAATGCATAATGGAGAAAAAATGAATTTAGGATAGCAGTCACCGACGCCTAGTACCACATTTCTCTAAAAGATATGAGTTACAACGATCACAAAGTGCTCAAGAATAAAATGATGATTGTTCACATCTGTCAAAATGATAAAGAATTTTGTACAATTTTTCTCATTAATATTTTTCTTGAAGTTTCTTGGTCACCTCACTAGACAAAGTGATATTATATCTATTAATAATTCCTTTTTGAGTACAGGAATCGATAGAACCATAAAATAGATGACCCCTTCAAAATACCGAGTTATCTACCTCGTTCTAGTTGGATTGTCATCAAGCCATCTACCTTGTTACACTGGACAATCATCGAGTCAGTCATATCGTTATAATGACATCATTTTTCACTTGCAATGAGGGCCATAACATTTTTAATTCGCTTAGAGGTCCATATCATATTTAATTCTCTGAGAGGGCCATGACATGATAGTTGTAGGAGGTTACCATTGAAGAATATTTTTAAGTCACATCTATTTGTAGGTGCATGTGCACCCTATCTATTCTACTGAGAAGTTGGAGGTGGCTGACGTTGAAACATATTTTATAAGTCACATCTACACAAGGGTGAAGAGTCTGAACCCTATTAATTTTACATTGAAGTTGGAGGAAGATGACAATGAAAGGTATTTTTAAGTCGCATATATTTGGAGGTGAAGGTTGTGCACCCAACTATTCCACATTGAATTCGGACGAGAATGGCGTTGAAAGAAATTCTTAAGTCGCATCTATTACATGGTAAAAGATGTGCTCCCTATCTATTCCATGTTGAAGTCGGAGGAGGATGACGTAGAAAGATATTTTTATGTTGCTTTTATTTAGAGGTGAATGATGTGCACCTTATGGAATACGTATTAAAGTCGGAGGAGCCCGTTGTTGAAGGATATTCATATTAAATTACAGGAATTAGCAGTCTTAACATATATCTCATTGATGAATTATGATATGTCCAATTGATGGACATGCATTTAATTTTCCCAAAGATCCTACCAATTGCTCATCTTATTCTTTGTACACATGTACATACATTTATATCCTACAAATGGATTATCTTCATTCGTCCTACAGATGGACATGTATTTATATACTACTTATGGACCTTCTTGTTTCATCCTACCAATGGACATACATTCATATCCTATCGATATATTATTTTCATTCATCATACCAATGGTCATGTATTTATATCCTACTGGTGGATCATAATAATTCATCCTACCGATACAAGTATTTATATCATACTACATATTACCAAATATCTATCAATGTATTCTGAAATATTCCACCTATGGATATGTATTTATTTTGTCCAAAAATATCCTAACGATTAATTCCTATAATTTATTCTTCAAATGGACAAACAGTTACAGTGCAAAATATCCTACCGATGGATTCTCATACATCCTACAAATATACATGCTTTTATTTTTCCAAATATTCTGTCTATGGATTCACATTTGTCGTATGAAATGGACGGACAATCATTTTATCACCACACTTATATTTTGTCAATAGATATGATTGTATTTTTAATAACTCACACAGCACTTCAACAATAAAAGAAGGTTGTTAACATGCATGGATTTTGAAGAAAGAAAGACTTCGAATAACAAAGATAATAGCGTATCCACAAAAATATGCAAATATAATGGTAGAAAGTATCGAATATGATGCCACCCTTTTCTTTAAATTAAACTCTACAATTGAATTTTATCGTCGTTTTTTCGAGAACATCCAAAAGGATGAATCTTAATTAAGCAAGAGATGTGGACTACACTAACAAGAACGCAACACAGTGTCAAACCTTTTGATAACAAATTGAGGAGCGACTTCCATCACATTCAAACAACAATTTAATACAAAGGTCATGTGTACAACAAAAAAAAGGTTTGTCAATTTTGTTTGTCTATTATTTCTTTCATCAATCATATCCAAAGAAAGTGACAGTTGTTGGTATTTTTTCCTAACATATTAAAAATTCTTAACTTATACTCCCACTTTTTCAAAAAGAGTTGCATAGTTTGAATGGGCACGGAGTTTTAGAAAATAATAAAGACTTTGAATCTTGTGATCCTAAATTAAAGTTATGTCAAATGTATAAAATTACCCTTTAATCTTCTGGCCTTAATCATGTCACGTGGAATGCTAAAATTATAATTTTACCAAATAAAGTAAGAGGTCAATCATTTTGAAACAAACTAAAAAGGAAAGAGGGTCATTCTTTTTGAAAGAAGGGAGTAAGTTTTATTCATTCAATAGTTCCCCATAAACGTTTTTAATATAATTTTAAATATCTATACTTATGTTTATTTCTATAAATTTTAGGATTGTTATCAATTACTTTTGATTACATATTTTTGCCACAGTTGATTTAATATGCTCTTGTAATGTATTTCTTACATGTCATTCATTTCATTCGTTACACTGGTTAACATTCATTTTATTTGCTGGTTTTATTAATATGCATTTTTGTCTTTTTAGCACAATATAGAAATACCTTTAAATAAGGAAAGAATTATATACACAAATATTTTCTTAACCAACATTTTTGGGCCACTATCTCGAGCCCACGATTTGAGCCCATCGTATAAATATTCCTTATTTAATTTTTTAATATGTCAAAAAATAAAGTGGGATATGCAAAATTTTCAAGAAGAGAAAAAACCCTAAAGGATTCTTCTATCCTATTCTAAAAGAACAGCAGTCACCCAAAGCCCCTGTTTCTTTTTTCAGGTGACAACTCGCTAAAAAAAGAATCAATAACCCCTTAAACAACCTCTCAGTTCTCAACCCACTGCTACACTAATCTACCCCATCGCCAAACAACCAACGCTCAACACACTGCTTCACCAATCAACCACCAAAACAACCCCAAACTTTCTTCCATTTTCATTCACCAAACAACTCCAGCAAGCAGCGATCATCGACTTTACACAACGAATCCATTAATGGTGAACTCAACTCCGACCACATGAGCACGCCGACAGATCCAAAGTAATAAACTAGCAACTCTTACAAGCCTTTCACTTTAAGATCCGCTCGGAAAAGCAACACTTCGGTAACCCTTTTTAATTTTGTATTCTTATATCTATCTAGGTTTATTTTTCTTCTTCTTTATTGTTGTTAATTCTACCTAAATATGTTTCCACTTATTACAATTCTGGGGTGTGCATTATATTAAGCATGACTTTCATGTTGCTTTGTTCACTTTATTATAATTATTGGAAAATTGTTCCTCAATATCTTTGTTTAAATTTCATTTGTCTTTGTTTGATTCATTATATATTTGATTAACTTTATTTTTTACTTTTATTTCAATCTAAGAATATCGTTGCTGATATATTCTTACATTACTTTTATTTTATTTAATATTTAACACATAAATTATCATTTTGTTTTTTAGATTTGGTTTCCACCATAAATTTTTCATTATTTTAGTATGTGTGCATTTATATAGTTTTTTACATTATATGTTAAAATTGGTCGATAATGAAATTACTGTTAATTTCCAAGGCCTCTTATGTTAATAAGACGGATTTTATTTTAAAATTAATATTACTTTCATCGATTATCTCCTAAATTTTTTTAAAAAAAATGAATTTCAGTTGAGACCTACAATTTATGATTTTGAAGGATGCCTAAAACCTTCACTTTGAAAGTACTCAAACCCTTACCTAGAATCTATTTGTTTTGTAGATATTTTCTTTTGTAATTACTTAATTGCCTTTCTACTTATTTACTAAAATTAGGTGGAGACTCTTTTAAAACTCTTTTATTCTTAAAAATTTTATAAAATTTTATTTAATTGAATAAATTATATTATTATTCTGAGTTAGCACAGTCTTTCACCCTATTTGAATAAAGTATGACTGTAAACTACTCCTAGTCATCAGAATAAATACTTGAGAAAATATCATTAAAACTAAACTTCAAAATCTACTCTCTTTCTTCATGCTCGTTAAATTAAACTAAATAAATTCAAATTTTATTAGAATGAAGAAGGACGATGGAATTCAAACAGGGGAACTTTGGAATGATTTTTAGGGCTCTCAGCGCACTTTAGCAAGGAACAAATTGTTTATTGAGAGTGCTTCCCAATGACTCGCTGCCGAAAAAAAGCTCATACACAAACACCATAAATAGCTACCCATTGGTGAAGCTCAACAACTGAATTCGCTTACTTTTGAAGCTTTTTACCTCTAAAATTTCGTATGACTGTAGAGGAGATTGATTATAGTATTGTGGAAGATGTTCATCACTTGGAGAATGCAGATGGGAAAGAGACTTCGAAGAGGAGACTTCATTTTTATAGATGCTGAAACGTCAAAACATCCTACTACAGTGGGGATTGTCATTAAGACAACCGCAACAATGGTAGAACCTTGAACTTTATTACTCCTATTCTTATGGAGGGTATTATTACTCTATAAATTGAGGAGGAGGAGAATATTGCCTACAAATCAAGGAATGGGAAACAGCATTAACTGGCTATAGAATTGGAGATAACCCGTATGAATTGGTAATGCTAGTATATGCCAAAAAGGTATGAGGTTTTGTTGAACTGCCCTAGGAACAGTATCATGATGAGGGATACTATGCTTTTAAATATCGTAATACAGACTAAAAGGAAAAAGTGATGCAGGCCCATTATTTTGAGGAATAGGTATATCGATCCTGAACTTTATGCTGATGTGTTAAGAAAAATTCCAATTAACGTAAAGTTCCCAAGATTGAACTAGATGTTGATATGTTTAGCCAAATTACCTATTGGATACTGGACTTTTATGGCATTGAGCAAGGATTCATGTTCTATTGGGTTTCCATCGGTTACAAATGGATTTATGGCTAAAATGAGAAAATAACTTGTGTGAGGGTTGTGATTGAGGTGAATATTTAGAAAGTCCTGTCAAATACTATTGTTGTAGAAACTCCTTCCATGCATTGGAGCCCATCTATTGAATATGAATGTAGACCCAAATTCTATTATATTTGTATTAAAATGGGACACATTGAAGTTGAATGTTGGTTTAAACATGCCCAAATGGGAAAAGAGATAAGACTGAATAAGAAGGATTGGACATGATCAAGGGAAGGGTAGGATAACAGGGCGTAAAAGAAGAAAGATGGTTACTATATGGACACCTATTCAGCTATATCACGAAATTTTAAAAAATAGTATCCATCATCATAATATAGAACCTGGGAAAGTTTAACAACACCTCACACCTTCTTGACATACACTAGCATTTGCAATTCGTACGGGTTATCTACAATTGTATTTCCAATTAATGGTGTTTCCCATTCCTTGATTTGTAGGCAAATATCCTCCTCCTCAATTTTTACAGTAAGAATGCCCTCCTTAAGCATAAATGGAAGAAAATTGAAGGTCTTGCCATTGTTGTGGTAGCCTTTATCAGAATCTCCCATTGGAGTACGATTTTTAGACATTTCAGCATCAGAAAAATACAGTCGACTCTTTGGAGTTTCTTATCTCTTGAGTGAAATTACTAATTCTCATGGGTCCTACTCATTCAGACACTGAAAGACACTACTAAAATCGGTGTCGTAGATAACATGACAATTATCAATGGGATGAAGAAGAAGATATTTCTAAAAGATTTAAGCATTTTGGATATCCCTCTCCTACTAAGGAGTTTGAGGTGAAATATTTATCCTCTGAAGAGAGCTTGCAGAACATAGAGCATGAATTCAGATCTGCAAAAGGAAGTGTTGATCCTCCTTCACATGCAGGGCCTTCTTCTATGGCTGAATAAAAAACATTTGAATGTACACATCCATATTTTAGGGATTTTGACAAGGAAAATGATGTGTCCTTCTTTATCATAGCGAAAGTATTGGCTGCCTATGATACATTGGATTCCATGCCAAGATGTATGCAATCATGAGTAAGATTTTCTTCTCCAGCATTCAAATTGCGCATAACATGGTCAGGGATAGTGCTGCTAAATGAAGATTAAACCAAATGACTATTTCAGGTCTTTCAAGCTTCTTGTGCAAGGTGTGTACTAGGAAACTCAGAAGACATTGAATATCATCCCATGCGCTTACATTTTGTATGTTCTATGAATGGAAACAACTACGATGTAATAAACATATTTCCAGCGAAAGGAGAAACTTGTGCACTCATTAAAAATGGGGATGTCAATTGTTTTCTAAACATATGAGTGATATAAAGTTCAAAAATTTGTTTGTTTACGTCTTGTCAGACCATATTAATGTTATTAGTGTTCATGTTGCATACTTGGAAAAGGGTTTTACTTGTCAATTCCATCAAGTAGAAGATCAATTTCTATAAAACGACCCGCATGTACACCCTAAGAGTTAGGGCAACACTCAGGTCGTCACAAGGCGTACTAGACTTTTCGAAGGTCTCGTACTAGCGTCTTAGCTATCATTCATTACATATGACATGAAAAGTAGTGTGGTATTAATACTTTTCACGACATTAATCATAATAAGGAAATATCTTTTATAAATACTAAAGAGTAGTCATATCGTCACAAGCAAACTTAAGGACACAACTTAAATATCTTACGAACATGGCCCTTACATTGAAAGAAAATATATAATAAGTCTTATACAAGTCTTAAAGAAGAACTAAAGAAACATAGACTATGTCCTCGAATATATGAGGACATACCGAGTCTTGAGAGAGTCAATTTCCAAGTTTGCCTCCTCATCTTCCACTTGCCTCCAACCTATACTTATAGAGTATAGAAAAGTATGGGGTTAGTAAAATCATTGTACTAAGTATGGAATTATGCGAAATCATGCAAAAAGGGATAATTTAGTTGAAACATATAATTCATGCTATTTTGATAATAACCTTGATGAATTAAGTTACAAAACATCCTATAGTATCCTCATTTAGCACATAAGGTAAAACTTCAACTTTTCTTAACATAATAGCATACATACAATAAACCGAAAATCACACATGAACTACTGTTATCCTAAGTTAACCAAGGCTCCCCTAAGTAAGACATGAGGGGATTGCCCATAAAATCTCCTCAATACCTACTTAATAGATCATTAAGACTACTAAGGGTAAGCATACTTCATTTAATTTATACAACTCACCATTCAATATCAAAGCACTATAGAAATATACATATTATTAGGAACTTCACCTAAGAACCATCCTCCATGGCAACCCCCAATTAACACTTGGTGCAATGTGAAAGTAGCATCTCATACTACCACTTCCACTTAGTGCTCCTTAGGAATAACCTTAGAATAGACACATCACATTCATCACATACTATGATTTCATAATAAAAGTCATAACATCAACATGCTTCCTTAATATTAAACATAAAGTCACTTTACTTTGATTTACTCAACCTTTACCCTTTTTCCAGGGAATACTCAGTTCCCTTATATCTCTTGAGAAATTAACTCATCATTTACCCTTTTCCTTAAATCAAACTTGCGCCTTAAAAAGAAGTTAAAAACGTTTAAGTAAGACTCTAATAACTTCGAAAAACTTTACTTTAACGTACTTCATAGCTTTGGACATAACTTCTTAACTTTACTACCTTTTATTCTAACTTCCCTTGAATTAGACTATTGTTTCAAGGATCATGATCTCATGTTTATGGACTATTTCATGATGTTTAGATGTACTTTAGAGTGTTTGAATCAACTAGGAATTATAGGTACATCACTAAGGAACTAGTACGAGAAGATAGGGAAAGAATGGGGTCTCCAGGTGACGTTGGCGCTTGGCGATGCGAGGAGAGCCTCAGCCTGATGGACAGAGACTTTCCTGAGGGCCTATGGATGGTGCGGCATGTCATTCCCTATCAGACAAAGACTTCCTTGAGGTGCTCTGGTAGGCGCGGCATCCCAGGGCTTGCTAGATGCGATTTCTGACTTTTCTTCTCCGATTTTCAGTGCTAAATCTTCTAAACACCCATGGATCTTCACTTAGAATAATTTATATACTCAATACCCAATATATTAGACCCAAAAATTGTCCAAAAACATGAATCAAGACTAGTAAACGTGAACTATAATTCAACCAATAAGAATTTCACAATTTTTCGTCAAGAGCTTCCATGTTCATCATTCGCTAACCTTAACTTGCTGAATTTAAATAAATTGGGTGTGGGTGAAAAGACCCAACACCGAATGATCTTACATACCTTAATAGGGATCACCCCCGACGAAATCCACGCAACGATCTTTGCATTCTTTGACAATTCTTGATCTTTCTCTTCTTTTCTCTTTTCTACCAAGCCCTAAGCGTTCTTAATTTTTGTTAAACTAATTTGGGACTTGGTTTTACCCCTAATATAACCTTAAAAATAATTAGGAAATACTAGGGTGAAAAGATAAGTTTACCCTTACTAAAATCCGGATTGGATTTTCCTCATCTCAACCACCTAATTTCCGAAAGGCATATAAAGAACTCATCCAAAAAATTTCTGATCTGGAAGTTATGGCCGTTTGAAAATGACCATAACTCACTTTTGAAAGCTTGAAATTTTCCGGATTCCCTACTTATTCCCAAAATTGATTTTCCTTGGTTTCTTAGATTATTGTTAGTTAATTCAAGTTACGTGATGATACAATATCTCCTCGTTGGGAACATTCATCCTCGAATGAGAACTCTTTTACTAAGCTCAGGGTAGTAACATCATTTCAACACTCAACAAACAAAAGCAAATAATAACATGTTTATACATAGCCTTATGAAGTGCTAAGAAGAGAGTTTAGTACCTTGATCTGCATTCTTTCCGGTTTAAAAAAGATATGGATATCTCTTCTCCATATCCTCCAAATGTTCCCAAGTTGCTTGTTCAACGAATTGGTTCCTCCAAAGGACCTTGACTTAAGAATCTTCCTATGTCCTCAACTTGAGAACTTGACGATCCAAAATCTGAATCGAAACTTTTTCATAGGATAGGTTGTCCTTAACCCCAACATTTTTTGTTTGTGCTATCAATGAAGGATCACCCAAGAACTTTTTCAACATAGAAATATGGAATACTGATTTAACCACTTCTAAATCTTGGGGTAGCTCCATCTCACAAGCCACATTTCCCACTCTCTTGAGATTCTATAAGGTCAAATATAATGAGGACTAAGTTCACCCTTCTTACCAAACCTCATAACTCCTTTCATGGGTGAAACCTTAAGATACACCCAATCGTCCACCTCAAACTCGAATGGTCTTTCCCTAACATATGTGTAGGACTTTTTACGACTTTTGTGTCGTCTTTAATCTTTCTTTGAGAAGTTTCACCTTCTCTATAGCTTGCTAAAGTAAATCTTGTCCTATCAACACTACTTCGCCAACTTCAAATGACCCAATCAGAGGTCTGCATCTTCTCCCACAAAGTGCTTTATATGGAGCCATTTGGATACTCGAATGATAAATATTGTTATAAGCAAACTCAACTAGAGGTATGTGTTCATACCAATTCCCCTTGAAGTTGATCACACAAGCTCTCAACATATCTTCTAAGATCTTGATTGTAACAACCCTCAAAATGGATAAGATAAGAAATACTTAATGTGTCAAGAATGCCTATGATTAGACCAGGGTTTACACTGATTGATGCGCGTAGGACCAGACCTCGGAACCCTTGCTACAGCCAAGCCAACTAACTTGGGGAGTTAGTTGAGCTTTAAAAGGTTTGTTCCAACCTTGTAGGGATCTCGAATACGAAGATTTATTCGAAGGAGTCTTTACCGGACTTAAAAACGGAAATCATTGGTTTGGAGGGTCTAGGGGTAAAATGGTCTTTTTCCAGGCTAAGGGTAATATCGTAATTACCCTAAATATATAATTAATTATTTAATTAATAAGGTGGAGGGGCGATTTGGGTAGAGAGAGCTGAAATTGAGCTCTTGAAGTGAAGTCTTGCTCCACCCGGGTTCGAACCTAGGTGGAAGCAATGAATTAATGTGATTTGTATTTAAGCTATTGAATTAATGTAATTAATTAATAATTATTATTCATTAGCTGATTTAAAATAAAATAAAAATCACATTTTTAATAATTAACTAAACCTTATTTGACTAAGTCCTAAACTAGACTTCTAAGCCTAATATAACTCCCACTCTCTCACGTCTATCTCTCAACTCTCACGCTCAATCTCTCTTATTCTTTCACACGAAATTTCTCTGCCAAAATAAGATACAAAAGCAGAAAAATAAACCAAGTTCTTTACACTTGAAGAACTCACACAAAATCACAAGAAAACAAACGTTTATCGCACACTAGGCTAAGGGAGGTTGTCATTCGAGTGGAGTTGATATTGAGGAGGCTTAGACGTGTTCTTGGGTGAAGTTTTTGGGCAGCAAGTAAAGGGTTTAACGTCAAAAAGGTATGGGTTTTCTTCTCTCTTGGTCCCTTTACCAAGAGACCCCTTAAGGTTCATATTATTCATTCGAAAACTAGGATTGTTTCCCCTTTTGCATGCCCCTGTCACTAGCTCCCAATGGATCGTAGGTTGGGTATGATTGCTGGTAGATTTAGGTGTATGTTATGTTTTCGTGATGAATATGATTATGTTTGTGTACTTGAAATCATATGAAAGACAACCATGTATTCGAAATTTTGTGCAAGTGTGTGCGTGTGCAAAAATATTACTGTAAATGAGGTCTCGGATTAAGGCTTCAAATTTGATATTGTTCTGGTTGTCATTTTACGTGCATAAACCTATGTAAATCGTGATGTTCATTAAAGTATAAGTGGGGCTGATTTGAGTATCAATATTTTGGCTAAATGAATCTATGAAAACGCACCCCAAAAAGTGTTAAATGATCTATGAATTCCCCTAAGTTTTCAAGTGAAAATGTTGGTGAAAATAAGCTAAGAAAATGACTAAATTTCCAGAAACTTACAAGTTTAGTTTAGGCTAAATGTAGAGGAATAAATCTGGAAATTTAATTGATTATAAAGGAATGAGTCCACCAGGATTCGAACCTGTGACCTTACCCGTGTGATGCCTTAAACTCGCAAGAAAAGAAATGGGGTCATGGGGAATCGAAATGGGGTATGCTGGCTGAAAATGTAGAGTATAAAAATTAATAAAATAAAATGGGAGGTGTGGGAATCGAACCCACGACCTCCGGGCAGCGAATGAAGTGAAAGAAAAATAAAAGAAAGGAAATGTGAGGCGTGGTAATCGAACCCACGACCTCAAGGTTGTGAAGGAGAGTTAAGGAGAAAGGGAGAAATAAAAAGAAAATAAAGTGAGGCTGTGGGGGCTCGATCCCACAACCTCACTGCCAACACAGAGGTAGTCAACATTTAAATGAAATTAAAATAAGGAGGCTGTGGGGGTTCGAACGCACAACCTCTCAGTCCCAAACGAATAAAAGAAAAATAAAGATAGGCTGTGGGGGTTTGATCCCACAACCTCATGGTTAATGCGAAATAGATAAGGAAAATAAATAGGAAAAATAAAAGGGGGCTGTGGGGGTTCGAACCCACAACCCCTCGGCCAAGGGAGAGAGTTTCTAAAGAAAACAAACTAAAAAGAAATGTTGATGTTGGGGCTCGATCTAGGGTCCCAATGTCATGAGGACTAAAAATAAAAATCAAGGAAAAATGTAAGTGTTGTCCAAGGGATTCGAACTTGGGTTCCCTTGCCCAAATTTCCGTATAGATACATAAGTCATACGTGAATTAAATGTTCAAGAATAATGCCACCTACTTAGATCGAAATTGAGATCTTGGCATACATACAAGATACATAAGTCTTGTGCTACATAATATTAGGAAGATATGAGTCACTTAACGAAATATGAATGAAGCCTCATGGCTTGTATGTGTAGACCCATAAGTCTAGCATACGTTTAACAATAAGTGAACCTAAGATGTATGTAATAAAATGAAGTAACCCTAGAAGGGTTAAGTATGAGTGTAAAACACACTAAATGTCCAAGTGCATTGGCATACGATGAAATGATTATTATGTAATGAAATGATGAAACCCTAGAAGGGTTAAGTAAGAGTGTGAAACACACAAATGGCCAAGTGCATTGGCATATGATGAAATGAACATTCACGTAAAATGGATTGAGTAATTATGAAGAGCAATTGTGCTAATGATAATGAATGTGGTGACAACATGATATGAGGCTAATGTAAAAGATGAGAACAATCTCAAATGAGCCTAAGTAAATGTTACCAAAACGTACTCACCTATGAGAGTGTAAAGTTAATGAAGAGACCAGTTTCTATGAACACTCTAATGAAAGTATTGAGATTAACACACTTAATACTAATGATGAGATGAGAAATCATCTATTGAGCTATGATGTCCTCATACTAGAAGTCAGCTTCCATGACGTATGAGTTGAATGTAATGGAACTTTATACTGAGCACCGATAGACTAGCTATGAGCGGTGATGCCTTCTTTCGAGAAGGGCGGAGGTTCACGTAATTCTCATGAGATGAGACTGTCCGGCTTGCCGGGTATGGGTATCCTTATATCTCCTAGTCTTTGAACCTATACTACCAATATAGGGATCTGGCGGGGTTAAATTCCCATGTACGCTAGCATGTTTTGGGTAACTTTGTCCGGTGATTCCGCTCTTTTCAGTGTGGGGGAGGCACTGGATTTCATGATGCTCACATGATCTATGTCGGTTAAAGTTAAAGTTCCCAATGAATGAATGAGGCCAGCCTCAAATGATGCACATAATGAAATGAATGATACCAAAGGTGTTTGGATAGGATAATCAAGAGGTCAGCTAGACTCAAGTAATGACACTAGATTATTCTTGATCATTGCATAGCAAACCCGATGAAAGTCTTAAACTACATCCTAGGTATAGCTGGTGTTCACACTAGCCTATGAACGAAATGAAATGAAGTACGTATGAATTAATGAAGCAGACTCTGTGTTTGCTAATGAAGACTCCCTAGTTGAGGTCCCATATGTTGAGCCCTCATTTTGGAAAATCTTAATGTCAAGTCCATGATTCCAAGGTCTCATGGCATATGAATGAATGTTATAAAAGAAGTTATGTGCTATATGCTATATGATATGTGTTATGTGTAAGATGTTATGTGTTGTGTGCAATATGATAAGTATGATTATGCATGTTACTCTCATGGCATGACTTTCCTAATCCTAATTTGGAAAGCTCACTGACTTTCCTAATCCAAATTTGGAAAGCTCACTGACTTTCCTAATACAAATTTGGAAAGTTCACTAACTTTCCTAATTCCAATTTGGCAAGTCCAATGACTTGACTTTCCATAATCATGTTGTTAGGAAAGAGCTATTCTTCCTCATGCATTTCCTTGGTGTGTTCTAGCATATACCCATACTTAGTACAAGTGTGTACTAATCCCATACAACTCTACATTTTTAGGTGCAGGCACAGGTGGACGCTAGAGCTTACAGGTTGACATTGCAATTATCCGGACGTGGAACTTTCATCCGGACTTGGTAGGCCCTCATGCTTTCGAGGATGTCTACCGTTACTATCTAGCTTAGATGTAGGCTTTAGCTAGTGGAGCATGTTCCACTAGTGTTTCTTTCCATTTTTATTCCAGACATTGTATTGGTGCCATTTTGGCAATTATACATTTATTAAAGTATTGAACCATTTCTTTCATTTGATTATCTCTATATTAGATGGTTGATTTGTGAACGCCCATGAAGTTAAGTTTAAAAATGTTTAGCATGAAATAAGAAAACAAAAAGTTCAAAATTTCTGCTAAAATTAACCTAGATGAAATAAGAATGTTGTATGTAGGATTGTCGGCGACCTCTGAGAGGTCAACGACGCCGGTCTCGTCTGGGGTCTAGATTCCGGTTGTGACATTGATAGTACGCTCTGCTCGTTCATCTGTATGAGGATGAAAAGCAGTGCTTAAGTTCACCTGTGAACCCAAACCTATCTGGAAAGATTTCAAGAACTGAGTAGGAAGTTGTGCACCTCTATCTAAAATAATAGAGACCGGAACTTCTTGAAGTGTTACCACTTCCTGAAGGTACAAAATAGCATAATCCTCGGCCGAATAGGTAATCTTTACCGGCAAGAAGTGGGCAGACTTTTTCATTCTGTCAACAATCACCCAAATAGAATCATGATGCCTTCGAGATCTTGCCAATCTTGTAATGAATTCCATATTAATCATCTCCCACTTCCAATCCGGAAGTTCTATAGTGTGAGCCAAACCTCCATGTCTTTGCTGCTCCACTTTCACTTGTTGAGAGTTTGAAAATTTGGCTACAAACTCTGCAATATCTTTCTTTATGCCTTACCACCAATAAATCTCTTTCATGTCGCGGTACATCATGGTGGAACCCAGATAAATGGAATATCTGGAGCTATGAGCCTCCTCCAAGATCCTCTGTTGGAGTCCATCCACCTTAGATACACATAGTATACCTTGATACTTCAACACACCATCTCTCCCTTATTCAAAATCCAATACCCTCTACCTATGGACACTTGCCTTCAAATCAATCAAAATAGGGTGGTCTTGCTTCTCTTTCACCTTTGACACTAAGGAAGACTCACACTCATTTGTTACCACTATACATCCTTCTATATAATCCATAAGTCGGACTCCCAAACGTGCAAGTATGTACACATCTTTAGCTAACTCTCTCTTTCCATCTTCAACATGGAAAGTACTCCATGGATAACTTACTTAAGGCATCATCAACCACATTAGCCTTACCTGGGTGGTAAAGAGTACGCATGTCGTAGTCCTTGAGTAATTCAAACCACCTTCTTTGTCTGAGGTTGAGCTCTTTATGAGTGAGCACATATTTGAGGCTCTTGTGATCAGTGAATATATCAACATGAACACCATACAAATAGTGATGCCATATTTTCAACGCAAACACTAAAGCAGCCAATTCTAAGTCATGAGTTTTATAATTCTTTTCATGAATCTTCAACTGTCTAGAGGCATAAGCTATAACCTTGTCATTCTTCATCAACACATAGCCCAAGCCAACTCTTCATGCATCACAATATACCACAAATCCTTGAGTACCTTCTGGAAATGTCAAAACCAGAGCGGTAGTCAACCTTTTTTTCATCTCTTGAAAGCTTTTCTCCCAAGCTTCAGATTATTGAAACTTGACTGTGTACGGAGTTAGCTTGGTCAAAGAAGAAGAGATAGATGAGAATCTTTCAACAAATCTCCTATAATATCCAGCCAAGTCCTAGAAACTCCTTATATACGTCGGAGATGTTGGTCTAGGCCAACTCTGAACTGCTTCAATCTACTGAGTGTCAACTCTAATCCTTTCCCATAAACAATGTGGCCTAAGAATCCCACAAACTTAAGCCAAAACTCGCACTTGGAGAACTTGGCATATAGCTCCATTTCCTTGAAGGTCTGCAGAACAATCCTTAGGTGACTAGCATGATATTATTACTCCTTGAATAAATCAATATGTCATCAGTGAAGACGATGACAAATAAATCTAAATATAGTTTAAAGACTCTGTTCATAAGATCCATGAACATTGCAGGTGCATTTGTCAAACCAAAGGACATAACAAAAAAATCATAATGCCCATACCTTGTTCGAAAATTTGTCTTGGGAATATCACATTCTCATACTTTGAACTGATGATAGCCTGATAGGAGGTAAATCTTGGTAAAACAAGAAGCGCCCTGAAGTTGATGGAAAAGATTATCTACCTTGGAAGAGGATATTTATCCTTTATCGTCACCTTATTCAATTGGCGATAGTCCATACACTTTCTAAGAGACCCATTTTTGTTTCTTACAAACAAGACCGGAGCGCCCCAAGGTGAGACACTTGATCGAATAAAACCTTTATCTAATAGATCCTTCAATTTTTCCTTCAACTATTTTAACTCTACTGGTGCCATTCTGTATGGTGTAATAGAGATAGGACGAGTATCTGGCATGATGTCTATGTCTATGTCTAGCTCTCTTTCGGGAGGGACTCCTGGTAGATCATCAGGAAAGACTTATGGAAACTCACTGACTATACTGTCTGAAAAGAAGGTACCTCAACACTTGAGTTGTTAACTTAGACCAAGTGATAGATACAACCCTTTGAAACTAACTTCCTCTCCTTAAGGTACGAATTGAAACAACATTGCACTTCTAAACTACTACGACACTCTATGACTGGTTCATTAGAAATTTGAAACTTGACAACTAGAGTTCTGCAGTCTATTGAAGCATAACAGGCATGGAGCCAGTCCATACCTAGAATAACATCAAAAACTACCATGTCTAACTGTACAAGATCAGCCATGGTGCTCTTGTGATTGATGGAAACATGAGAATCACGATAGATTCTTTTCGATAGAATAGACTCCCCAATAGGTGTAGAAACACAAAAGGGTTCAAAATGTTTTTCAGGGAGAATCTCAAAATGATTTGCAACATAGGGTGTTACAAAAGATAAACTTGCTCCTGGGTCTAAGAGAGCATAAAAATCACAGTAAAGACTTTGATTATACCAGTTACAACATCTGGAGAGTTCTCTAGCTCTTGGCGGATGATTGCATACAAACGGTTTTCCTCTCCGCCAATACCAGAAGTGGCTCCTCTAGGTGCATCCCTGTCTGGTGGAGCAACTAACAAAGATTGAGATCTATAGCCCAGATTTCCACAACCTTGATTATTCTTGGGGCACTCTCTCATGAAGTGACCCCCTTGACCACACTTGTAACAACCTTTGTGGCCATCACGACAATTTCCTGGGTGGTTTCTACCACACTTAGTACATGTAGGAGCCCTAATTCCTCCTTGCGCCACACTACCTTGAGACTGAGCCGGTCTAGCCTTTAGGTTCTGCAAATTTTGGCCACTATAGTTACCTCGGTATCTGGGCGTAGGTGCGCTAGTAGATGATAGTGCATACCTATTTGGTTTCTAAAATTGTTGTCGACTGGAACAACCTTTTTGTTGGCCAAACTCATTCCTCGTCTTTGCCTTCTTGTTTCGATACTCCTCTCTGTCTCTCACCTTCTCCCCTTCAACTTATTACACATGAACTATAAGCCTTGATATGTCCATGTCACCTATCAACATTGCATCTCTACCTTCTTTACTTGAAGAGCGACCCAAACCGGCAACAAACAGCCCCATTCTGCTCCTCGTGTCTTTCACAATCTCCAGAGAATAGCGAGACAGTTGGGTGAACTTCAACCCATACTCATGAACACTCATGGAGCCCTGTTTCAAAGTGAGAAACTCACGTACCCTTGCTTCCTTTAGTTCTCGAGGAAAGAACCTCTCCAAGAAGGCTTTCTCGAAACAATCCCAACTTGGATATGGTGCACCCTCAGTTCTACCATCCTTCCATTAATGAAACCAGGTTCTAGCCACATTCTTCTGTTGATATGCATCCAATTCAACCCTATCAGCATTCACCACATGCATTACCTTAAAAACTTTCTTCAATTCTTCTACAAAGTTTTGCGGATCCTTAGTAGTGCTTAATCCGATAAAACTAGGAGGATTCATTCTCACATACTCACGAACCCTCGAGGTGTCATCCCCTTCTTGTCAAGCTTCTCTTTGTTGCCCGACTTGGTTGGTCACTACTTGACTTAACATCTAGATAGCTTCCCAAAATTCAGCATATGTAACCTCTCCTTGGGGTTGAACATCCGGTGCATTAGGAATCTCTTGCTCATCAACATTTCTTTGAGCTGGTCGACCTCTAATGCTCATCGTGGAGGCATGATGATCTTAAAATGTGTGTAAGCAAGAATTAGAGAGAGACTTTTATAGATCAACTCTACGCACGAAAAGAATATGAAAGAAGTGAAACATTCCTAAATGTTGTAGCCTCCTAATCATAGATGTGGCGCGTTTCACACCGATGACTAAGACTCAACAGACACGGCTTCATGTACTCCCAAGCACTCTTGAAATCTTTGCTCTAATACATAGTTTGTCACGACCGGACCCTACACCTTGGACGTGGCTGGCACCCAATGAACATTGTTGCCCTTGAGAGAACCCTTGTTCTGGCTTACATAACTCAGTGGAAGACTATACTAACTCAGATAAGGAATTTAAGGAATTCTCATAAGATAACTTAGTAACTGTCTTGGCCAAAATGGCATTTAAGTTTCAATACTTGAACATTTGAAATATAAGACAATGGAGAATCCCAAACATAACTACTACAATGTCTATGAAGCCTCTAAACTGACTGAGATGGATGTTGGGACACCCCTCACAACATCGTAATGAACTAAACTAGAAAAGCAAATAAAGGGATGTCCTTTGGAATGCAAGGAGGCTCACCACTGACTCTGAAGTGCTCAACTGGATCAAGGGTGCATTGCGTGCTGATCCAGGTTACCTGCAACAGCATCATAAAACTATGCAGGCCAACTGGCATCAGCACGCAGTGCATTCCCTAATTCACCCTTGCCTTGGCAACAACTTGCACCTGTTCGGAGGCACAATCGACTACCTCTAGTCAATGGTCCGTCCTTCCATGAACGAACTATCCTGGAAAACAATCGTTTGGTTCAAAGACTGGTCAAATGGAGCCTTGGATCAAAAATTCAAAGTGTGGAATCATGACTCCTACAATTGAGTGTGAGTCAATCGATGGGCGTAATCAATCCCTCGTCGTTAGCTTTCCGTTTTGACAGCTTTTGGGTAAAAGTTTGGGTCCTCCTCGAGTTCTCTTAGGGTGGTCCTCGGGGAGTCGTACCCGGGCATTTTGAACCTTAACACACTCTAATGTGTACCCTTAGAATTTTCATTAGCTTTGACCTCCATACGATGCCTCAAACCCCGTATAAAACTTTAAGGCACATTAGGTAATTTTCACTTGTCTTCGGACGTCGTAGTCGTTCCATGACATTTTGGATTTAGTAATTCTTAATAAATTTATTTCTTATAGCTTAGGTCTAGAATCATCATTATTAACTAAGTGAGGCTCTAGTCTAGATCAGGGAACTTCCGGGGTGTTACATCGGGACAACATGAAATACCATCAAAACTCAAGAAAACCCCAAACACACACACGTTAGGCTCTAGTATAGCTAGTTCATTTTTTAGGGTCGTTACAATAAAATATTTATGATTAATGAAGATTTGTTCCGAAAATTTTTCGTCAACCTAATGAGAAGGAACTCAACAATGGGGAAAATCGTATCTTTCGCCCTTCTTAATCTTGTTTCCAACTTCATCCTCTTTTTAATAATAAATTTATTGTTTTAGAACTTTCTGATTAAGTAGGTTTAAATAAAAATCATAATGTTAATAAATCAAAAAAAAATCTTATTTACTTTGTTACAATTTATATTCCAAAACTCAAACGTAAATTTGAATAATTTTTCAAGAACTAATTAAAATGTTTCAATTACATTAAATGAAATTTAAATAATATATTTGTTTTTAGCTTCGAAAATATCAATAAATTCTGATAATAATTCTTATGATATTCAATTTAGCACCTTCATTTTTTTATTGATTTAAATATTCATTTTTTAAATTTTTGCATGTGAAAATTTCATAAATTTTAAAAGGTATTGCTTATTAAATTATTAAAATATTCATGTATTTTAAATATATATATATATATATATATATATATATATATATATATATATATATATATATATATGTATATATATATACATATATATGTTGCTATTTCATATTTATGAGTAATTTTATCTCTAATACAATGTAGATGTAACATACTTTCAACATTAAATGATTGAGAAAATATCATAAAAGATAAATTTGAAATGTATGCGATTTCTACAAATCAAATTACATTAAATAAAATATAAAATTCACAGTTCTAGCTTCTAGTCATAAAATTAAATTCGAAATTTTAACTTCTTGACTCTACACATCAAATTAAATGTTTAAGAATACATCACAAAAACTAATAATCAAAATTGACCTTCACGACTCATTAATGTTGAAAAACGACCCTCTTTTCTTCTTCTTGTCAAATTAAATAAAATAAAATTTTAAATATACCCTCCTAGATCTTGACTTCTACTAATCAAACTAAATTCTTGAAAAAATATAACTAAAACTAAAATTAAAAATTACCCTCTTGACTCCTACTCATTATATTAAATTAAATTAAATCTAAAATTTTATCTCTAAACTTCGACTCATGAAAGTACATCAAATAAAATTTTAATTTTACTCTCGTAGCTCCTACAAATTGAATTAAATACTTAAGAAAATATCATAAAAACAAAAATTTGAAATTTTTCCTTTTGACTTTTACTCATCAAACAAAATATTTTAAAAAATGAGAGAAACTACTAATTTCTTCTTGAAGTCACAATGTATTACCATAATCTTGATAGTTTTCCTATATACAAATTATTTCGCTATCCGTTTGTCTCCAGTCCTCTTTCATTTGTATTTTCAAACAATACAAGTTATCAAGTTATGTATGTTTCTTCATCAACACTCTATTCTTCTGTAAAGAAATAAAAGACAAATTCTTGTTTGTTTCCATCCATGTAAGAGTTTCTTTTATATTTTTTTTGTTCTTTTGGGTTGTTTTAATAGATGGTTTGAGGTTTGATTTCTTTTTAAAGTTTTGATTTTTATTTTGAATAATACCTCATTTTTCATTCTAGACTTGTTATAGACTACAACAAATAAGTTGCAATAATTATTGAAGAGATGATGAGAAATAAAATAAAAAAAAGACATCGATAAAACTAGTGGAAATTGTTAAGCAAGTGCTTATCTGCTTGGGCAGACTTTTCAGTGTTTCAATGAGGAAAATCGATAGCGTTGACAACGTATCAATTATCTAAGTGACAAAGAAGAAGATGTTTCTACGCGATTTAAGGGGTTTGGATATCCCTCTCCTACTAAGAAGTCTAAGGTGCAAAGGTTTTCTTTTGAAGAAAGCTCGCAGAACACAGAACATGAAGTTGAGACTTCAATTGAAAAATGAGGATTGGTACAATTAAAAACCTTTGTTTGAAGCAACCTGAACAAATCTTGTTGATTCTCAAATATGTTAAAGGTACAACTTTAAATTGTACGTATTACCTTGAATTCAATCTTAGTTAGAAAAAGAGAAAAAAAGAAAGAGTTATTTACATGCGATTGTAACTCCTGATACCAATTCTAGTCAAGCCTTGACTATCTTTTCACATTCTATATACTTCAATATAAAAGAGGTAATCAAGTGCCCACCTCTTAATATTTTTCAAAATATTTTTTAGATTCTTTGGTTTAAAAAAAAGTTCCATTTCCTTTTTTGGGTTATCCATTGTAGAATATGACATCATGCTAACTCTCGTTAGTTTGAAATACTTATTTTACTTTATTGGGTCGTTCTTAAAAAATGACATATCTTTATTCTTTAGGCTTAGAATATCGTAAGAAATTTCATTTTTCTATTTCATCATTTTCATATTGTTCATTTTCTAATGATGATATTTTCTCAAATTCGTTGTAGTATTAATCATCCAAAATATTGAAACTACATTTGGCCTTATTCATCGATCAACAAAATATGTTGGCACCATGATAGTTCGGTTATGTGCATAGTATGATTTTGTTTATCCTCTTTATAAAACTTGGGGTACAATATATAGGACACATAATTGGAGATAATTTAAATATATGTCAAGAGATCTTACTAGGATAGAATTTTTGAGGTGGATCTCAAAAATTCCAACAAGTTTCATCAAAAGTTAAATACTCTGCTTCAAATGATCCAACGTCGCTTAAAGTTCAAAGTTGACTTCAAAATCTCTGGCATTGTGTAATGGAGAAAAAATGAATTTAGGCTATCAGTCAGCGACACCTAGTACTAATTTCTCTAAAAGATATGAGTTACAACGATCACAAAGTGCTCAAGAAAAAAATGATGATTGCTCACATTTGTCAAAATGATAAAGAATTTTAAACAATGTTTCTCATTAATATTTTTCTTGAAGTTTCTTTGTCACGTCACTAGAGAAAGAGATATTATATCTATTAGTTATTCCTTTTTGAGTTCAGGAATCGATAGAAGCATAAAACAGATGACCCCTTCAAGATACAGAATAATCCACCTCGTTTTTGTTGTATAGTCATCAAGCCCTAGATTGTTACACTGGACAATCATCGAGTCAGCCATATCTTTACAATGTCATTATTTTTCACTTGCAATGAGGTCCATAACATTTTCAATTTGATGAGAGGTCCATATCATATTTAATTCTCCGAGGGCCATAACATGATAGTTTTAAGAGGCCACCATTGAAGAATATGTTTAAGTCACATCCATTCGGAGGAGAAGTATGTCCATCTTAATTACTTAACTTTTATGTCGTAAGAGGCTGACATTGAAAGATATTCTTATGTCACATCTATGCGGAGCTTAAGGATGTGATCCCTATCTAATCCACATCGAAGTATAGGAGGCTAGCGTTGAAATCTATTTTTAATCAATATCTATTCTCCGATGAATTATATGCACCCAATCTATTCATGTTAAATTCGGAGAAGGATGACATTGGAAGAGATTTTTAAGTTACATCTATTTGGAGATGAAGCATGTGCAATCTATATATTCTATTGAGAAGTTGGAGGTGTCTGATGTTGAAACATATTTTATAAGTCGCATCTATACAAAGGTGAAGGATGTACACCCTATCTATTTTACATTGAAGTTGGAGGCTGACAATGAAAGGTACTTTTAAATCGCATGTATTAGGAGTTGAAGGTTGTGCAGTGATGTACCGTGGTTTCACGGTATGTCTAATGCTTTTTCCTTAAGTTTAGTGTGTGTCGAGAGCCATTTTTTGTTAATTTTGATATAAGTTTCTCTTTGTTTGCAGAAAATCTGTCCAAGGATGAACGCGGAAGTTTTTGAGAGAAAATTGCAGAAGAGACCACCTACGAAACCTATGACGGTCCGTCGCGGCTGTGACGGTCCGTAGGTGGCACCGTAGTGAAGGAGAAGTTGCTGAAGGAAATTTGGGGAAGTCTGACCAAGTGTGGGATTATGAAAGTCCATGACAGACCGTCACAGCTACGACGGTCCGTCCTGCAGGTTCGTCGTAATGATCAGAGAGTAATCCCAGTACCCAAAATTCCAAAGTTCAAGTGTTTTGGAACGAAGACCCTCGACGGACTGTCGTGCTTGAAACGGTCCGTCATACCTGTCCGTCGAGGGGAATGAAGAAAGCAACATGAGAAGATGTGAAGTATGGGACGACGGAGGCTATGACGGCCCGTCGTGTCCATGACGGTCCGTCACGTGGTCCGTCGACCCAGACGCGTTTGGACAGATTTTTAGTAAATAGAATCGTTATTTGATTAGGTTTTGTTTTTATTACAAATAGTTGGAAAAACCTCGTTTTTGGGGTTAGACATTCTGGATAATTTTTAGTTTATAGTTCTTCAATTATATTATTAAATTCTCGATTTTGGGAATTAAGATATTTTCCGGGAATTGATTGTTGTGGATTTCGTTGATTAATCAAGATAAACTCTGGGAAATTATTGGTTTTCATAAAAGTAAGTGCATGAATTCTTCCATTAACCATATGAATAGTGTAATTACGAACATGGGTAACTAAACCTCATAGCTAGGGTTGTGGGAACCATGGGTGAATAACAAGGTAGTAATCTAACTTCAATAACAATTCTAGGGTTGTGGGAACCATGTATTGATAATTCTTTCGTTTAGAATTCTTTTTAACGGTGGCCAACGTTAGAACTTGCCTTAATGCTACTTGCCAGACCAAGGAGGTAGATAATAGGAAAAGAATTATCAACATAGATTTATTGTAGACTATCTAATAGACTAGTATTGGTTGGTACGAGTTAATAGCTTAGTCAAATACCGAATACGATGTTTAATATGAGGTAAAGATAAGGGTTAGTATAGCAACACACGTAGCCGGACCAAGGTGCGGAGTGAAATTCTCTAGATGCCGTACCAAGGATTTAGAGATACATAACTTATCACTTTACGTGCAAGATATCAGGATAGAACTGTTATAGTTAGATTTACCAAGTTAGGAACCTGTGGGGAACACTAAAACCCTAGTTACTTTTATAATTTGATTAAAACTCCAAAAGTTAAATTTGTTAGTTGTTCATTCTTATTTAGTTAATCATTTTCATTAATTTAGAAATAAAACCCCCCTTTTTTGTCTTTTGGTTTATTGGAAAATAGCTGGCTAAATAATAGTAATAATAAAATAAAGTTAAGTCTGAACTATTTCCTTGTGGGATCGATCCCAACCTCATTAGTTGGGTTCTTTACTTGATACGACCGCTTTACTTCTTATTTGAGAAGTAAGTTTGAGCATATCAAATATAAGCGCCGCTGCCGGGGAAATTAGCTTTTACATTAACTTAAATTTATTACTAAAATTTAGTCAATATTTTCCTGATTTTACTTTTTCTGTTGTTTTTTATTTTGCTAGGTTTGACGTCCTTGTATGCCAAATACACGGAGAGGAAGAGAACCCTTGTTTCCCTACGATCACGAGTTAGAGCGTACACTACGCAAAATGAATCGAAACTTGGGTATAAATGATGATGATCCAAACCTGAACATCCCAGCTCCTGTTGATGCTCATGGTCGATTATTACCTGATAATCCTGATCTAGGTGCACAAAGGGGACAAAATCCCGCACCACGTCCTCAAGAATACTACAGAGGTTATGACAATATTGCAGATTCTGATGGGCCACTTGTCTTGCCCCCTCTACCAGAAGGTCACACCTTTGTAGTCACTAGTAGTCTAATGCAAATGCTCACGGCTAGAGGTTTGTTTTCAGGACTACCATCTGAGGACCTACATGCCCATATAGCTAAGGTGAGGGCAGTGTTTAAAAGCTGTGTAGGGAGGCCTGATTTGAATTTGGATGTAATAGGGGTAAGAGTATTTCCTCTCTCACTGACGGGAGAGGCTGCCATCTGGTTCACTGAGCTACCTTATAACTCAATCTTCACTTGGAACTAACTAAGGGACGTTTTCTTAGCACGTTACTACCCGGTCTCCAAGAAACTAAATCACAAAGACAGAGTTAACAACTTTGTGGCACTACCAGGAGAGTCAGTTAGTAGTTCTTGGGATAGGTTCACTTCATTTCTGCGAAGTGTCCCCAATCACCGTATAGATGATGAGTCACTGAAAGAATACTTCTACCGGGGACTGGATGATAATAATAAAGCGGTATTGGATACTATAGGAGGTGGTTCTTATGGGGAGTGTCCCTATGCAGAAATTGCCAAAAAATTAGAGAAAATCTCCCGGAATAATAAAGCATGGAGTACTAGGAAGACAGATACTGGGAGAAATACTTTTGCAGTGCAATCCACACACAATCCAGCCACGGATGAGATTCGTGAAGAGATGGCACAGATGAGAACTGAGCTTGGGTTAGTGTTAAAACATGTCACTGGGGGTGCAGAAAAGATAAAAGCAGTGAACTACTTGTCTAAACCACCACCACCAACTGATGAATATTATTATGAGGAAGATTCTTATGCAGTAAATGATCAGACGGGGGGTTTCCGACCAAATGCCCAAGGCTCCAATCAGGAGAATTGGCGCCAAGGTCAAGGAAATCAAGGTCGGAACTATGGTAACTACAACCGCGAGGGTAATTATGTTCGTGATGGAAATTACAACCGCGACAACAACTTCAGCAGGGGTAACTATGGTATCAGAAATGAGAGGAGTGGGCCCTATGTTCCTCCTCAAAATCGTGAAGTTGCTCCTAGGGATGGTGGAGGTAGTATGGCGCGAGTTGAGGATATGTTGCACAAGATGAGGAGGAGGTTCGATGCTAGTAATGAGCACACCAAAGAGTTAAGGAGTGATGTAGCAGGTATTGGACAGAAAGTTGATACACATGCCATATCAATTAAGCAGCTTGAATTGCAAATGGCTCAATTATCTGCAACTGTGAACACACGGCAACCGGGCACTCTTCCTAGCAACACTGTCCAAAATCCGAAAAATGATGGACACTGTATGGCAATTACTACTCGTGGTGGTAAACAAACTACTGACCCACCTATGCCGTCTATTGTGGAAAAGGTGATGAAAGATAATAATATAGTGGTAGAGGTTAGTGATGAAGTAGAAGATATCACTGATAAAGATGCTGAAGTGCCTAAAAAGGTAACTCCCATGCCTAGACCTCCACCCCCTTTCCTCAAAGATTAGTGAAAAAGACCGAGGATGGTAAATATCGGCGTTTTATAACAATATTGAAGCAACTTTCTATCAATGTCCCTTTGGTAGAAGCTCTTGAACAAATGCCCGGTTATGCCAAGTTTATGAAAGATTTAGTTACAAAGAAAAGATCGGTCACTTTTGAGGATGATGACAGAATGCAACATTGTAGTGCTATTGCTACAAGGTCTTTGGTGCAAAAGAAAGAAGATCCGGGTGCATTTACTATTCCTTGTACAATCGGGTTATTACATTTCGCGAAAACATTATGTGATCTAGGGGCAAGCATAAATCTCATGCCCCTCTCGATTTACAAGAAGTTGGGTTTGGGCGACCCAAAGCCCACTGCGATGCGGCAACTGATGGCCGATCGAACAGTAAAAAGGCCTATAGGGATACTCCATGATGTGCTAGTAAAAGTAGAGTCGTTCATATTTCTAGCAGATTTTGTCATTCTTGATTGTGAAGTCGATTTTGAGGTGCCTATTATTCTTGGGAGTCCATTCCTTGCTACGGGTAGAGCTTTAGTTGATATGGAAAAAGGGCAGATGAAATTTCGGTTGAACAATGAAGAAGTGACTTTCAACATTTGTAGGTCCATGCGGCAGAGTGGTGAGCTCCAATTGGTATCTGCCATATCCTACAAAGTTGGTGAATCATCCAAAACACAAATAGAAGAACGGCTAGGTGTAGAAGCACTGGCGGCAGTGATAATGAATCTTGATAATGAAGGCATTGAAGAATATATGTCATTAGTCGCTGCCCTTGATCGTGGTAATATTCGGTTCAAACCGAAGAAATATGAGCTAGACATGAAGAATCGCGAGTCTCCACCCGCTAAACCATCCATAGAGGAGGCTCCAAAGCTAGAACTAAAAGCTCTCCCACCGCATCTCAGGTATGAATTCTTAGGAAATGGTGATACATTTCCGGTAATCATTGCATCAGATCTGAATGAACAACAAGTTGAGAGTTTGGTCAAAGTGCTAAAAAGGGTCAAAAGAGCTATTGGGTGGACCATTGCGGACATTATTGGGATCCCCCCTGGTATTTGTTCTCATAAAATCCAACTCATGCCCGATCATAAGCCAAGTATTGAACACCAGAGACGCTTAAATCCACCAATGCAAGAGGTTGTGAAGAAGGAAATCATAAAATGGTTGGATGCTGGAGTAATTTATCCGATCGCCGATAGTAGTTGGGTATGCCCTGTTCAGTGTGTACCTAAGAAAGGGGGAATGACTGTGGTCCCCAATGAAAAAAATGAACTTGTTCCAATGAGGCCGGTGACTGGATGGAGGGTGTGTATGGATTACTCGAAATTAAATGCATGGACCAAAAAGGACCATTTTCCCATGCCCTTCATGGATCAGATGTTGGATAGACTCGCCGGAAAAGGGTGGTACTGTTTTCTTGATGGTTATTCAGGGTATAATCAGATCTCTATTGCACCAGAAGATCAAGAGAAGACCACTTTTACTTGTCCATATGGGACCTTTGCGTTCAAGAGAATGCCGTTTGGGTTGTGCAATGCACCCGCCACATTTCAGAGATGTATGATGTCAATATTCTCCGACATGGTAGAAGATACTATTGAGGTTTTTATGGATGATTTTTCTGTGGTTGGTGAATCATTCGAGCAATGTTTGAGCCATTTATCTGAGGTTCTTAAGAGATGTGAAGATTGCAATTTAGTTCTCAATTGGGAAAAATGCCACTTCATGGTCAAAGAAGGTATTGTTTTAGGCCATCGTATTTCAGAAAAAGGCATAGAAGTTGATCGAGCCAAAGTTGAGGTGATAGAGAGACTTCCTCCACCTATCTCTGTAAAAGGTGTGAGAAGCTTTCTGGGGCATGCAGGTTTTTACAGGAGATTCATCAAAGATTTCTCAAAAATTGCACATCCATTGTGCAAACTGTTGGAAAAATATTGTAAATTTTCTTTTGATGAATCCTGTCTTAAAGCATTCGGTGATCTCAAAGAAAAACTAGTATCTGCACCTATCATTATTTCTCCGGATTGGAGCAGTCCATTTGAGGTAATGTGTGATGCGAGTGGGGTTGCCCTTGGTGTAGTATTGGGACAAAGAAGGGACAAAATCCTTCATCCCATTTACTATGCTAGTAAAGCCCTCAATGAAGCTCAGAAGAACTATACAGTCATTGAACAAGAGCTCCTTGCCGTAGTATTTGCTTTTGAAAAATTTTGCTCCTATTTTCTAGGTACTAGAGTTATAGCGCATACTGACCATTCAGCCCTGAGATATTTGATGGCGAAGAAGGATGCGAAACCAAGGTTAATTCGTTGGGTATTACTACTGCAAGAATTTGACTTTGAGGTAAGGGATAGAAAAGGGACCGAAAATCAAGTTGCTGATCACTTGTCCCGTTTAGAATATGAAGCTATGCGAGAGTTGGGGGATAAGACTGATATTGATGACACGTTCCCCGATGAGCATGTATTGGCTGCCTCACAAGACCTGATTCCGTGGTTCGCAGATTTTGCGAACTACTTAGCTAGTGATATTATTCCATCGGACCTGTCTTTTCATCAAAGGAAAAAGTTCATGTACGATGTGAAGAAGTTCTTTTGGGATGAACCATACTTATACAGGAGCTGTGCTGATGGGCTTATTCGGCGTTGTGTGCCGGAAGTTGAGATGTTGAGTATTTTAGAGGCATGCCATTCCTCACCCTTTGGTGGACATCATAGTGGTGTCCGAACTGCTCATAAGATTTTACAAAGTGGTTACTATTGGCCAACTATTCATCAAGATGCTCATGAGTTCGCCAAAGCATGTGATAGATGCCAAAGAGATGGCGGCATTTCAAGAAAGCAAGAGCTCCCTCTAAACCCCATTCTTGTAATTGAGTTATTTGATGTTTGGGGTATTGACTTTATGGGTCCGTTTGTGAGTTCTCACGGAATGAAGTATATTTTAGTAGCAGTTGATTATGTATCCAAGTGGGTGGAAGCCATCGCCCTCGCGAATAATGAGGGGAAGAGTGTCACTGCATTCTTGAAAAAGAATATATTCTCTCGATTTGGTACTCCAAGGGCGATTATTAGTGATGGGGGATCCCACTTTTGCAACAAATTGTTCAAGGGATTATTGGAGAAATATGGGGTTCGCCATAATGTGGCCACTCCTTACCATCCTCAAACTAGTGGGCAAGTTGAAGTATCAAATAGGGAAATCAAACAGATTTTGTCAAAAACAGTGAATGCTAGTAGAACAGATTGGTCAAGGAAGCTTGATGATGCGCTTTGGGCTTACCGGACAGCATATAAGACTCCCATAGGTATGTCACCATACCAACTAGTATATGGGAAAGCATGTCATCTTCCGGTTGAATTAGAGCATAAAGCTATGTGGGCTATGAAGAAGCTAAAAATGGACTGGAACGAAGCTGCAGAACAACGATTAAATGGGTTAAATGAACTCGATGAATTTCGCCTTAAGGCTTATGAAAGCTCAGCCCTCTACAAAGAAAAGATGAAGAAGTACCATGACCTAAAAATCGAGAAACGAGAGTTTATGATTGGGGATTCGGTGCTTTTATTCAACTCAAGATTACGCTTGTTTCCGGGCAAGCTCAAGTCTAAATGGACTGGACCTTACTTGATCACCCAATTATTCCCTCATGGAGCGGTTGAGTTGGAAAACAAGGAAGGTGTGCGGTTTAAGGTGAACGGACAACGACTCAAAATCTATATAGGCCATGCGGAATCGGCGAATGAGTCGATTGAGGCATATCATCTTGATAAAGTCTGAGTAATTGAGTGTCCTCAGTCGTGCCGCGACGTTAAATCAGGCGCTGGTTGGGAGGAAACCCAATAGTTATCATCTAACCACTTTTATAGTTTTTCTTTCTAGTAACGGTAGCATTTTCTATTAATGGGTTGTAAATTTTCAGGTAGCACATCTACAGGGAGTTTTGCAGAAAAGTTACTCTGCATCAGTCACTGATGGATACATCGACGGACCGTCACGCCTATGACGGACCGTCGCAGTACTCCGTCGTGCCAGGTACGCTCTCTTGTATTTTTGAAAAATTTGGGCACATGCGACGGACCGTATGACGGACCGTCACAACTGCGATGGACCATCATCGGGGTTTCGTCACGCCATTACCCGGCGACCCGACCCGACCCGGTGAAAGAATTTCATAAGTTTAAAACGTTTTAAACCCCCCCACCCATTCATTAACAGTTTCTTTCCCACTTCCCTCCATTTTCACCCCTTCCAACTTCATTCTCTTCCCAAATTCCCCGTATTCTCCCATTTTTCATCACAAATTTCCCTCTTGGTCGGAGTCTGCTGCTGTGAGTTTCAGTCTTCTCACTTGATTACCATCACTTTTGCATTGTTGTCTCCTCTTCCAAGGTATGTGTTCCTGAAACTCGACCCATTTACTCTTTTTGTTTGTTTTGCTGTTGTTCCTCATTATTTGCCTATGGGTTTTTGCTTTTTGACTAGATATTGTCTAACGTAGGTCTTTAATTCCACAAAATGCCTGGCTAACACTAGAGAAATTAGGGCTGTAAACTTGCCAATTTGATAGGGCTTTAAAATTGTCCATTAGGGCTCTAAAATGTATTAGAAAACCATGGGTCTTTGTTTTGACTCACATGGGGTGAATTTCGCACCCCCCAGTTCTGTCTCTGCTTGCCAGCACGACAACCCGATGATGGACCGTCGTACCCACGACGGTCCGTCCTACACAACCGTCGTGACGGTCAGAGACCCCTATCCTAAGGGTCTCATCACTATTTCTAAGTGTCCACTGACGGACACATGTGACGGACCGTCATACCCACGACGGTCCGTCCTGCACAACCGTCATGACGGTCAGAGACCCCTATCCTAAGGGTCTCAACACTTTTTCTAAGTGTCCACTGACGGACACATGTGACGGACCATCATACTCACGATGGTCCGTCCTGCACAACCGTCGTGACGGTCAGAGACCCCTATCCTAAGGGTCTCAACACTTTTTCTAAGTGTACACTGACGGACACAAGTGACGGACCATCATACTCACGACGGTCCATCCTGCACAACCGTCGTGACGGTCAGAGACCTCTGTCTTAAGGGTCTCCACACTTTTTCTAAGTGTCCACTGACGGACACATATGACGGACCGTCATACACACGACGAAGGAGCATCTGGCTCCTTAGGAGTTTCGTGGTCAGAGGAAGCCTCTGTGTCCGCAGAAGCCTCTACCCCCGCCACAGCTACACAATCTGCTTCGGATGATGAGGCTGACAGCACTGACTCCACCCCTGGCTCACCAACTGGAGTTCCTGCCCCGGTTGCCGATCAGCCCAACCGGTGGTCTGTCGAAGGGCAATATAAAGTATACTTAGACGCCAAGGTTCTCAATGACAAAGGAGTCATGACACGGACCCTTACACTGGAGAGGCAGGTCCTTACGGGTAGTCTCCCCACCATGCCAGATATTCACACCCTTTTCACCAGACACCGGCTGGAGTGGACGGCTCGTTCTTTGGGCCGCTACAGGGAGGAGTTAGTGCGTGAGTTCTATGCCTCCTATGTGGATACTCTTCGCTCATAGATCGATAGGCGGTCTGCCCCCGCCAAACAGGCCCCACTTTAGCATGTCCGAGTATGCGGCATCCAGACCGACATCTCACTACCAGCCATCCGCCGATATCTGTACGGCACAGATTTTGAGTCCACCAGCATACCTCTCACTGCCGAGTTTGATTACCGGTGACGAATTATTAAAGATGGTAGTTTCTTCCGCCAGCCTTCACTGAGAGAGACCACCAAGAGGTGGATGGCCCAGCACCTCTCTGTTGATGGAGAGGCTGTGGATTGGGTGATGGAACCTAAGGGAGCCATCAGGAAGGCCAACTTGACCTTTACAGCCAAGTTTCTTTGGTTGATAGTCCGCCATTGTCTCTCCCCCACTGCTGATAATATAGTCACCTGGGATCGTGCGGTGCTGATGGCCGCAATGATGGCAGGGTTCGAGGTTGATTTCGCTTGGCTTCTCCAAGCGGTCATGCACGAGAGGGCCTTCAAGGTCACCACGACTTACCCTTTCCCTTGCATGATTTTCTCTTTGTGCAGATCAGTAGGTGTGCCCATTTGGCACATTGACCAGCTCAAGACCCCGCCAGGAAATGTTGACATCGGCCTCATCAGGGATGAGGCCAATGAGTTGGCCCTATGCAGCGGGTCCCGCCCAGAGGTGGTCCTATTTGGTGAGAACCTGGCAGACACCGTAGATCATGCTCATGATGCTTCCCATGCCGCTTCTGCACACACTAACCCTACTCCGGTCGAGTCTATCCCGGGTAGTAGCACTGCCCCGAGCTCCTCTCGCTCAGCTCCTTCTGCCACTCTGGTCCCACTTGCTCGGGTCCAGAAACTTGAGGCACAGATGGCTACACTTCTGCATCACGTCCAGCCTTGGATGCAGAAGACTATTGCTGAGGCAGAGGAGCGCATGGAGCGCAAGATGGTGCAGCACACGGAGAGGAAAATCGTCGAGGTACATCAGCGCTTTGACGCGTTTGAATTGCGAGTGCTAGCCCGACCAGCCCCTCCGGTGGACATGTCGACCCTCCAGGCTGCGGTTGATAGTCTGCGGGTGGATCTTGATATGATTTTAGAGGCAAGGGTGCCTGAGTCTGAGGCGCCTTCTGCAGAGCCTGCTGATGACACCGTGATGGCTGCCCTGTTTTCCACTTTTGATGTTCCACCCCCTCCCCCACGAGATCATGTCAAGAGACGCAGGGGCTTAGAGGAGGATGAGGCTAGGGCAAGGAAGAAGGAGCGCCGTGAGATGGAGGCTGCGAGGAGAGCCTCGATTGCTGATGAGGAGGCCCGAAAGTTGAGGGTTGTAGAAGTAGCTGCCGGGGCGTCTAGCTCCAAAATTGTAGATTCTGTGGGAGGAACTACTGATGGTGCTATGGATGCTGAGGACATTACTGAGGATGTCTAGACTACGCAGGGAGTGGGTTCCGGTGAACCGGACCCACCAGCTTGCTGATCATCGGCGCTTAGCGCCTCAGGTTTGCTTCACTTACCCTTTTACGTAGTTTAACTTTTCTATGCATTGGGGACAATTGCATATCTTTTGTTGGGGGTGGGGTAAATGGAAAGTGAGCACTTGGGTGAATTCTGAGTAGCCCAAGTTCACGATCCTCTTTTGGGGTTTTCTTGCCTGTGTTCTTTTTCCCCAAAAGACTGATTACTCTTATTGTTGAACCGGCATGTCATATCTTATGTACATAGCATAAATCTGAAGCATGATGGCTAAAGTAAATATGATATCTCGATAATCAAAATGATGCATGACTAGGCATAGTAAGTGAAAATTGTGTGGTTTGAAACATGAAATAAAGTTAAACTACTGCATGATCCTGAATCTAAGATTTGAACTAGGTGTCGAATAATCTGGGATTGCAAGGAATGTCAAGAGAGTGTGAGGTGAAATCGAATGTCCACCATTAATACTGAGCTAGAACTTGCCTGGTTACTCCTGCTAAAAATGAGTCAAAACAATCACTTAGGAAAGGATCATAGGCCCTTGTTCGAAATAGTCAATCTTGAGCCTAATAATAACAGAAAACCAAATGAAGTTAATCCCTTTTTGATCCAAATGAATTGAGCTTAAAATAGATCTTTCTTGTTTCACCCCAAATGATTTTCTCTGGGAACAATGTGTTGGCCCTGGTCCCTCCTTGGACATGTGCACCTCAGTTTATGCCAAAAGCATAAGTTGAGGGTGGCTAATGCAGAAAGCAACCTTGTTTTGGCCCTGACCCAACCATGGGTATTGTGAACCTTGACTCATGGCAAAATCATGAGTTGAGGGTGGCTGCTATAAGGAAAACCCCGGAAAGTGGGGTTGAAAGAATGAAGAGAAAGAAAGAATAAAACAGAAGTGACTAAAAAAAAAAAGCAAAATAAACAAAAGAAAAGAGAAAAGTCACTTACACATAAGGATAAGAAAGGGAAAACAGCAAAGTAAAAAGAAAATTGAGTAATAGGGCGAAATAAGATGATAAAAAGGTGGTTCGCTTAGCCGGTATGTCAAGGAGGGCAACAAGTCACTAAAGTATACCTAAATACATCCTACCTGACCCTGAGCCTATGTTACAATCTAAAAAAGTCCTATTGTGATCCTAAGTGCGTATGAGGAATTTGAAGTAGTGAAAATAAGGGCAAGCCTATGGCAATATGTATAAATGAGTGATGAATTTATTCTGAGAGTGAGTGTCAAAACGTGATCCTTATACTCAAACTAAAATCATTGTGTGAAAAATGAGGATGTTATTTGAAGTGAGGACAGGAGTTGTAATACGAGAAATATTAGCATCTCGGTGAGAAATTGAAGAGGATAGGCATCATTGCGTAGTAAATCTGGGTTATGGTTTGATTCTACACAAGTCAATGCCTAATAGTGATACCATGCATGAACATGATGAGAATAATCGGGATTGATAGCCAAATGATTGCGGAAGTTAAAATATGGATACTTTTGTACAAAGATTTTGTAGTGAGTCATAGTGCGTCGCTTGAGGACAAACAACGAATTTAAGTTGAGGGTGTTGATGTACCGTGGTTTCACGGTATGTCTAATACTTTTTCCTTAAGTTTAGTGTGTGTCGAGAGCCCTTTTTTGTTAATTTTAATATAAGTTTCTCTTTGTTTGCAGAAAATCTGTCCAAGGATGAACGCGGGAGTTTTTGAGAGAAAATTGCAGAAGAGACCACCTACGTAACCTATGACGGTCCGTCGCGGCTGTGACGGTCCGTAGGTGGCACCGTAGTGAAGGGAAAAGTTGCTGAAGGAAATTTGGAGATTTCTGACCAAGTGTGGGATTACGGAAGTCCATGACGGACCGTCACAGCTACGACGGTCCATCCTGCAGGTTCATCGTAATGATCAGAGAGTAATCCCAGTACCCAAAATTCCAAAGTTCAAGTGTTTTGGAACGAAGACCCTCGACGGACCGTCGTGCTTGAAATGGTCCGTCATACCTGTCCGTCGAGGGGAATGAAGAAAGCAACATGAGAAGATGTGAAGTATGGGACGACGGAGGCTATGACGGTCCGTCGTGTCCATGACAGTCCGTCACGTGGTCCGTCGACCCAGACACGTTTGGACAGATTTTTAGTAAATAGAATCCTTATTTGATTAGGTTTTGTTTTTATTATAAATAGTTGGAAAAACCTCGTTTTTGGGGTTAGACATTCTGGATAATTTTTAGTTTATAGTTCTTCAATTATATTATTAAATTCTCGATTTTGGGAATTAAGATATTTTCCGGGAATTGATTGTTGTGGATTTCATTGATTAATCAAGTGAAATTCTGGGAAATTATTGGTTTTCATGCATGAATTCTTCCATTAACCATATGAATAGTGTAATTACGAACATGGGTAACTAAACCTCATAGCTAGGGTTGTGGGAACCATGGGTGAATAACAAGGTAGTAATCTAACTTCAATAACAATTCTAGAGTCGTGTCTTGCATGTATTGATAATTCTTTCGTTTAGAATTCTTTTTAACGGTGGCCAACGTTAGAACTTGCCTTAATGCTACTTGCTGGACCAATGAGGTAGATAATAGGAAAAGAATTATCAACATAGATTTAATGTAGACTATCTAATAGACTAGTATTGGTTGGTACGAGTTAATAGCTTAGTCAAATACCGAATACGATGTTTAATATGAGGTAAAGATAAGGGTTAGTATAGCAACACACGTAGCCGGACCAAGGTACGGAGTGAAATTCTCTAGATGCCGGACCAAGGATTTAGAGATACATAACTTATCACTTTACGTGCAAGATATCAGGATAGAACTGTTATAGTTAGATTTACCAAGTTAGGAACCTGTGGGGAACACTAAACCCTAGTTACTTTTATAATTTGATTAAAACTCCGAAAGTTAATTTGTTAGTTGTTCATTTTTATTTAGTTAATCATTTTAATTAATTTAGAAATAAAACCCCCCTTTTTTGTCTTTTGGTTTATTGGAAAATAGTTGGCTAAATAATAGTAATAATAAAATAAAGTTAAGTCTGAACTATTTTCCTTGTGGGATTGATCCCAACCTCATTAGTTGGGTTCTTTACTTGATACGACCGCTTTACTTCTTATTTGAGAAGTAAGTTTGAGCGTATCATGCACCCATCTATTCCACATTGAATTCGGAGGAGAATGGTGTTGAAAGATATTATTAAGTCGCATCTATTAGATGGTAAAAGATGTGCACCCTATCTATTCCATTATGAAGTCGGAGGAGGATCACGTAGAAAGATATTTTTATGTTGATTTTATTTAGAGGTTAATGATGTGGACCTTATAGAATACGTATTGTCGGAGGAGCCCAACGTTGAAGGATATTCATATTAAATTATTGGAATTAAAAGTCTTCACATATATCTCATTGATGAATTATCATATGTTCAATTGATGGACATGCATTTAATTTTCCCAAAGATCCTACCAATTGCTCATCTTATTCTTTCTACAGATGTACATACATTCATATCCTACAAATGCATTATCTTCATTCGTCCTACAGATGAACATGTATTTATATCCTACTTATGGACCTTCTTATTTCATCCTACCGATGGACATACATTGATATCCTATCGATTTATTATTTTCATTCATCATACTGGTGGCCATGTATTTATATCCTACTGGTGGATTATCATAATTCATCCTACCGATTGACAAATATTTATATCATACTAATGGATCAACAAATATGTATCAATGCATTCTGAAATGTCCCACTAATGGACATGTATTGTCCAAAAATATCTTAACGATTAATCCTTTAATTTATCCTTCCAATGGACAAATAGTTACAGTGCAAAATATCCTACCGATGGATTCTCATGCATCCTACTAATATACATGATTATATTTTGCCAAATATTCTATGTCTGGATTCACATTTTTCGTATCAAACGGACAAACAATCATTTTATCGCCATACTTATATTCTGTCGATAAACATGTTTGTAGTTTTAATAAACTCACACAACACTTCAACAATAAAAGAAGGTTGTTAACATGCATGGATTTTGAAGAAAGAAAGACTTCGAATAACAAAGATAATAGCGTATCCACAAAAATATGCAAATATAATGGTAGAAAGTATCGAATATGATGCCACCCTTTTCTTTAAATTAAACTGTACAATTGAATTTTATCGTCGTTTTTTCGAGAACATCCAAAAGGATGAATCTCAATTAAGCAAGAGATGTGGACTACACTAACAAGAACGCAACACAGTGTGAAACCTTTTGATAACAAATTGAGGAGCGACTTCCATCACATTCAAACAACAATTTAATACAAAGGTCATGTGTACAACAAAAAAAATGTTTGTCAATTTTGTTTGTCTATTATTTCTTTCATCAATCATATCCAAAGAAAGGAATAGTTGTTGCTATTTTGGCCTAACATATTAAAACTTCTTAACTTATACTCCCACTTTATCAAAAAGAGTGGCGTAATTTTACTCGACATGGAGTTTAAGAAAATAATAAAGACTTTGAATCTTCTGATCCTAAATTAAAGTGATGTCAAATGTATTAAATTACCCTTTAATCTTCTGGCCTTAATCATGTCACGTCGAAAGCTAAAATTAAAATGCTACCAAAAAAGAAAGAATTCATTCATTTTTAAACAAACTACAAAAGGAAAGGGGTCATTCTTTTTGAAAGAAAGGAGAGTTTTATTCATTTAATAGTTCCCCATAATTGTTTTAAATATAGTTTTAAATATCTATAGTTATATTTATTTCTATAAATTTTAGGATTTTTATCAATTACTTTTGATTACATATTTTTGACAAAATTTATTTAACATTCTCTTATAATTCATTTCTTACATGCCATTCATTTCATTCATTACACTGGTTAACATTCATTTTATTTGCAGGTTTTATTTATATGCATTTTTGTCTTTTTAGCACAATCTAGAAATACCTTTAAATAAGGATAAGAATTATATGCACAAATATTTACTTAAACAACATTTTTGGGCTACAATCTCGAGCCCACGATTTGATTCCATTGTATAAATATTTATTATTTAATTTTTTAATATGTCAATAATAAAGTGGATGGTGCGACATTTTCAAGAAGAGAAAAAACTCTAAAAGATTCTTCTGTCCTATTCTAAAAGAACAATCGTCACCCAAAGCCCCTGTTTTTTTACCGGTGACAACCCGCCAAAAAAAGCATCAACAACCCCTTAAACAACCTCCCTCTTGCCATTGAAACAACAAAATAACTAATCTTCACCATCGCCAAACAACCAGCACTCAACCCACTGCTTCACCAATCAACTACCAAAACAACCCAAAACTTGCTTCCATTTTCTTTCACCAAACAACTCCAGCAAGCAGTGATCTTCGAGTTTACACAACGAATCCATTAATGGTGAACTCAAATCCTACCATTGGAGCACGCCGCCAGATCCAAAGTAATAAACTAGCAACTCTTACAAGCCTTTCACTTTAAGATCCGCTCGGAAAAACAACACTTCGGTAACACTTTTTAATTTTGTATCCTTATATCTATCTAGGTTTATTTTTCTGCTTATTTATTGTTTTTAATTCTACCTAAATATGTTTCACTTATTACAATTTTGGGGTTTGCATTATATTAAGCATGGCTTTCATGTTTCTTTATTCACTTTTTTATACTTATTTGAAAATTGTTCCTCAATATCTTTGTTTAAATTTCATTTGTCTTTGTTTGATTCATTATATATTTGATTAACTTTAATTTGAGTTTTATTTCAAACTAAGAATATCGCTGTTGATATATTTTTACTTTCCTTTTATTTTATTTAATATTTAACATATAAATTATCATTTTGTTTTTTAGATCTGGTTTCCACCATGATTTTTTCATTATTTTAGTGTGTGTGCAATTATATATATTTTTTACATTACAAGTTAAAATTGGCCAATAATGAAATTACTGTTAATTTCCAAGGCCTCTTATGTTAATGAGACGGTTTAATTTTAAAATTAATATTACTTTCATCGATTATCTCCTAAACTTTTTTAAAAAAAAATTGAATTTCAGTTGAGACCCACAATTTATGATTTTGAAGGATGCCTAACACCTTCGCTTTGAAAGTACTCGAACTCTTACCTAGAATCTATGGGTTTTGTAGACATTTTCTTTTGTAATTAATTAATTGCCTTCCTACTTATTTACTAAAATTAGGTATAGACTCTTTTAAAACTCTTTTATTCTTAAAATTCTTATAAAATTTTATTCAACTGAATGAATTACATTATTATTCTGAGTTACCACATTGTTTCACCCTATTTGAATAAAGTAGGAATGTAAACAACTCCTAGTCATCAAAATAAATACTTGAGAAAATATCACTAAAACTAAAAATTCAAAATCTCCTCTCTTTCTTCATACTCGTTAAATTAAACTAAATAAATACAAATTTTATTAGAATGAAGAAGGACGATGGAATTCAAAAAGGGGAAGTTTTGACTGATTTTAGGGCTCTCAGCGCACATTAGCAATGAATAAATTGTGCATTGAGAGTTCTTCCCAATGACTCGCTGCCGACAAACAGCTCATACACAAACACCAAAAATATCTACCCATTGGTGAAGGTCAACAACTAAATTCGCTTACTTTTGGAGCTTTTTACCTCTAAAATTTCGTATGACTGTAGAGGATATTGATTATAGTATTATTGAAGATGAAAATCACTTGGAGAATGCAGATGGGAAAGAGACTCCAAAGAGGCGACTTTATTTTTCTGATGCTGAAACGTCTAAACATCCTACTCGAGCGGGGATTCTGATTCCTATTCTTATGGTGGGTATTCTTACTCAAAAAATTGAGGAGGAGGAGAATATTTTCCTACAAATCAAGGAATGGGAAACAACATTAAATGGCTATAGAATTGGAGATAACTTGTATAAATTGGAAATGCTAGTATATGTCAAGAAGGTATGAGGTTTTGTTGAACTGCCCAAGGAACTGTATCATGATGAGGGATGCTATGCTTTTAAATTTCGTAATACAGACTAAAAGGAAAAAGTGATGCAGGCTGGACATTATCGATATGGAAACATGACCATGATTTTGAGGAAGAGGTATGTCGATTTTGAACTATATGCTGATGTGTTTAGCAAAATTCCAATTAACATAAATTTAACTAGATTGAACTAGATGTTGACATGTTTAGCCAAATTACCTGTTGGATACTGGACTTTTACGGCATTGAGCAAGGATTCAAGAGGTATTGGGTTTCCATCGGTTACAAATGGATTTACGGGTAAAGTGAGAAAATATCTTATGTGAGGGTTGTGATTGAGGTGAATATTTCGAAAGTCCTGCCAAATAATATTGTTGTAGAAACTCCTTACATGCATTGGAACCAATCTATTGAATATGAATGGAGACCAAAATTCTATTATAATTGTATTTAAATGGGACACATTGAAGATGAATGTTGGTTTAAACATGCCCAGATGGGAAAAGATATAAGACTGAATAAGAAGGATTGGACATGACCAAGGGAAGGGTAAGATAACAGGGGTAAAAGAAGAAAGATGGTTACTATATGGAGACCAATTCAGAATCATGGTCTCTTACCATTTAGTAACCATCCTTCTTCTCTTATCCCCAGTTCTCTTAACTTTCCACTGGTCTTTTACAATTCTACTTATTAAGTTTATCACTTTTCCCATTAGGGCATGTTTAAACCAACATTCATCTTCAATGTATCCCATTTTAATAAATTATAATATAATTTGGGTCTCCATTAATATTCAATACATTGGTTCCAAGGCCCAGATGGGGTTTCAACAATAATATTATTTGGAAGGACTTTTAAAATATCTGTCTTAATCAGGACCCTCGCATAAGACATTTTTTTTGCTTTAGTAGTAAATCCCTCTGTATCCAATGGAATCCTAATAGCACTAGGACTTGCTAAATACCGTAACAGAGAAGTATCCAATAGGTAATCTAGGGGACTTTACCCAAATTGGAATTTGGCTAAACATATCAACATCAACTTCAAAATCAACACACAAATTCCTTATAATCATGGGCCTGTTTCCATAGAAATAAATAGAGTCCAGCCTGCATCACATTCTCCTTTTCAGCTATATCACGAAATTTTAAAAAATAGTATCCATCATCATAATATAGTACCCAGGGCAGTTCAACAACACCCCACATCTTCTTGTCATACTCTAACATTTGCAATTCATACGGGTTATCTCCAATTATATATCCAATTAATGGTGTTTCCCATTCCTTGATTTGTAGGAAAATATCCTCCTCCTCAATTTTTATAGTAAGAATTCCCTCCTTAAGTATATGAGGAATAAAATTCAAGATCTTACCATTGTTGTGGATGCCTTTATAAGAATCTCCCACTAGAGTAGGATGTTTAGACGTTTCAACATCAGAATAATGAAGTCGACTCTGGTTCTTTCCTATATGTATTCTCCAAGTGAATTTAATCTTCAACAAAACTATCATCAATCTCCTCTACAATCGTACAAAATTGCGGAGGTAATAAGCTCCCAAAAGAAAGCAGATTCAGTTTTTGAGCTTCAACAGTAGTACGGTAAGTATTTTTGGTGTTTGTTTATGAGTTGTTTGACGATGGCTAGTCATTGGGAAACACTCTCAATGCTTAATTTCTAACTTGCTATTGTGCACCGACAACCCTAAAAATTAATGCGAAAGTGCGCCTGTTTAAATTCAATCTTCCTACTTGATCAAGTTTTCAAATTTTACTCGATTAGATAATCAAATTAAGAACTTATGAAACTATCACAAGAACTGAATTTGCAAATTTATCCTTCTCACACCGACTCATCAAATAGAATCAAATATAGTTTTCCTACTCATAAAATTAAATGAAATAGAAAGTTTAAAGAATTGAGAGAAATGACTAATTCTCGTGGGTCCTACTCAGTCAGACATTGAAAGACTCTACAAAAATTGGTGTCGTAGATAACCTGTCAATTATCTATGGGATGAAGAAGAAGATATTTCTAAGAGATTCAAAGAGTTTGGATATCCCTCTCCTACCAAGGATTTTGAGGCGAAATATTTATTCTTTGAAGAGAGCTTGCAGAACATAGAGCATGAAGTCAGGACTGCAAAAGGAAGTGTTGATCCTCCTTAACATGTAGGGCCTTCTTCTATGGCTGAATAAAAATCATTTGAATGTAAATATCCATATTTTAGAGATTTTTACAAGGAAAATGATGTGTCCTTCTTTAAGGTAGCAAAAGTATCGGCTGCCTATGATACATTGGATGCCATGAAAAGATCTATACAATCATGAGTAAGATTTTCTTCTCCAGCATTCAAATTGCAAATAACATGGTCAGAGCTAGAGCTGCTAAATGAAGATTAAGCTAAATGATTATTTGAGGTCTTTGAAGTTTCTTAATCTAGGTGTAGACTAGGAAACTCAGAAGACATTGAAGATCATCCGATAAGCTCACATTTGGTACGTTCTATGAATTTAAACAACTACGATATAATAAACATATTTCTATCGAAAGGAGAAACTTGTAACTCTTTAAAAATGGGGACGTCAATTGTGTCCTAACCATATGAGTGATCTAAAGTTCAAACTTGAGTTTTTTGAGGTCTTGCCATACAATGTTGATGCTATTAGTGTTCATGTTGCATTGTTGGAAAAGAGTTTTACTTGACTATTCCATCATGTAGAAGATCAATTTCTATGTAACAACCCGCAAGTACACCCTAAGAGTTAGGGCAACATTCAGATCGTCACAAGGCGTACTTGACCTTTTGAAGGTCTCGTACTTGCCTCTTAGCTATCATTCATTACATAAGAAGTGAAAAGTAGTGCAAAATTAATACTTTTCACAACATTAATAATAATAAGGAAATATCTTTTATAAATACTAAATAGTAGTCTCATCGTCACAAGCCAACTTAAAGCCACAACTTAAATATCTTAGGTACACGACCCTTTACATTGAAAGAAAATACATAATAAGCCTAAACAAATATTAAAGAGGAACTAAAGAAACATAGACTATGTCATTTAATATATGAGGACATATCGAGTCTTGAGAGAGTCAATTCCCAAGTTTGCCTCCTCATCTTCCACTTGCCTCCAACCTATACTTATACAGTATATAAAAGTATGGGGTTAGTACAATCATTGTACTAAGTATGACATTATGCTAAATCATGCAAAAAGGGACAATTTAGTTGAAACATACAAGTCATGCTATTTTGATAAAAACATTCATGAATTAAGTTACAAAACATCATATAGTATCCTCATTTAGCACATAAGGTAAAACTTCAGTTTTTCTTAACATAAGAGAATACTTACGGTAAACCAAAAATCACACATGAACTACTCCTATCCTAAGTTATCCTAAGGCTCCCCTAAGTAAGATATAAGGGGATTCCCATAAGATTGTCACGACTTGAATCTAGACCCCAGACGAGACCGGCGTCGTTGACCTCTCAGAGGTCGCAGACAAGCCTACTTACGTTAATCATACTTCAATTAGGTTAATTTTAGCGGAAAATTTGAAACTTTTCGTTCCTTAACATATTTGTTAAACCTTCTTAACATTTCATAATAGTTCACCATCAATCATCTAACATTAAGGGATAAGCAACTGAAAGAAATAGATTAATAAGCAGTAAGTGTATATTTGCCAAAATGGCACCAATACAAAGTCTGAATAAAAACAGGAAAGAAACGCTAGTGGAACATGCTCCACTAGCTCAACTCTAATACTAAGCTAGAATATAAAACAGTAGCATTCTCGAAAGCATGAGGACCTACCAAAATCCGGATGAATGCTGACGTCCGGATAGCTGCAACAATGATCCTGTAGCTCTACCGCTCACTTGTGCCTGCACCTAAAATAGTATAGATGTATAGGGTTAGTACACACTTGTACTAAGTATGGGTATATGCAAGCACACACCACGGACATGCATGAGAAAGAATAGCTCTTTCCTAACAACATGATTTTTTGGAAGTCAAGTCAGTGAAATTGCCAAATTGAGATTAGGAAAGTTAGTGAACTTTCCAAATTGAGTTAGGAAGGTCATACCATGAGAGTAACATGCATCATACTAAATATCGTATTGCACACAACACATATCATCTTCATATAGCACATATCATAGCACATAACATATAACACATAACTTCTTTCGTATCACTCATTCATATGCCATGAGACCTTGGAATCATGGACTTAGCATTAAGACTATCCAAAATGAGGGCTCAACGTATGGGACCTCAAATAGGGAGTCTTCATTAGCAAAAATAGAGTCTTCTTCATTCATTCATACGTACTTCATCTCATTTCGTTCATAGGCCAGTGTGAACACCAGCTATACCTAGGATATAGTTTAAGACTTTCATTGGGTTTGTTGTGCAATGATCAGGAATAACCTAATGTCATTACCTGAATCTAGCTCACCTCTTGATTATTCTATTCTAACACCTTCGGTATCATTCATTTCTTTATGTGTTTCATTTGAGGCTGGCCTCATTCATTCATTGGGAACTTCAACTTTAACCGACATAGATCATGTGAGCATCATAAAATCCAGTGTCTCCCCCACACCGAAAAGAGGTGGAATCACCGGCCAATGTGACCCAATAACATGCTAGCGTACATGGGAATTTAACCCCGCCAGATCCCTATATTGGTAGTATAGGTTCAAAGACTAGGAGATGTATGGAGACCCATACCCGGCAAGCCGGACAGTCTCATCTAATGACAGTTACGTGAACCTTCGCCCTTCCTGAAAGAAGGCATCACCGCTCATAGCTAGCCTATCGGTGCTCAGTATAAAGTTCCATTTCATTCAACTCATACGTCATGGAAGCTGGCTTCTAGTATGAGGACATCATAGCTCATTAGATGATGTCTCAGCTCATTATTAGTATTAAGTGTGTTAAGCTCAATACTTTCATTAGAGTGTTCATAGAGACTGGTGTCTTCATTATCTTACACTCTCATAGGTGAGTACGTTTTGATAATATTTACTTAGGCTCATTTGAGATTGCTCTCATCATTTACATTAGCCTCATATCATGTTGTCACCACATTCATTATCATTAGCACCTTTGCTTTTCATAGTTACTCACCTCTTAGTACGTGAATGTTTATTTCATCATTTCATAGTTTATCTCATCACATGTCAATGCACTTGGCCACTTATTGTATCTTACACTCATACTTAACCCTCCTAGGGTTCATCATTTCATTACATACATCCTAGGTTCACTTATATTTGAACGTATGTTAGACTCATGTTTCTATACATATAAGCCATGTGGCTTCATTCGTAGTTTGCTAAGTGATTCTTACTTTCCTAAGATTATGTAGTACAAGACTTATGTATCTTGTATATATGCCAAGATCTTAATTTATTATATAAGTAGACGGCATTATTCTTGGATATTTTTCTCACGTATGACTTATGCATCAATACGGAAGTTTGGGCAAGGGAACCAAAATCTTTAATCACTTGGATATAATTTATGATTTTTCATTGATTTTATTTCTAATATTCATAACATTAGAACTCTAAATTAAATCTCCACATTTACATTGAAGGATTAATTTCCTAGTTTAATTTCACTCTTAGTTAACCGACTAGTTGGGGGTTCGAGCCCCCACAACCTCTTTGATTATATTTAATTAAATTCGCTGCAATGGGGAGGTTGTGGGTTCGAACCCCCACAGCCCCCCTTATTTTCGTTTTAAATTTTGCAGAGGAGGCTGTGAGGTGGTGGGTTCGAACCCCCACAACCCCTCTATCTTTATTTTATTTAAAAGGGCGAGTGACAGTGAGGTTGTGGGATCGAATCCCCATAGTCTCACTTTATTTCCTTGTTATTTCGCCTCTCCCTTCAGCTCTGAGGTCGTGGGTTCGATCCCACGCCTCGCATTTTCTTTTTCATTATTTCCTCTCCCTTCGCACATACTGGGAGGTCGTGGGTTCGAATCCCACGCCTCCCATTTACGTGTTTAATTAATTTCTCTCCTTCTCCTCCCCATACGTCGCGAGTTCGATTCCCCGCAGCCCCCATTTATTTTTCTTTTCTTTTTCGCGAATCAGTGACTAAGGAGTGAGGTCACAGGTTCGAAACCTGGTGGCCTCACTTCTTTAAAAACGTATAAATTTCCAGATTTCTGGGTTGAACTTTAGCCTAAAATATTAAGGCATAATTGTTGGAAATTTTCACTATTCCTCAACTCCTTTTCATAGACGTTTTCACATGATTTTCAAGGTGCTTTCATAAGTCATTTAAACACACTCTTAAGCGTATCTTCCTTGGATTCATTTGGCTAAAGAATATTACTCAATCAACCATATTTCAATAAAATGAACATCCTATTGTACACATATTTTACACATAAAATACACAAGGAAAAACATGTCTCAAACGACCCCAAAACAGTGGCTAAAGCCACTGCCCACGAGAACACACACACACACATCAATTTTTCGGTCACACTTTGAATATTGTTTTCGTAATTTCCCTCACATAAACATGTTCACATTTAATATAAACACGTCATTCATGCCTAAATCTAGCAGCACAACATACCCATCCTACGAATTCGTTTGGGAGCTAAGGACAAGGACATACAAAGGGGAACAACCTTAGTTTCAAGAGTTTGAGAAACGTTCGAAAGAAAGAACTCTAGGAGAAAGAATTCCAGGAGAGGAACCCATACCTTTGGACGTTATTCAAGTGTGAAGCTGCTGCCCGGAAACTCCTCCAAACCACGCCCAATTCACTTCAAGATACACCCTACTCGACGAACCTCTCTTAGCCTTGACGTTTTGATTACTTTATCTTTTACTTATAAATTCTTGTGAGTTCTTCAAGTGTCAAGAACTCTTGATGTATTTTGTTCTGGTTTTTGTTTTGCTTGGCAGAATAACGTGAGAGAGAGAGATTGAGAACATGAGAGAGAGTTGAGAAATGTGAGGGAGAGTGAGTTATTAAGATTAGGAGACTAAATTCAAGACTTAGTCAAATTAGGATTTAATTAAATTAATTAAAAATCTTATTTAGTTTAATTAATACGTGAAAGGACCATTTTACCCTTAATAAATAGATTGTAATTGATGATTAAATCATCAATTCCTTGCTCCTAGTGGGGCTCGAACCCGAATGGCAACCCATTTGCGAAATAGGTCACTCCGGGTCGCCCCAAATTCGAAAAGCTCTTTTAATTAAATTAATTAATTAATTTATTAATTCCTCAGGGTAATTACAATATTAACCTTGTCCTGGAAATGACCATTTTACCCCTGGACCCTCAAAACATAAAATTTCTTCTTTTAAGTCCGGTAAAGAGTCCTTCGATTAAATCTTTGTTTTGGAGAGCCTCACATGGTTGGTTCCAACCTTTCCAAGATCAACTAACTCCCCAATGAGGTCCGGTTCTACGCGTATCAATCCGTGTGAACCTTTGTTTAATCACAAGCATTCTCGACATCCTAAGTCTTTATCCTATTCATTTTTAGGGTTGTCACATTATCCCCCCCTTAGGAACATTCGTTCCCGAATGACACTGCCACTTCACATCGTAATGCCAGTCAGATCATAATAAAAATCACTATGCACAATCAATCAATAGCAACAAAATACGGAGAGATAAGGAAACATAGGCTTAAGAGTAGGAACTCTAACCTCAAGAGCTGAAAAGATGAGGGTAGCAGGATCTCATGTCGGCCTCAGCCTCCTACGTAGCACCCTCAACAAGATGATTTCTCCACAATACCTTCACTGTGGCAATCTCCTTGTTCCTCAGCCGCTTGACCTGTCTGTCTAGGATCTCAACAGGTACCTCCTCATAAGACAAGTCTTCACCAACCCCCAAACCTTCCACAGGTAGGATTGATGCTGGATCACCTAGGCACTTCTTCAACATAGAGACATGAAAGACTGGATGAACCGAAGCTAGCTCCGCAGGCAATGCTAACTCATAGGCCACCTCACCCACACGCTGTAGGATCTCATATGGACCAACATACCTCGGACTCAGCTTTCCTTTCCTACCAAATCTCATCACCCCTTTCATAGGTGATATCTTCAAGTAAACCTGGTAACCAACATCAAACTCTAGGGGCCGGTTTCTGTTAGCTGCATATGACTTCTGCCGACTGTAAGCAGTAGCCAACCTTTCCCTAATCACTCTAACCTTCTCTAAGGCCTTATGAATGATCTCTGGACCCAAATTGGATGACTCTCCAACCTCGAACCACCCAACTGGAGATCTACACCTCCTACCATACAGTGCCTCAAACGGTGCCATTCCAATACTGGAGTGATAGCTATTATTATACGAGAACTCTATCAAAGGAAGATGGTCATCCCAGTTACCTCTGAAGTCAATCACACACACTCTCAACATGTCCTCCAATGTCTGAATGGTGCGCTCCGCCTGCCCATCTGTTTGAGGATGAAAGGCAGTTCTAAGCTTTACCTGCGTGCCCAAGCTCTTCTGGAAATATCTCCAGAAATATGAAGTAAACTGAGCTCCTCTATCTAAAATAATAGACAAGGGAATCCCATGCCATCTCACAATCTCATCAATGTAGAGCCTCGCATAATCCTCGGCTCTGTAATTAGACTTCACAGGGATAAAGTGGGCAGACTTAGTCAATCTGTCCACAATAACCCATATGGAGTCATGCTGCCTCCTAGTCCTCGGAAGACCAACCAAGAAGTCCATATTAATCGCCTCCCACTTCCAAGTCGAAACCTCAATAATCTGAGTCAAACCACCAGGCTTAAGATGTTCTGGATTAACCTGCTGACAATTAGGACATTTGGTCACATATTCTGCAATTTCCTTCTTCATGCCATCCACCAATAAATCTGCTTAAGATCATGATACATCTTGGTGGAACCTGGATGTATGGAATATCTGGAACCATGGGCCTCTGCAACAATCCTGGTCCGCAAATCATCCATATTTGGTACACAAAGCCTGTCCTGATACCTAAGTATGCCATCACCTCCCAAAGCGAAAGACTCATTCATCTTCATCAGCACTGAGTCTTTCAGCTCCATCAACATAGGATCTAGATACTGACCCTGCTTGATTTCAACTACCAAGGATGATTCAGAACTAGGATGAACTAAAACATCCCCACTAGTAGAGTCAACCAATCGCACACCCAGTCTGGCCAGTCTATGTACATCTTTCACCAGCTCCTTCTTCTCATCCTCAACGTGGGTTGCACTTCCCATTCTCATCCTGCTCAAAGCATCAGCTACAACATTAGCCTTACCTGGATGGTAGTGCACATTCATGTCATAATCCTTCAATAGCTCTAACCATCTCCGTTGACGTAAATTCAACTCCCTCTAAGTGAACACATACTGGAGACTCTTACGGTCTGTGAATACATCCACATGCACTCCATACAAGTAGTGCCTCCACAATATTAGTGCAAACACCACAGCTGCCAACTACAGGTAATGAGTGGGATAATTCTTCTCATGAACCTTGAGCTGTCTGGACGCATAGGCTATCACCTTACCTACCTGCATAAGAACACAACCCAAACCAACCCTAGATGCATCACAATAAACAGTGTAATTCTCACCACACTTAGGCAAAGTAAGCACCGGGGCTAAAGTGAGTCTGTCCTTGAGTTCCTGGAAACTCTTCTCACAAGTCTCCGTCCACTCAGACTGGGCTTTCTTCTTAGTCAAAGCTGTCAATGGGGCAGCAATGGAAGAAAAGCCCTCCACAAACCTACGGTAGTAACCATCCAATCCCAAGAAGCTACGGATGTCAGTGGGAGTAAGAGGCTTTGGCCAGTTTTACACAGCCTCAGTCTTCCTGGGATCCACCTCCACGCGCTGATCGGACACAACATGACCCATGAAGGTCACTTATCTCAGCCAGAATTCACATTTGCTAAATTTGGCTTACAACTGATGCTGTCTAAGTACCTGCATGGTTAGTCTCAAATGTTGTTCATGCTCTTCCTTGGTCTTAGAGTAGATGAGAATGTCATCAATGAATACTATGATGAAAGAGTCAAGGTATTCACGGAAAACCCTGTTCATAAGATCCATAAATGCAGCAGGTGCATTCGTGAGACCAAATGACATAACTAGAAACTCATAGTGACCATAGCGGGTACGAAAGGCTGTCTTTGGGATATCTTCATCCCTAACCCTAAGATGATGATACCCTGAACGAAGATCAATCTTAGAGAAGGAACCAAACCCTTGGAGTTGATCGAACAAATCATCTATTCTGGGAAGTGGATACTTATTCTTCATAGTGACTTTGTTGAGCTGCCGATAATCGATACACATTCTAAGGGTTCCATCTTTATTTTTCACAAACAACACTGGAACGCCCCAAGGGGATATGCTCGGCTGAATGAAACCCCTGTCAATGAGATCTTTTAACTGCAGCTTCAACTCTTTGAGTTCAGCTGGAGCCATTCTGTAAGGAGGAATTGAAATTGGTTTAGTATCAGGTTCTAAATCGATACCAAAGTCAATCTCTCGAAGGGGAGGGACTCCAGGCAAATCATCAGGAAACACATCTAAGAACTCATTCACTACAGGCATTGAGTCTATGGAAGGAATGTCATGATCTAAATCATTAACACTCACTAGATGACACAATAACCCCTTGGACATCATTTTATTGGCCTTAAGGTTCGAAATCAAGGGATTAGGACGACTCGAATTGTACCCCTCCTAGACTAACTCTTCTTCATTAGGAAAATGAAATCTTACCACTCTACTACGACAGTCCAAGCAAGCATAACAACTGTGAAGCCAATCCATGCCAAGAATAATATCAAAATCATGCATGGGTAACTCAATCAAGTTTGCACACATGGTCTTATCACTTACAACTATTGGGCAATCCTTGTATACCCTATCAGTCCTTACATTTTCTCCTAAAGGCGTACTAACCACTATAGGATCATTCAGAACGTCAGGTAATACCTCAAAAGTAAGGGCAAGCAGAGGAGTTACAAAGGAAAGAGTAGACCCTGGATCAAGTAAAGCATAAACAGAAGTTAAGAATACTTGCAGCATACATGTAACCACATCAGCGGACTTCTCCTGCTCCTCCCTGGCCTTCAGGGCATAGAATTTGTTCCTCTTGGGAGGCTCGGCTGCTGCTGCACCCTGTGGGTTAGGCCTAGGCTGAGCATTACCTCCAGCCTGACCTCTGTTCTGTGGACAGTCTCTGACCATGTGTCAACTCTTACCACAACCGAAGCAGGCATTTATGCCCTGTCTGCACTCTCCACTGTGAGCTCGGCCACACTTAGCACAATTCTTCTTAGGACGCTGCATCTCACCTCCATTGCCCTTCTTGGGCTCAGGTCTGCCTCCTTTAGGTGTAGCACCCCTCTGAGGATTAGAATTTCCAGAACTCTGTTGCCCCTTTTTGAACCTTGGCTGGTCACGGAGGACGAAGTTGTTTCTGTGGCCTCCATGACTGGGACCTGCCTGATCTTGAGACTTAGGCCTCCTAGCATCACGAACACCTCTCTTTCTGCGACTGTCCTCTACCTGCTGGATATGCACCATCAACCTGGAAAGATCCATATTATCATGGAGCATCGCAGATCTACACTCCTCCTCCAGGTCTCCATTGATTTCTGTGAGTAACCTGCTCATCTCATCCCTGCTGTTAGAAACCAGGGAAGTAGCATACCTGAATGATTTCAACAAAGTTCAGTATTATCCTCATTCTTGCTATTAAATACTAGGGAATATAACATACCTTGATAGCTTAACAAACTTCAGGGAATACTCCCTGACTGTCATAGAGCCTTGTTTAAGGTTGATGAATTCCTCAACCTTGGCCTCCCTCATCTCCCTGGGGAAGCATCTCTCCAGAAATGTTGTCTTGAACAGCTCCCATGTGACTAGCACTCCACCCAAAACTCGGCTATCTTGCCACATCTTGTACCAAGTCTGTGCAATATCCTTGAGCTGATAGGAAGCCAGCTCAGCCTTCTCAATATCAGTGGCCCCCATAGCAACCAGGATCTTATGCACCTCATCCACAAACTCCTGGGGAACCTCTGCAGTGATAGACTCTGTGAAAATAGGAGGATTCATCCTCGTGAAATCACTCATCCTGTCGCCATGCTACGAACCGGTGGGTTCCCCCTCTGAACATCCTGCCGGTTTATTTGGGCAGTCATAGCCTGAGCCTGCATCGTGATGGCCTGTGCCATCTGGGCCAAAGATGCCCTCACCTAAGCATTAGTCAACCCACCTGGGTTAACCGGCATGGCCACTCCTTCAGCTGGAGCCGCCTGGGGTGGAACTCGATTGCCCCCAGCAACTGCTTCCTTTCTCCTCTGACCAATAGCCCTCCTATTGTTCATTCTCTGGAAATAACAAAAATTTGATGTTAGACACGCTCATAACACCAAGAAATTAAACTTTAGGAGAAGCACCATAAGATCAAAAAAAGGGAAGTTTTCCTACGCATCATGCAGTCTCTAATCCAGGATAGTGGTGCACTTCACTACCATGACTTAGAAACTACTCAATGTGGTTGATGTGAACTCATTATTATCGAAATTTAACCTAGTGCTCTGATACCAACTTTGTCACGACTGGAATTTAGACCCCAGACGAGTCCGGCGTCGTTGACCTCTCAGAGGTCGCAGACTAGCCTACAGACGTTAATCATACTTCACTTAGGTTACTTTTAGTCTTAACATTTCATAATAGTTCACCATCAATCATCTAACATTAAGGGATAAGTAACTGAAAGAAATAGATTAATAAGCACTAAGTGTATAATTTCCAAAATGGCACCAATACAAAGTCTGAATAAAACAGGAAAGAAACGCTAGTGGAACATGCTCCACTAGCTCAACTCTAATACTAAGCTAGAATATAAAACAGTAGCATCCTCGAAAGCATAAGGAACTACCAAACTGCGGATGAATGCTGACGCCCAGATAGCTGCAACAATGATCCTGTAGCTCTACCACCCACCTGTGCCTGCACCTAAAATAGTATAGATGTATAGGGTTAGTACACACTTGTACTAAGTATGGGTATATGAAAGCACACACCACGGACATGCATGAGAAAGAATAGCTCTTTCCTAACAACATGATTTTTTGGAAGTCAAGTCAGTGAACTTGCCAAATTGAGATTAGGAAAGTTAGTGAACTTTCCAAATTAAGTTAGGAAGGTCATGCCATGAGAGTAACATGCATCATATTAAATATCGTATTGCACACAACACATATCATCTTCATATAGCACATATCTTAGCACATAACATATAACACATAACTTCTTTCTTATCATTAATTCATATGCCATCAGACCTTGGAATCATGGAATTAATACTAAAACTATCCAAAATGAGGGCTCAACATATGTGACCTCAACTAGGGAGTCTTCAAACACAGAGTCTGCTTCATTCATTCATACGTACTTTATCTCATTTCATTCATAGGCCAGTGTGAACACCAGCTATACCTAGGATATAGTTTAAGACTTTCATCGGGTTTGCTGTGCAATGATCAGGAATAACCTAATGTCATTACCTGAATCTAGCTCACCTCTTGATTATCCTATTCTAACACCTTCGGTATCATTCATTTCTTTATGTGTTTCATTTGAGGATTTCCTCATTCATTCATTGGGAACTTTAACTTTAACCGACATAGATCATGTGAGCATCATGAAATCCAGTGTGTCCCCCACACCAAAAAGAGGTGGAATCACCGGCCAAAGTGACCCAATAACATGCTAGCGTATATGGGAATTTAACCCCGCCAGATCCCTATATTGGCAGTATAGGTTCAAAGACTAGGAGATATATGGAGACCCATACCTGGCAATCCGGACAGTCTCATGAGAGTTACGTGAACCTTCGCCCTTCCCAAAAGAAGGCATCACCGCTCAAAGCCAGCCTATCGGTGCTCAGTATAAAGTTTCATTTCATTCAACTCATACGTCATGGAAGCTGGCTTCTAGTATGAGGACATCACAGCTCATTAGATGATTTCTCATCTCATTATTAGTATTAAGTGTGTTAAGCTCAATACTTTCATTAGAGTGTTCATAGAGACTGGTCTCTTCATTATCTTACACTCTCATAAGTTAGTACGTTTTGGTAACATTTACTTAGGCTCATTTGAGATTGCTCTCATCATTTACATTATCCTCATATAATGTTGTCACCACATTCATTATCATTAGCACCTTTGCTTTTCGTAGTTACTCACCTCTTAGTACGTGAATGTTTATTTCATCATTTCATAGTTTATCTCATCACATGTCAATGCACTTGGCAACTTAGTGTATCTTACACTCATACTTAAACCTCATAGGGTTCATCGTTTCATTACATACATCCTAGGTTCACTTATTTTTGAACGTATGTTAGACTCATGTGTCTATACATATAAGCCATGGGGCTTCATTCGTAGTTTGCTAAGTGATTCTTACTTTCCTAAGATTATGTAGTACAAGACTTATGTATCTTGTATATATGCCAAGATCTTAATTTATTATATAAGTAGACGGCATTATTCTTGGATATTTTTCTCACGTATGACTTATGCATCAATACGGAAGTTTGGGCAAGGGAACCCAAATCTTGAATCACTTGGATATCATTTATGATTTTTCATTGATTTTATTTCTAATATTAATAACATTAGAACTCTAAATTAAATCTCCACATTTACATTGAAGGGAATTTAATTTCACTCTTAGTTAACCGACTGGTTGGGGGTTCGAGCCCCCACAACCTCTTTGATTTTATTTAATTAAATTCGCTGGAATGGGGAGGTTGTGGGTTCGAACCCCTACAGACCCTCTTATTTTCGTTTTAAATTTCGCTGAGGAGGCTGTGAGGTAGTGGGTTCGAACCCACACAGCCCCTCTATCTTTATTTTATTTAAAAGGCCGAGTGGCAGTGAGGTTGTGGGATCGAATCCCCACAGCCTCACTTTCTTTCCTTGTTATTACGCCTCTCCCTTCAGCTCTGAGGTCGTGGGTCCGATCCCCACTCCTCGTATTTTCTTTTTCATTATTTCCTCTCCCTTCGCGCGTACTGGGATGTCGTGGGTTCGATTCCCACGCCTCCCATTTACTTGTTTAATTAATTTCTCTCCTTCTCCTCCCCATAGGTCGCGAGTTCGATTCCCCCGAGACCCCCCTTTATTTTTCTTTTCTTTTTCGCGAATCAGTGACTAAGGAGTGAGGTCACAGGTTCGAAACCTGGTGGCCTAACTTCTTTAAAAACGTATAAATTCCCAAATTTTTGGGTCGAACTTTAGCCTAAAATATTAAGGCATAATTCCTGGAAATTTTCACCATTCCTCAACTCCTTTTCATCGACGTTTTCACATGATTTTCAAGGTGCTTTCATAAGTCATTTAAACACATTCTTAAGCGTATATTCCTTGGATTCATTTGGCTAAAGAATATTACTCAATCAACCATATTTCATTAAAATGAACATCCTATTGTACACATATTTTACACATAAAATACACAAGGAAAAAAATGTCTCAAACGACCCCAAAACAGTGGCTAAAGCCACTGTCTACGAGCACACACACACACATCAATTTTTCGGTCACACTTTGAATATTGTTTTCGTAATTTCCCTCACATAAACATGTTCACATTTAATATAAACACGTCATTAATGCCTAAATCTAGCAGCACAACATACCCATCCTACGAATTCGTTTGGGAGCTAAGGACAAGGACATACATAGGGGAACAACCTTAGTTTCAAGAGCTTGAGAAACGTTCGAAGGAAAGTACTCTTGGAGAAAGAATTCCAGGAGAGAAACCCATACCTTTGGACGTTATTCAAGTGTGAAGCTGCTGCCCGGAAACTCCTCCAAACCACGCCCAATTCACTTCTACATACACCCTACTCGACGAACCTCTCTTAGCCTTGACGTTTTGATTAATTTGTCTTTTACTTAAAAATTCTTGTGAGTTCTTCAAGTGTGAAGAACTCTTGATGTATTTTGTTCTGGTTTTTATTGTGCTTGGCAGAATAACGTGAGAGAGAGAGATTGAGAACGTGATAGAGAGTTGAGAAACGTGAGGAAGAGTGAGTTATTAGGATTAGGAGACTAAATTCAACACTTAGTCAAATTAGGATTCAATTAAATTAATTAAAAATGTAATTTAGTTTAATTAATACGTGAAAGGACCATTTTACCCTTAATAAATAGATTTTAATTGATGATTAAATCATCAATTCCTTGCTCCTAGTGGGGCTCGAACCCGAGTGGCAACCCATTTGCGAAATGGGTCACTCTGGGTCGCCCCAAATTCGAAAAGCTCTTTTAATTAAATTAATTAATTAATTTATTAATTCCTCAGGGTAATTACAATATTACCCTTGGACTGGAAATGACCATTTTACCCCTGGACACTCAAAACATAAAATTTCTTCTTTCAAGTCCGGTAAAGACTCCTTCGATTAAATCTTTGTTTTTGAGAGCCTCACATGGTTGGTTCCAACCTTTCCAAGTTCAACTAACTCCCCAAGTTAGTTGACTTGGTCGTAGTAAGGGTTCTGAGGTCCGGTTCTACGCATATCAATCCGTGTGAACCTTGGTTTAATCACAAGCATTCTTGACACCCTAAGTCTTTATCCTATTCATTTTTAGGGTGTCACAAAAATCTCCTCAATACCTTCATAATCTCACCATTTAATATCAGAGACACCATAAAAACATACATATACTTAAGAACTTCAACTAAGAACCATCCTCCAAGGCAACCCCCAATTAACACTTGGTGCAATATGAACGTAGCATCCAATACTACCACTAACACTTACTACTCCTTAGGAATAACCTTAGAATCGGCACATCACATTCATCACATACTAAGATTTCATCTTAGAATTCCTAACATCATCATCCTTCCTTAATATTAAACATAAAGTCACATTACTTTCATTTACAACCTATCATAACCAATTCATACATTTCATATAAGGACACACCAAGACTCCCTCCAAATTTCTACTTGTTCAATGGATAGGTAGCGTCCCATTCCACGACCTAACCTAAATAGTACACCCTTAAGAAGACTTAGTTCATTTACATACATTTGTGGGGGCTACCCATAACTGACATAGACCATGAGGTCTAGACATGGAATCCCGGTATCAACCCCTACCGGATGAGGGATCCCTACTTGCCTAAGGTAGGGTCATATTATTTATCCTTTACATGGATTCTCCAATTGCTACACCTACGCTGGCGCATATTTAAGGGATAAGGAGATTGCTACTACGTAACTCAGTCTCTAATAACGAGGAGCACCCATCTCAAGATGTACATTAGATATGACATATCTACTCATGAAGTGTACCCACCCCTTCTTCAAATCATCTCGGTGCTAAGCATAATTCCCACACGGAGTCTTAAACATTCATTGACTATAGGTTAAGAGATAACTATTGGACAACACATCTCAACTAACAAAGGGTATCAAACCTCCACCCTATTTTTGGAAAGCTCATCCGGAATAATGAGGTTGCTACTACACACTTCATCTCAACTCACGAAGAGTGTTCACCCAAAAATTCCCCTTTTTCATACTTAGGAATAGTAGGGATGGTCTAGAAACATCATCTCTACTCACCAAGAGTGTCAACCCTACAATCCCCCATTTTCATTTATTGACTTCATTCATGCATTCAAGTGTGTATGTGAGTACATGTGAGCACACCTGTCACATAATAGCCAATATTCATAATATTGACTTCTAGACATGCTCATACCCATATCTATCACAATTTACACATTATCATACTTCACATTTCAAATACATACTCCATTTAGACATAAACCCTTCAAGATACTCATTTCAACCTTAAACACATACCATGCATATACATATCAAAATCATCACTTCACTTCACATATATAACTTCATATACGCCAAGTAAACACCGCCACCAAAGGTGGACCATACCACTTAAGAGTTACTTCAATATAACTTAACCAAGATAGAACAACTTACCCTTCATCCAAGTCTTTACCACCTTTCCTAAATATTTAACCAAAAACATCATAATAAAGCATAATAGGGCAGTAGATAATCACAACATAATATAGAGAAAACCATAGTTATAACATTATCAAACCATGCACATTAAACCCACTTCATAAGCCCAAAAATTGAGAAATTGGATTGAGCATGGGTTCTTTGAGTTTTTAATCTTAAAATCATCAAATAACATTGAAAAAATATCATATGACATTAACTAAAATGTTTTCATGCAAGACCCATGCTTAGAGTTCCAAATAGAAGAATTTGGGGTTTGAAAGCCATTTTTGAGAAGTCTTGAAATGGGCTCATTGAATGAAATAAGAGTAAAGGATGAACTACCACACCTTAACATGAAAAAACTCACGAGAATTGAAGAAGAAATCCTTTTGCATCCATAGCCCAAGCTCAAAGACCTTGACCTTCAATGGAGGCTTTAGGGGGTTTTGGAAGAGGAGAACTTTTGAGGTTTTGTGATTTTTTTTTATTTCTAATTGAGCGCTTGGAGTTAATGATGGGGGAAAGGGTGTATAATAACCTAAAACCGTCCACAAATAATACCTAATGTTCCAAAAATATCCCTACACGAAATGGAACCTTTTCCAAAATCTAATTTGTCATAAAAATATACGTCGCGAGGTCATCTCCAAATCTTGGTTCTGGAAATTGTGTTGGGATAGAATGGTTCGTGTTGGCCCTGCGTCGCAGGGAAAAAATTTCGTATCATGTGTCATCTGCGTGATGCGCCCTAGGTTCCAAATCTTTGCAGCCCGGCAACCTCGTTGGCCAATGTTTGGGTCCTCCTTGGGGACCCTTAGAGTGGTCCTCGGGGAGTTGTACTCGAACTTTTTGATCCTTGGTATGTCCCTCAAGGTACTAGTGTCATCCTGAATTATTTTAGACACCAAACAACACTTAAAAACATGCACAACAAACAAGGACACACTAGCACGCATACAAGGCTCATTTCTGAACGTCTTGGTCGTTTCTTAACATTTTTGACTTCCAAAACTTTGCAAACTGACTTCTAATGCTAAAATTAGCTATTTTAATACATTAATAACTCATGAAACACATGTGAAGATCTACTTTGACCTATTTCATTTTTATGGTTGTTACAATCTCCCCCACTTAGAACAACATTCGTACTCGAATGACACTAAACACTTTCAAGGACTCAACTAGGAGCATACCACACATATCATCAAGGTCATAACATTCATATTCGATTGACCAAACTCACAAGGAACACTAAGTTCATATCATTGAGCATTTCGAGCAACACAAGCAAATTTGCAACTAATTCCACAATTCAAACTGCACACATACTTCATCACTTTCATTTCCTTTATGGAGGTACTACCTTCTCCAACATTAGACCTGCTCATCGTATCCTTATAAAGATCCACATGTAATAACTTTCAATTCGCAAAGTGGTACATAAACATAACAACCTTGAAGCAATTAAGCGAATATCATTAGCTACACTTTGGCATGAGAAATATAGATAAATTACCAATATATTCATGAAACTATGATAACATCAAGAGCATGTAAACATCTCATTATCAATGAAACTCATAAAATAAGGAGACATGCAACTCATATGTAACTCATAAACATATGCAAGACTCCCAAAACAAAACAAACTACTAGGGATTTTTGTCTCAAGCTCGATTAAGAATAGAAGGAAGGACAAGGTTACCAACTATCTTTATACCCAACTCATTCTCCCCCACTTAGGGTAAACAGATCTAAAGAAAATCAAAACAACCATAAGGAACTATGACTTACCGGGGCCTTTATGCCGAATTAGATCTTTAGCACATTCTCATCAATTTTTGTTAAGACCATTACAAAGCATATTCAAGGTCTCATAAATAAAAATCCCACTATGCCTCTCATAAGGTGGGAACTCATACTAACCTTAACTTATGAACATAAATACTAACCATCAACCTTACTAGTAAAGCATATTATCCTCCTCTTAGTATTCAAACATAGATAAACTCCCTTAAAAATCATCTCATTCGAATCTAAGACACCACATAACTCAAATTCATGGAATAAAACTCTCTCTTCCTCCTTCCAACCATTAAGGTAGATTCATTTGAAAACCAACAATCTTGGTATATAGATTCCACCAGTTTCTAGCATAACCTCACCACTACCTTGCTAGGTAAACAAACTATCTTTCCTCCTTAGAGTAAACCTACAAAAGAACTTCAATACAACACAAGGACAACTATCAAACATTTCCCTCACAAGAGAGCGGCCCTCAACTCTTACAAAATTACCACATTCCTTCAACACTTCTCAAATTTTTCACCTTAATTGTATTCCACTATTATTGCACATAACCATAAGAAACACATTTTACCCAAAAAGGACATCGTTCAACCATTATAACTCTTATCATGCTATAACTACATCACCATGAAACTCCACATCATAACACATCCAATCTCATAAATCGCACATAGCTAAAAATGGCATCACATCACAATCTTCAAAATCCACCTTCTCACACACTCACCTAGTAATAAAACCAAACTCAACTTTTTCTCCCTCCATCCTTTCAATATCACCCCTTCCAAGCAATCATAACCAGAATACTACCGGACAAGGGAAACAAGAAAGAGATCATATGGAGTGAAGCTATATGGCACGACACGAGAGTAATAAAGAAAGTTAAATTTCTATCACCTTATACCCTCCAGCTCACTGATGTTTCGCGACTCACACCGATGAACAAGACTCTAATCGACGTGGCTTGTGAAACTTTGGACTCTATACTATTTCCCAACACCTTATGCTCTGATACAAAGTTTGTAACGATCCAAAAGTACACCCTAAGAGTTAGGGTAACCCTTAGGTCATCACAAGGCGTACTTCACCTTTCGAAGTTCTTGTACTAGCCTCTTAGATATCATTTATTACATAAGACATGAAAAGTAGTGCTGAATTAAAACTTTTCACGACATTAATAATAATAAGGAAATATCTTTTATAGATACTATAGAGTAGTCTCGTCGGCACAAGCCATCTTAAATACACAACTTAAATATCTTAGGTACAAGACCCTATACATTGAAATAAAATACATAATAAGTAGTATACAAGTTTTGAAGAAGAACCAAAGAAACATACACTATCTCCTCGAATATATGAGGACATACCGAGTCTTGAGAGAGTCAATTCCCAAGTTTTCTTCCTATTCTTTCACTTGCCTCCAACCTATACTTAAAGAGTATAGAAAAGTATAGGGTTAGTACAATCATTTTAATAAGTATGGCGTTATGCAAAATCATGCAAAAATGGACTATTTAGTTGAAACATACAAGTCATGCTATTTTGATAAAAGCCTTCATGAATTAAGTCAAAACATCATATAGTATCATCATTTAGCACATAAGGTAAAACTTCAATTTTTCTTAACATAAGAGCATACTCACAGTAAACCCAAAATCACACATGAACTACTCCTACCCTAAGTTATCCTAAGGCTCCCCTAAGTAAGACATAATGGGATTGCCCATACAATCTCCATAATACCTACTTAAGAGATCCTTAACACTACTACGGATAAGCATACTTCATTTCATTTATAAAACTCACCATTCAATATTAAAGACACTATATAAACATACATATACTTAGGAACTTCACCTAGGAACCATCCTCCAAATCAAACCCCAATTTACACTTGGTACAATATGAAAGTAGTATCCCATACTACCACTTTCACTTAGTGCTCCTTAGGAATATTATTAGAATAGGCACCTCACATTCATCACATACTAAGCTTTAATCATACAAGTCATAACATCACCATGCTTCCTCAACATTAAACATAAAGTCACATTACTTTCGTTTACAACATATCATAGCCCATTCATACATTTTATATAATGACACAACAAGACTCCCTCCAACTGTCTACTTGTGCAATGGATAGGTAGCGTCCCGTTACACCACCTACCCTAAGTAGTACACCCTTAACAATACTTAGTTCACTTACATACATTTTTGGGGGCTATCAATAACTGACATAGACCATGAGAGCTAGACATGGAATCCCGGTATCAACCCCTACCGAATGAGGGATCCCTACTTGCCTAAGGTAGGGTCATATTCTTTAGACTTTACATGGATTCTCCAATAGCTACACCTACGCGGGCACATAGTTAAGGGATAAGGAGATTGCTACTAAGTAACTCATTCTCTACTAACCAGGAGAACCCATCTCAAGAGGTACATTGGATACAACATCTATACTCACGAAGTGTACCCACCCCTTCCTCAAATCCTCTCGGTGCTAAGCATAACTCCCCCACGGAGTCTTAAACATTCATTAACTAAAGGTTAAGAAATAACTATTGAACACCACATCTTAACTCAGGAAGGGTATCCAACCTCCAACCTATTTTTGGAAAGCTCATCGGGAATAATGAGGTTGGTATTAGATACTTCATCTCAACTCAAGAGGAGTGTTCACCCCAAAATCCCCCCTTTTCATACTTAGGATTAGTAGGAATGGTCTAGACACATCATCTCTACTCACGAAGAGTGTCCACCCTACAATCCCTCATTTTCATTCATTAACTTGATTCATCCATTCAAGTGTGTGTGAGTATATGTGAGAACACCTTTCACATTATAGCATTATTCATAACGTTGATTTCTAGACATGCTCATAGCCACATTATCACAATTTAAAATTATCATACTTCACATATCAAATACATACCTCATTTCGACATAAACCCTTCAAGATACTCATTTCAGCCTTCTAACACATACATACATATACATATCAAAATCATCACTTCACTTCACATATTATGCCTTCAAGTCCATTCTCACAATGCATATATAACTTTATACACTTCAAGTAAACACCGCCGCCAAAGGTGGACCATAGCACTTAAGAGTTATCTCAATATAACTTAACCAAGATAGAAAAACTTACCCTTCATCCATGACTTTATCACTTTTCCTCAATATTTAACCAAAAAATCATAATAAATCATAATAGGGCAGTAGATAATCACAACGTAATATAGAGAAACCAAAGTTCTAACATTATCAAACCATGCACATTAAACCCACTTCATAAGCCCAAAATCTGAGAAATTGGATTAAGCGGGGGATATTGCTTTTTAAACTTTAAAATCATCAACTAACATTTAGCAATATCATATTACATTCACTAAAAAGTTTTCATGCAAGACCCATGCTTAGAGTTCAAAATAGAAGAATTTGGAGTTTCAAAACCCTTTTTGAAAAGTCTTGAAATGAGATCCTTGAATGAAAGAAGAGTAATGGATGAACTACAATACCTTAACATGAAGAAACCCACGAGAATTGAAGACGAAATCCTTTTGCATCTATAGCCCAAGATCCAATACCTTGACCTTCAATTGAGGGCTTGAGGGGTTCTTGGAAGAGGAGAACTTTTGAGGGTTTTAGGAATTTTTTGATTTCTAATTGAGGGCTTAGAGTTTATGATAGGGGAAAGGGTTTATAATGACATAAAACCTTCCACAAATAATCCCAAAAGTTCCCAAAAGACCCCTACACTAAATGGACCCTTTTAAAAAATCTAATTTGACTTAAAAACAACGCGGCCAAATCTAGGACTTGGCTGCACGTCCCGAGGTCATCTCCCGTTCTTGGTTCTTGAAATTATGTTAGGAAATAATATTTCTTGTTGTCCCCACGTCATAAAGAAAAATTTTCCCATCATATGTCATATGCGTGACGCGCCCTATGCTCCAAATCTTGGCTTCCCCGTAGCCTCGTTGGCCAATGTTTGGGTCCTCCTTGGGGACCCTTAGGGTGGTCCCCGGGGAGTTATACTCTAACGTTTTGACCCTTAGTATGTCCCTCAATGTACTAGGGTCATCCCCCCTTGTTTTAGACACCAAACAATACCGAAAAACATGAACAACAAACAAGGAAACAGTAGCTCACACAAGGCTAGTTTCCGAACGTCTTGGTTGTTCCTTGACGTTTGACTTCCAAACTTCGCAAACTGACTTATAATGCTAAAATTAACTATTTTAACACATTATTAACTAATTAAACACATGTGAAGCTCTAGATTGACCTATTTCATTTTTTGGGTCGTTACATTCTAGTTCCTGTAAAGCATATGTTTTGATATTAAAATTCATAAATGAGAAATGATAATTGATGTTGGGTCTAGTTTAAAGAATCCTTCAAGAAATTCATTCCTCTCAATAATGTTATCTTCAAGAAGGAATTCTATGAGAGAATCTAAATAAATCTTTCGCCGGAACTAGAAATGGATCTCCTACTCAACGGAAAAGACAAGTAATGCCTTTTACTTTATCCAAGTATGCACCATGCACATCAATTGCAACAACATAGTATGACATGATCTCAACAAACTCGTATTGAAATTTGTATTGCTCCCTAGATGAGGACAACAATTCATATCCCACTCTTTAAAGAGGGCCTAATCATCTCCTTCCATTTTAAATAATCTTAACTGCATCATAGGTGTTTCCATTTATCTCACATATTAAATGTAGAACATAACTTGATCTTCAATATCTTTTGAGTTTCTTGTTTGAACCTATCACAAGAAGCTGGAAAACCCTCATGTAGCAATTTGGTTTGATTTTTATTCAACTGCTCTCGCTCAAACCATGTTATGGCCAATGTAAATGCTGGAGACAAATTCTTCCTTATGATTGCATAGAATCTTGGCATGGCATCCAGGGTATCATAGATAGCTCATAATTTCCCAACCCTAAACCAGGACTCCTACTTGTCTTGTCAAAATTGCTAAAATCTTTATCTGCATATTAAAATGTTTTCAACTCGATCAAAGCATAAATCCCTGTATCTGAACTAAGATCAACACTTCATTTGCTCTTAATCATATGTGCTCTGCAAGCTCTTTTCGAAGGACAAATGTTGCACCACAAACTTCTTAGTATGAGAAGCATATTAAATGTAACACCTTGAAAATTTCTAAGCTAAGACTCAAACCATTCTTCATTTATTTTTAGGGTCATATCGGGTGATTAATAAATTACCCATATGTGTAAAGGTAAATTTTTAGTGTGGGAATGATTTGGATATGAATTAAGTTTACTAGAATCACATGGAACAAAGTAGAGTTGAAAGTTTCCTTATCGATTAAGTTTTGATGTAAAATTCTACTTGCATCAACTTCAAAAGACCATATCTCATAGAATATAAAGAGTTATGTGGCCCATAACCTATCAAATAATATGTATTTGAATCTTTTTTTTCAATGCCACTAATTTTGCGTCAATCTAATTTCTAAGTAAAAAGTTTTAAACATTTTAGTAATTGTTGTAGTGCAGTTAATTTTTATCTGCGGGAAATTACTAAATGCGGTAATTTTCATCTACCTATAACACTAGAAAAAACATAAAAAGGATTTACTACATCCTATAAAGCCCTAAACAATTCTAGTTTTATATTTAAAACAATAATTCTCTTCTCTCTCAAACGTTAAGACAAAATCCCAAGGAAAAATCAAAGTAGAAGACTCCATTCAAGATTCTTATAATCATTTTCAAGATTTTACTTCAAGTTCAGTCTCTGAAAAGAATTTCATTCTTTCAAACTCAAATTCCTCCATACAAATATGAATCACTAATGAAAATTATAATTCTTGGTCAAAGAGAATTCAAGAAACTAATTTAATAATCTCATGAAGGTTTTCCTGATTGTTCACCTTTAAGCTACAGTTTCAAGACATGTAATGAAGTTATTCTTTAATAATTTTCAAATTATTTGAGAACATTTTTCTTCTAGTATTTGAATAGTTCGTCTTCATGCCCTTTCGAATCAATAAAAGAGAAATCTAGAAGTATACCCCTAGATTTGAATATTCAAAAGCTGATTTGAGTTCTTAAATTCTTGATTCTTTCAAAAATTATATTCCTAATAATTATTTTTATTGATATCCTTTAGTTGATTTGTTCATGTCTATATTTCAGCATGAACCCTATAGTGATTTATAAATCTTAAGAAACTTATTCAATCCAACACTTGAGTTTTAAACAGAGTGTTTGAGAAAGTTAAGATGAGTTTTGAGAAAGAGTTTCTATAATATAACTAGTCTTATAATCGAGTATGATATAAATTTTAAAGTAGTATGGTATCTAGTTATGTCATAAATGTTCAAGAAGTATGATATCTAGTATGACATAAATGTTTAATTAGTATGGTATCTTGATATACAATCAATGATTATTTAGTATGACATCCCGAGTCATCAATGATCATATTAAAAAAAAATCGAGAAAGAGTTTTCAAGTATGAATTGAGCAATAGTATAAAGGGGTCCATTTATTCCCAAGTGGATCAGTTTGATATTGATAAAAGAGAAACTTGGATTTCTAAATGAGTTATGAGTTCAAAAGATATCTCTAGAGTAGTTGCCACTTAAGAGGTTAGTTTGAGAAATTATCTCAAACCAAAGGAAGATTTATGTTTTTAAACATATGAGCATCAGTTATATATATTTTTGGGAGTGGTATTAAACACCGATAATGGGATGAGTTATGAAAACTCAAAATCTTCATAAACCATGTAAGCCAACATGTGTAAAGGATCATACTTTTAGATGATTCTTTGTTGCTTTTTAAATATAGCTTAGTGGATCAACTTAGTTGAGGAGTTCTATACCCCGACAAGAGATATAACAGTTATCTCAGCGTGGGCGAGACGTTGTATCATTATGTAGCTCATTGTGATGGTTGTTGGTCAGAAAATCTCTAAAAATAGCTAGAGTTAAAAGTACATTTTTATTTTGTCACATCATATCTTGAGTCTAGAGATGAGTTAGCATTTGGTAAATTTTAATGAGATCATTTATTTACATCCAATTTAGTATATATCAATAACTATTGTAGTCCTTTTATTCTGTTATTTTTATATTGAGCTATATTACATACTTGTATACTCAATGTACTGATGTCATTCAACGTGCATCTCTTAATGATTTAGATATATGTCATTACGATCTTCAACAAAAGTCACATCCGGGAACTACCCCCTAGACGTAACCGGCGCATCATCCTCGGAGAGGACTAGGACTAGCCTCTTAGCATTCATCATTATATTGATAGGTTAAAAATACGGAAAATTTAATTTTTTTTATCTACACTACTTCATTAGGTTTACTTAGACCTCTCGCTTACACATAATATATTTATATCGAGTATACATAGACCCTTCGTATAGTAAGATTACATAGTCTTCTACTTTTATGCCACATATAGGAAATATACAAAATATATTCTTAAAAGGGATGTCTTATATTAAACCATCTAAATGGAGTCAAATATATAGGCCCAAGCCCTTACACAAATGTATAAATGCCACTTAGGGCTTACAACATTATCTCGAAATAATATGAATTAAATGAACGTCTTTAGACTATAACAAAAAACCATATCTAGAGTAATAAAAAGGCATAATCCTCGGACTTGAGGACATACCCACACTTTGTGAATGATTCCAAGCCTTCCTTCAAAAAGTGGTCATGAACCCTTCAACAACCAGAACCTAAAATGTTGAGGAAAAAGAGAGAAATAGGGTTAGCACATCATTTGTACTATGTATGGAATCATATGCACATCCAACATAAAAATCATGCTAAAAAGGGACATTTCATTAAAGCATGCTAATTTACTTTGAAAAGCCTTATGCACATTCAAGAACAAATACAAGTCAATAATACATATTCATTAAGTCGAGACCATGTACATCACAAGACCAACAATACCAAGTCTAGTCGAGTTAACATGCATATCAACATAATTGAGCACATAATTAAGACAACACTATCATCAAGTTATAATATCAACAAGCATGCAATACAGTTCATAACATCATAACCAAAGCAAGACCATTACTCATAAACCCTAATTAAGTCCACTAGTGCAATGACTAAGTAATGCCTCATAACCTCACTCGACCAAGTAAGCCTAAAAAAGAACCATAAGCAATGCCCAACTTCACATACCATATCATTAAAAGTAAACATCATCATACTTTAGTAATAGAGACCAAACACATGTTCATGAGTGAAACCAACATCACATAGGGTCATTAACATGTAAGATCATCATATACATATCATTTACATTTATAGCCACATAAACATAAAGAACATCCTTCTAAGTCTTCCCTCAAGGCTAACTTGTGCAATGTATACGTAGAGTCCTATACCCCTAACAAGACTTAGTTAACCCCTTAGGTCATCCTAGTTAGAGTTCACTTCATTACTTAATTTTACCATTTGGTAACATCTTGCTTTAGTAGACATAGACCACATGAGCTAATGTGGAATCCGGTGTCATGGAACCCTACATCGAAAGAAGGTGGACTACTATACCAAAACATGAACATAGAATCTATGTGGATGAATGTCACGACTGGAATCTAGACCCCAGACGAGACCATCGTCGTTGACCTCTCTGAGGTCGCACACAAGCCTACTTACGTCATTCATACTTTATTTAGGTTAATTTTAGCGGAAAATTTGAAACTCTTTATTCCTTAACATACTTGTTAAACATTCTTAACATTTCATAATTGTTCACCATCAACCATCTAACATTAAGAGATAAGCAACTGAAAGAAATAGATCAATAAGTATTAAGTGTATAATTGCGAAAATAGCACCAATACAAAGTCTGAATAAAAACAGGAAAGAAACGCTAGTGGAACATGCTCCACTTGCTCAACTCTAAAACTAGGCTAGAATTAAAACAGTAGCATCATCGAAAGCATGAGGACCTACCAAACTCCGGATAAATGCTGGCGTCCGGATAGCTGCAACAATGATCATGTAGCTCTATCGCCCACCTGTACCTGCACCTAAAATAGTATAGATGTATAGGGATAGTACACACTTGTACTAAGTATGGGTATATGCAAGCACACACCACGGATATGTATGATAAAGAATAGCTCTTTCCTAACAACATGAGTTTTGGAAGTCAAGTCAGTGGACTTGCCAAATTGAGATTAGGAAAGTTAGTGAACTTTGAAAATTGGGTTAGGAAGGTCATGCCATGAGAGTAACATGCATCATTATAAATATCGTATTGCACACAACACATAACATCTTCATATAGCACAAATCATAGCACATAACATATAACACATAGCTTCTTTCATATCATTCGTTCATATGCCATGAGACCTTGGAATCATGGACTTGACATTAAGACTTTCCAAAATGAGGGCTCAACATATGGGACCTCAACTAGGGAGTCTTCATTAGCAAACACAAAGTCTGCTTCATTCATTCATACGTACTTCATTTCATTTCATTCATAAGCCAGTGTGAACACCAGCTATACCTAGGATTTAGTTTAAGACTTTCATCGGGTTTGCTCTGCAATGATCAAGAATAACCTAGTGTCATTACTTGATTCTAGCTCACCTCTTGATTATCCTATCATAACACCTTCGGTATCATTCATTTCATTATGTGCATTATTTGAGGCTGGCCACATTCATTCATTGGGAACTTTAACTTTAACCGACATAGATCATGTGAGCATCATGAAATCCAGTGTCTCCCCCACACTGAAAAGAGGTGGAATCACCGGCCAAGGTGACCCAAAAACAGGCTAGCGTGCATGGGAATTTAACCCCGCCAAATCCCTATATTGGAAGTATAGGTTCAAACACTAGGAGATGTATGAAGACCCATACCCGGCAAGCCGGACAGTCTAATCTCATGAGAGTTACGTGAACCTTCGCCCTTCCCAAAAAAAGGCATCACCGCTCATAGCTAGCCTATCGGTGCTCAGTATAAAGTTCCATTACGTTCAACTCATACGTCATGGAAGTTGACTTCTAGTATGAGGACAGTATAGCTCATTAGATGATTTCTCATTTCATCAGTAGTATTAAGTGTATTAAGCTCAATACTTCCATTATAGTGTTCATAGAGACTGGTCTCTTCATTATCTTCCACTCTCATTGGTGAGTACGTATTTGGTAACATTTATTTATGCTCATTTGAGATTGCTCTCATCATATTCATTAGCCTCATGTCATGTTGTAACCACAATCTTCATTATTAGCACCTTTGCTTTTCATAGTTACTCACTTCTTATTACGTAAATATTTATTTCATCATTTCATAGTTTATCTCATCACATGCCAATGCACTTGACCACTTAGTGTATCTTACACTCATACTTAACCCTCCTAGGGTTCATCGTTTCATCACATACATCTTAGGTTCACTTATTTTTGAACGTATGTTAGACTTATGTGTCTATACATATAAACCATAGGGTTTCATTCGTAGTTTGCTAAGTGATTCTTACTTTCCTAAGATTATGTAGTACAAGACTTATGTATCTTATATATATGCCAAGATCTTAATTTTTTTGATCTACGTAGATGGCATTATTCTTGGACATTTTACTCACGTATGACTTATGCATCAATACGGAAATTTGGGCAAGGGAACCCAAATCTTGAATCACTTGGATATCATTTATATTTTTCATTAATTTTTTTTCTAATATTTATAATATAAGAATTCTAAATTAAAACTCAACATTTACATTTAAGTATTAATTTTCCACTTTAATTGCACTCTTATTTAACCGAATGGTTGGGGGTTCGAGCCCCCACGACCCCTTTGATTTTTAGAATTAAATTCGCTACAATAGGGAGGTTGTGGGTTCGAACCCCCACAGCCCCCTTATTTTTGTAGTTAATTTCGCTGAGGAGGCTGTGAGGTGGTGGGTTCGAACCCCCACAGCCCCTCTATTTTATTTCAATTAAATGGTGCGAGTGGCAGTGAGGTTGTGGGATCGAATCCCCACAGCCTCACTTTATTTCCTTTTATTTTTTGCTTCTCTCTTCAGCTCTAAGGTCGTGGGTTTGATCCGCACGCCTCGCATTTTCTTTTTCCTTACTTCTTCTCGCGCGTACTGGGATGTCGTGGGTTCGAATCCCACGCCTCCCCTTTAATTATTTAATTAATTTCTCTACTTCTCCTCCCCATAGGTCGCGAGTTCGATTCCCCCAGCCCCCTTTATTTTTCTTTTCTTTTATTGCGAAAACAGGAGCTGGGTCGCGAGTTCGAGTCCCCCAGACCCCTTTATTTTTCTGCTTTATTCACAGGTGAGGTCTTGGGTTCGATTCCCATTGACCTCACTTATTTTATTTTACTTTAAAAATCCAGAATTTGACACTCTCGAAGGGTACAAAAATCTGGAAATTTTAGTCCTTCTCCAACCATTTTTAGGTGCATTTTTTTCATAAGTTTAGATAGCTATAAGATGGTTATTCAATTCACTATACTTCATTATAATGAACATCACAATGTACACCCATTACACACCTAAAATACACCACAAATACACAACTTATAAACCCCAAAACAGTGACTAAAACACTGCCTATACACGCCTATACATCAACCTTTCCGATCATATTTCGATGATCATTATCGTGATTTCCCGCACATAAACACGTTCACATTTAATTTAAACACATCATTCATGCTTAAATCTAGTAGCACAACATACCCATCCTATAAATTCGTTTGGGAGCTAAGGACAAGGACATACGAAGGGGAACAACCTTAGTTTCAAGAGTTTAAGAAACGTTCGAAGGAAAGTACTCTTGGAGAAAGAATTCCAGGAGAGAAACCCATACCTTTGGACGTTATTCAAGTGTGAAGTTGCTTCCCGGAAACTCCCAAACCACGCCCAATTCACTTCAACGTACACCCTACTCGACTAACCTCTCTTAGCCTTGACGTTTTGATTACTTTGTCTCTTACTTAAAAATTCTTGTGAGTTCTTCAAGTGTGAAGAACTCTTGATGAATTTTGTTCTGGTTTTTGTTGTGTTTGGCAGAATAACGTGAGAGAGAGATTGAGAACGTGAGAGAGTTGAGAAACGTGAGGGAGAGTGAGTTATTAGGATTAGGAGACTAAATTCAAGACTAAGTCAAATTAGGATTTAATTAAATTAATACAAAAATCTAATTTTTCATTTTATTTTAAATCAGCTAATAATTAATAAATATAAATTAATTACATTAAATTTATCAATTTAAATAAAAACAATTTAAATCATTGCTTCCACCTAGGTTCGAACCCGAGTGGAGCAAGACTCCACTTCAAGAGCTCAATTGCGGCTCTCTCTCCCCAAATTGCCCCTCCATCTTAATAAATAATTAATTAACTATATATATTTAGAGTAATTACGATATTACCCTTAGCCTAGTAAAAGACCATTTTACCCCTAGACCCTCAAAACTTAAGTCTTCTTCTTTTTAAGTCCAGTAAAGACTCCTTCTATTAAATATTCATTTTCGAGAACCTTACTTGGTTGATTCCAACCTTTCCAAGCTCAACTAACTCCCCAAGATTAGTTGGCTTGGTCGTAGTAAGGGTTCTGAGGTCTGGTTCTACGCGTATCAATCCGTGTGAACCTTGTTCTAATCGCAAGCATTCTTGACACCCTAACTCTTGATCCTATTCATTTTTAGGGTTGTTACAATGCACTAGCTAGTATTCCTATGGGGTCAACATAGTTCAAGAACTAGGAGATGTAGTTGGGACCCTCTCTATGCTACATGCATTATAGTCTCCAATATTATGAGTACATTAGTGATCCTACATTTCCTCTGTGGGAAGAGACACTTCTAACTTCTAGTACATTCGGTGCTAAGCTAGACTCCTTTTTTGAAATGTATTTCATTAATAATCATCACTTAGTTTAGGTTATAGGGTCTACCCTTTGTGTAGACATGAACATAGCTAAAGAGGAATGTCATGAGTATTGTCCTTTCATTACAATTCACACAAGTGAGGTTAGCACATTTACATAATCACATTATGACAAGGCACATAAGCAAATTCATCACCACCCTTATGTCATATTAAATCCTAGCCAACAACTCATAAGTCATAATTCAAGACATTCAAATTAAATATCATACCAACCCTAATCAATCTCATCATAAGGTATACTTCAATATAACTTCATCACTAAACACAAGTAATCTAAATTGAAGTAAAGGATTTAGATCAAAAGACTTACTCCAATCTCCTTCACAAGCCATCATCAAGGTTTTCCCATCAACCATACAATTCAACCCAACAATGGGTGTCATATCATCACACAACAGTTATCAGCACAATAAAGAAGTCAATTGAATCACTACACAACAATTCATCACTAGTTCATAACCTAGGGTTAGGGATTTAAGTAAAATTCATGATCTACTTCACAACCTAGGTAATTCACCAAAAACTAGATTGATTGAATCATAATACATCACAATATAAGTATAATAATCAAAAGGAACCATAAACAAAACAATTTAGAAGATCAAATTCGTAATAGAAGGTAACCTACTTGAAACTAATCTTTTCTAAATCAATTTTGGTGAACCCTTTGGGGAAAGTAATCCCAAAGTTGAAAGGAATCCCATATGTAACAAACCTAAAAATGGATATGATAAGTAATGCTTAATGTGTAAAGAATGCCTACGATTAGACCAGGGTTCACACGGATTGATGCGCGTTGAACCAGACCTCAAAACCCTTGCTACAGCCAAGCGAACTAACTTGGGGAGTTAGTTGAGATTGGAAAGGTTGGGTCCAACCATGTAGGGATCTCGAATACGAATATTTACTCGAAGGAGTCTTTACCGGACTTAAAATGGGGAAATCTTAGGTTTGGAGTGTCTAGGGGTAAAATAATTCTTTTTTCCCAGGTTAAGGGTAGTATCTTAATAACCCTAAATATATAATTAATTATTCAATTAATAAGGTGGAGGGGCATTTTGGGGAGAGAGGGCCGAAAATGGGTTGTTGAAGTGAAGTCTTGCTCCACCCGGGTTCGAACCTAGGTAGAAGCAATGAATTAAAGTTGTTTTTAATTTAAGTTCGTAAATTAATGTAATTAATTTATATTTATTATTTATTAGATGATTTAGAATAAAATCAAATTTTTTATAATAAAATAAAACCTTAATTGACTAAGTCCTAAACTAGACTCCTAAGCCTAATAAAACTCCCACTATCTCACGTCTATCTCTCAACTCTCACGCTCAATCGCTCTTCGTTTTTTCACGATTCTCTTTGCCAAACAACTTTCAAGAACAGAAAAATAAACCATGTTCTTCACACTTGATGAACTTACACGAAATCACACGAAAACAAATGTTAATCACACGTTAGGCAAAGGGAGGTTGTCCGTTGAGTGGTGTTGACATTGAGGGGACTAGGACGTGATCTTGGGTGAAGTTTTTGGGCAGCAAGTCGAGGGTTTAACATCAAAAAGGTATGGGTTATCTTCTCTCTTGGTCCCTTTTCCAAGAGACCCCTTAAGGTTCATATTATTTGTCACGACCGGAGTCTAGACCCAGACGAGACTGGCGTCGTTGACCTCTCAGAGGTCGCATACAAGCCTACATACGTCATTCTTACTTCATCTAGGTTAATTTTAGCAGAAAATTTGAACTTTTTATTTTCTTATTTCATGCTAAACATTTTTAATCTTAACATCATGGGCGTTCACAAATCAACCATCTAATATAGAGATAATCAAATGAAAGAAACAGTTCAATACTGTAATAAATGTATAATTGCCAAAATGGCACCAATACAATGTCTGAAATAAAAACGGAAAGAAATAATAGTGGAACATGCTCCACTAGCTAAAGCCTACATCTAATCTAGATAGTATTGGTAGACATCCTCAAAAGCATGAGGGCCTACCAAGTCCGGATGAAAGCTCCACGTCCGGATAACTGCAACGTCAACCTGTAAGCTCTAGCGTCCACCTGTGCCTGCATCTAAAAATATAGAGTTGTATGGGATTAGTACACACTTGTACTAAGTATGGGTATATGCAAGCACACACCAAGGACATGAATGAGTAAGAATAGCTCTTTTCTAACAACATGATTATGGAAAGTCAAGTCAGTGGACTTGCCAAATTGGGATTAGGAAAGTTAGTGAACTTTCCAAATTTGGATTAGGAAAGTCAGTGAGCTTTCCAAATTTGGATTAGGAAAGTCATTGAGCTTTCCAAATTTTGGATTAGAAAAGTCATGCCATGAGAGTAACATGCATCATCATACTTATCATATTGCACACAACACATAATATCTTACACATAACACATATCACATAGCATATATCGTATAACATATTTTATAACATTCATTCATATGCCATGAGACCTTGGAATCATGGACTTGACATTAAGACTTTCCAAAATGAGGGCTCAACATATGGTACCTCAACTAGGGAGTCTTCATTAGCAAACATAGAGTTTGCTTCATTCATTCATACGTACTTCATTTCATTTCGTTCATTGGCTAGTGTGAACACCAACTATACCTAGGATGTAGTTTAAGACTTCCATCGAGTTTGCTGTGCAATGATCAAGAATAACCTAGTGTCATTACTTGAGTCTATCTTACCTCTTGATTATCCTATCCTAACACCTTTGGTATCATTCATTTCATTATGTGCATCGTTTGAGGCTGGCCTCATTCATTCATTGGGAACTTTAACTTTAACCGACATAGATCATGTGAGCATCATGAAATCCAGTGTCATGAAACCCCACACCGAAAAGAGGTGGCATCACCGGCCAAAGTGACCCAAAACATGCTAGCGTACATGGGAATTGAACCCCGCCAGATCCCTATATTGTCAGTATAGGTTCGAAGACTACGAGATATAAGGAGACCCATACCCAGCATGACGGACAATCTTATATCATGAGAGTTACGTGAACCTCCGCCCTTCTTGAAAGAAGGAATAACCGCTCATAGCTAGTCTATCGGTGCTCAGTATAAAGTTCTATTACATTCAACTCATACGTCATGGAAGCTGGCTTCTAGTATGAGGACAGCATAGCTCAATAGATGATTTCTCATCTCATCATTAGTATTAAGTGTGTTAATCTCAATACTTTCATTAGAGTTTTCATAGAGACTGGTCTCTTCATTAACTTTACACTCTCATAGGTGAGTACATTTTGGTAACATTTACTTAGGATCATTTGAGATTGTTCTCATCTTTTACATTAGCCTCATATCATGTTGTCACCACATTCATTAACATTAACACAATTGCTCTTCATAATTACTCACCTCATTTTACGCGAATGTTCATTTCATCATATGCCAATGCACTTGGCCATTTGTGTGTTTCACACTCTTACTTAACCCTTCTAGGGTTTCATCATTTCATTACATAATAATCATTTCATCGTATGCCAATGCACTTGGCCATTTAGTGTATTTTACACTCGTACTTAACCCTTCTAGGGTTACATCATTTCATTACATACATCTTAGGTTCCTTATTTTTAAACGTATGCTAGACTTATGGGTCTATACATACAAGCTATGAGGCTTCGTTCATAGTTCGTTAAGTGACTAATATCTTCCTAAAATTATGTAGTACAAGACTTATGTATCTTGTATGTATGCCAAGATCTCGATTTCGATCTAAGTAGGTGGCATTATTCTTGACGATTTAATTCACCTATGATTTATGTATCAACACGGAAATTTGGGCAAGGGAACCCAAGTTTGAATCCCTTGGACAACACTTACTTTTTTCCCTGATTTTATTTTTAATCCTCATGACATTGGGAACCCAAGATCGAGCCCCAACACCTTTATTTTATTTTTCCCTTAATTTTTCTCTTCATTTTTCGCTCAATGGGATTGAGAGGATGTGGGATCGAACCGCCACAACCTCATTTTCTTTAAATTTCTTTTTCTTTAAACTCTCTCCTTTTTGCTGAGGGGTTGTGGGTTCGAACCCCCACAAACCTCTTTTATTTTCCTAGTTATTTTTCCTGTTCATTTCGCATTAACTAGGAGTTTGTGGGATCAAACCCCCACAGCCTCTCTTTATTTTTCTTTATTTTGCTTGGGGCTAAGAGGTTGTGGGTTCGAACCCCCACAGCCTCCTTATTTTATTTTCATTTAAAAGTTAACTATTTAAGAGTTGGCAGTGAGGTTGTGGGATCGAGCCCCCACAACCTCACTTTATTTTCTTTTTAATTTCTCTCTTTGTCTCCTCCTTCAGCCAAGAGGTGGTGGGTTCGAATCCCACTCCTCCCATTATTTTTATTAATTTAAAATTTCCCTTTTACTCTCTTGTTTGGCCGAGAGGTTGTGGGTTCGAATCCCACACCTCTCACTTTGTTTCCAGTTTTCATGTAGTAAGGTCTTGGGTTCAATCCCCACTGACCTCACATGTTTTAAATTTATTTTTAAACTTCTCAAACTTCAAGTATTCTGGCCGAAAATTCCATCACCAAGTGCTGGAAATTTTATTAAATTTTCTAGCCTTTATTTAACAACATTCATACGTTCGTTTTGTGTTATTTTCACAATTCGTTTAACGCGTTTTTAGGTGTAGATTCATTGTTGTTTTAGCTTACATTTTTCAACTGAATATCATCCACCTTACACTTCATTTAAACATCACAATTTATACACCTTATGCACACTAATTCCAATCATCAAACAAGCCATTATAAGACTTCAAAATGGAGAACAACAACAAACATTTTACACATTGCACCACATCATTTTCGGTTGTCATCATCGGACATGCTTGAGATTTCCAAACACAAAATCACAAAGAACATCATATTTCACACTTATCTACGAGCAACCATACCAACAACATGATTTGTAACCTAATTTAGATTGAAATCAGAAGGAGACTATGGACAAGGAATTCAACAATAAAGGGGACAGCCCTAGTTTCATACGTTGAATTTTGTAGAAAGAAATTTCTCTTGGAGAAAGGATTCCAAGAGAGAAAACCCATACCTTTTTGTAGCTTTTCACACCTTCAAAGTGCTGCCTAAATCCTCCACTAAACCTTCAACACGATCCCGTCGAGAAGATGATGTAAAATTTCGTTTCTTAAGTTAGCTTGCTTTTTTGTATATTTTTTTTGTAAGTTCCTTGAGTGTAGAGAACTTTTGCTTGTTTTCTATTTTTTTTTTCTGTTTTTGCAGCCAAGAAGCAAAATGGAAGAGAGAGAGAGAGAGAGAGGTTTAGGCGTGTGAGAGAATTTGTGTGAGATAGTGCCCCTTAAAACTAGGATAATTGGCAAGACTTAGTCAATTTAAATTAATAATTAATAATTAATAACAAAAAATCTGATTTCCCCTTTTATTTTTCAATCAGCCATTAATTAAATAATATTAATTAATTACATTAATTTACCCACTTAAATAAAAACAATTTAATTCATTGCAAGCACACACCAAGGACATGCATGAGGAAGAATAGATCTTTCCTAACAACATGATTATGGAAAGTCAAGTCAGTGGACTTGCCAAATTAGGATTAGGAAAGTTAGTGAACTTTCCAAATTTGGATTAGGAAAGTCAATGAGCTTTTCAAATTTGGATTAGGAAAGTCAGGAGCTTTCCAAATTTTGGATTAGGAAAGTCATGCCATGAGAGTAACATGCATCATCATACTTATCATATTGCACACAACACATAATATCTTACACATAACACATATCACATAGCATATAGCACATAACATCTTTTATAACATTCATTCATATGCCATGAGACCTTGGAATCATGGACTTGACATTAAGACTTTCCAAAATGAGGGCTCAACATATGGGACCTCAACTAGGGAGTCTTCATTCATTCATACGTACTTCATTTCATTTCGTTCATAGGCTAGTGAGAACACCAGCTATACCTAGGATGTAGTTTAAGACTTTTATCGGGTTTGCTATACAATGATCAAGAATAACCTAGTGTCATTACTTGAGTCTAGCTCACCTCTTGATTATCCTATCCTAACACCTTTGGTATCATTCATTTCATTATGTGCATTATTTGAGGCTGGCCTCATTCATTCATTGGGAACTTTAACTTTAACCGACATAGATTATGTGAGCATCATGAAATCCAGTGTCATGAAACCCCACACCAAAAAGAGGTGGAATCATCGGCCAAAGTGACCCAAAACATGCTAGTGTACATGGGAATTGAACCCGACAGATCCCTATATTGGCAGTATAGGTTGGAAGACTACGAGATATAAGGAGACCCATACCCGGCATGCCGAACAGTCTCATCTCATGAGAGTTACGTGAACCTCCGCCCTTCCCGAAAGAAGGAATCACCGCTCATAGCTAGTCTATCGGTGCTCAGTATAAACTTCCATTACATTCAACTCATACGTCATGGAAGCTAGCTTCTAGTATGAGGACATCATAGCTCAATAGATGATTTCTCATCTCATAATTAGTATTAAGTGTGTTAATCTCAATACTTTCATTAGAGTGTTCATAGAGACTGGTCTCTTCATTAACTTTACACTCTCACAGGTGAGTACGTTTTTGTAACATTTACTTAGGCTCATTTGAGATTGTTCTCATCTTTTACATTAGCCTCATATCATGTTGTCACCACATTCATTAACATTAACACAATTGCTCTTCATCATTACTCACCCCATTTTACGCGAATGTTCATTTCATCATATGCCAATGCACTTGGCCATTTGTGTGTTTCACACTCTTACTTAACCCTTCTAGGGTTTCATCATTTCATTACATAATAATCATTTCATCGTATGCCAATGCACTTGGCCATTTAGTGTATTTTACACTCGTACTTAACCCTTCTAGGGTTACATCATTTCATTACATACATCTTAGGTTCACTTATTTTTAAACGTATGCTAGACTTATGGGTCTATACATACAAGCCATGAGACTTCGTTCATAGTTCGTTAAGTGACTTATATCTTCCTAAGATTATATAGTACAAGACTTATGTATCTTGTATGTATGCCAAGATCTCGATTTCGATCTAAGTAGGTGGCATTATTCTTGAACATTTAAATCACGTATGATTTATGTATTAACACGGAAATTTGGGCAAGAACCCAAGTTCGAATCCCTTGGACAATACTTACATTTTTCCTTGGTTTTATTTTTAATCCTCACGACATTGGGAACCCAAGATCGAGCCCCAACACCTTCATTTTATTTTTCTCTTAGTTTTTCTCTTCATTTTTCGCTCAATGGGATTGAGAGGATGTGGGATCGTACCCCCACAACCTTATTTTCTTTAAATTTCTTTTTCTTTAAACTCTCTCCTTTTGGCCGAGGGGTTGTGGGTTCGAACCCCCACAAACCTCTTTTATTTTCCTAGTTATTTTTCCTGTTCATTTCGCATTAACCAGGAGGTTGTCGAATCAAACCCCCACAGCCTCTCTTTATTTTTCTTTTTTTCGCTTGGGACTAAGAGGTTGTGGGTTCGAACCCCTACAGCCTCCTTATTTTATTTTCATTTAAAAGTTAACTGTTTAAGCGTTGGCAGTGAGGTTGTGGGATCGAGCCCCTACAGCCTCACTTTATTTTCTTTTTAATTTCTCTCTTTGTCTCCTCCTTCAGCCAAGAGGTGGTGGGTTCGAATCCCACTCCTCCCATTATTTTTATTAATTTAAAATTTCCATTTTACTCTCTTGTTTGGCCGAGAGGTTGTGGGTTCGAATCCCACACCTCTCATTTTTTTTCCAGCTTTCATGTAGTGAGGTCTTAGGTTCAATCCCCACTGACCTCACATGTTTTAAATTTATTTTTAAACTTCTCAAACTTCAAGTATTCTGGCCGAAAATTCCATCACCAAGTGCTGGAAATTATATTAAATTTTCTAGCCTTTATTTAACAACATTCATACGTTCGTTTTGTGTTATTTTCACAATTTGTTTAACGCTTTTTTAGGTTTATTTTCATTGTTGTTTTAGCTTAGATTTTTCCACTTAAGATCAGCCACCTTACACTTCATTTAAACATCACAATTTACACACGTTATGCGCACTAATTCCAATCATCAAACAAGCCATTTTAAGACTTCAAAACGGAGAACAACAACAAACATTTTACACATTACACCACATCATTTTCGGTTGACATCATTGAACATGCTTGCTATCTCCAAACACAAAATCACAAAGAACATCATATTTCAGCTACCAGCAAGCATACCAACAACATGATATCTAACCTAATTTAGATTGAAATCGGAAGGAGACTAGGGACAAGGAATTCAACAATAAAGGGGACATCCCTAGTTTCATACGTTCAATTTTGTAGAAAGAAATTTCTCTTGGAGAAAGATTCCAAGAGAAAAAACCCATTCCTTGTTGTAGATTTCCACACCTTCAAAGTGCTGCCCAAATCCTCCACTAAACCTTCAACACGATACCGTCGAGAAGATGATGTAAAATTTTCGTTTCTTAAGTTAGCTTGCTTGTTTGTATATTTTTTTTTTAGTTCCTTGAGTAGAGAGAACTTTTGATTGTTTTCTAATGTTTTGTTTTCTGTTTTTGCATCCAAGAAGCAAAATGGACGAGAGAAAGAGAGGTTTAGGCGTGTGAGAGATTTTGTCTGAGATAGTTCCCCTTAAAACTAGGATAGTTGGCAAGACTTAGTCAATTTAAGTTAATAATTAATAATAGATAAATAAAAATCTGATTTCCCCTTTCATTTTTTAATCAGCCATTAATTAAATAATATTAATTAATTACATTAATTTACCCACTTAAATAAAAACAATTTAATTCATTGTTTCCACCTAGGTTTGAACCCGGGTGGAGCAAGACTTTACTCTTAGAGCCCATATTCTGCACTCTCTCCCCAAAATACCCCTCCACCTTATTAATTAAATAATTAAATATATATTTAGGGTAATTACAATATTACCCTTAGCCTGGTAAAGGACCATTTTACCCCTAGACTCTCCAAACTTAAGATTTCCTCCTTTTAAGTCCGTTAAAGACTCATTCGAGTAAATCTTCGTATTCGAGAGCCCTACATGGTTGGACCCAACCTTTTCAAGCTCAACTAACTCCCCAAGTTAGTTGGCTTGGTTGTAGCAAGGGTTCCGAGGTATAGTTCTACGCGCATCAATCCGTGTGAACCCTGGTCTAATCGTAGGCATTCTTGACACAATAAGCATTTCTTATCTCATCAATTTTTAGGGTTGTTACATTATTCAGTCCGAAAACTAGGGTTGTTCCCTGTTGCATGTCCCTGTCACTAGTTTCCAATGATTCGTTGGTTGGGTATGATTGCTGGTAGATTTAGGTGTATGTTGTGTTTTAGTGATGAATATGTTCATGTTTGTGTATTTGAAATCATATGAATGACAACCTATGTGTTTTCGAAACTATGTGCATGTGTGTGCAAGGATGTAACAGTAACTAAGGTTCTCTGTTTGATGCTCCAAAAATTTTAATATTATTGTTGTTATTTTACGTGCATAAACCTATGTAAATCGTGATGTTCATAAAAGATGAAATGTGGCTGCTTTAAGTAACAATCTCTTGTCTAAACGAATCTATGAAAAATGCACCCCAAAATGTGCTAAATGGTCTACGAATTACTCTATGAGTTCAAGTGAAAATATTGATCAAAGTGAGTTGAAATGTGACCAAATTTCCAGCAACTTACAAGTTTAGTTTAGGCTAAATGTAGATAAACAAATCTGGAAAATTAATTAAGTGAAAAATGAGGTGAGGTCACCAGGATTCGAACCCGGGACCTCACCCATATGATGCCTTAAATTCGCAAAGGGGAAATGGGGGTCAAGGGGATTCGATCTTGGGTGTGCTGGATGAAAAGTAAAGTACAAAAAAATTAATAAAATAAAATGTGAGGCGTGGGAATCAAACCCACAACCTCTAGGAAGCGAATAAGAGTCAAAGAAAAATGAAAGAAAAAGAAATGGGAGGTGTGGGAATCGAACCCATGACCTCAAGGAAGTGAAGGAGAGTAAAGGAGAAAGGAAAAATAAAAAAGAAAAGAAATGTGAGGCGTGGGAATCGAACCCACGACCTCAAGGCAGTGAAGGAGAGTTAAGAGAAAAGGAAGATAAAAGAAATGTGAGGAATGGGAATTGAACCCACGATCTCAAGGCAGTGTAGGCGAAATAAAAGAAAAAAATAAAGAGAAGTTGTGGGGGTTTGATCCCACAACCTCATGGTCTACTCGAAATAGACAAGGAGAATTAAATAAAAAATAAAAGGGGTTGTGGGGGTTCGATCCCACAACCCCCCGGCCAATTAAGAGGAAATTCAAAGGATAAAAATAAAGAGGGAATGTTGATGTTGGGGCTCGATCTAGGGTCCCAATGTCATGTGGACCAAAATTAAAATAAATGAAAAATGTAAGTGTTGTCCAAGGGATTCGAAACCGGGTTCCCTTGCCCAAATTCCGTATTGATACATAAGTCATACGTGAATTAAATATTTGACACGATCGGAATCTAGACCCTAGACGAGACCGGCGTCGTTGACCTCTCAGAGATCGCAGACAAGCCTACATACGTCATTCTTACTTCATCTATGTTAATTTTAGCAAAAAATTTGAAACTTTTTGTTTCTTATCATGCATAAAGGTCATTCTACTTATTCATAATGTTCACAATCAACCATCTAACATTAAGATTATCAACTGAAAGAAATAGTTCAATACTGCATTAAATGTATAATTGCCAAAATGGAACCAATACAATGTCTGAAATAAAAATGGAAAGAAACACTAGTGGAACATACTCCACTAGCTAAAGCCTACATCTAAGCTAGATAGTAACGGTAGACATCCTCGAAAGCATGAGGGCCTACCAAGTCCGGATGAAATCTCCACGTCCGGATAGCTGCAACGTCAACCTGTAAGCTCTAGTGTCCACCTGTGCCTGTACCTAAAAATATAGAGTTGTATGGGATTAGTACACACTTGTACTGAGTATGGGTATATGCAAGCACACACCAAGGACATGCATGAGTAAGAACTGGTCTTTCCTCACAACATGATTATGGAAAGTCAAGTCAGTGGACTTGCCAAATTGGGATTACGAAAGTTAATGAGCTTTCCAAATTTGGATTAGGAAAGTCAATGAGCTTTTCAAATTTGGATTAGGAATGTCAGTGAGCTTTCCAAATTTGGATTAGGAAAGTCATGCCATGAGAGTAACATGCATCATCATACTTATCATATTGCACACATCACATAACATCTTACACATAGCACATATCATATTGCATATAGCACATAACATCTTTCATATCATTCATTCATATGCCATGAGACCTTTGAATCATGGACTTGACATTAAGACTTTCCAAAATGAGGGCTCAACATATGGGACCTCAACTAGGGAGTCTTCCTTAGCAAACACAGAGTTTGCTTCGTTCATTCATACGTATTTCATTTTATTCTTTCATAAGCTAGTGTAAACACCAGCTATACCTAGGAGGTAGTTTAAGACTCTCATCGGGTTTGCTGTGCAATGATCAAGAATGACCTAGTGTCATTATTTGAGTGTAGCTCACCTCTTGATTATCTTATCCTAACACATTTGGTATCGTTCATTTAGTTATGTGCAGCATTTGAGGTTGGCCTCATTCATTCATTGGGTACATTAACTTTAACCGACATAGATCATGTGAGCATCATGAAATCCAGTGTCTCCCCCACACCGAAAAGAGGTGGAATCACCGGCCAAAGTGACCCAAAACATGCTAGCGTATACGGGAATTTAACCCCGCCAGATACCTATATTGGCAGTATAGGTTCGAAGACTAGGAGATATAAGGAGATCCATACCCGGCATGCCGGAAAGTCTTATCTTATGAGAGTTACGTGAACCTCCGCCTATCCCGAAAGAAGGCATCACCGCTAATAGCTAGTCTATCGGTGCTCAGTATAAAGTTCCATTACATTCAACTCATACGTCATGGAAGCTGGCTTCTAGTATAAAGACATCATAGCTCAATAGATGATTTCTCATCTCATCATTAGTATTAAGTGTGTTAACATCAATACTTTTATTAGAGTGTTAATAGAGACTGGTCTCTTCATTAACTTTACACTCTCATAGGTGAGTACGTTTTGGTAACATTTACTTAGGCTCATTTGAGATTATTCTCATCTTTTACATTAGCCTCATATCATGTTGTCACCACATTCATTAACATTAGCACATTTGCTCTTCATAATTACTCACCCCTTTTTACGTGAATGTTCATTTCATCATATGCCAATGCACTTGGCCATTTGTGTGTTTTACACTCTTACTTAACGCTTCTAGGGTTTCATCATTTCATTACATAATAATCATTTCATCGTATGCCAATGCTCTTGGCCATTTAGTATATTTTACACTCGTTCTTAACCCTTCTAGGGTTACATCATTTCATTACATACATCTTAGGTTCACTTATTGTTAAACGTATGCTAGACTTATGGGTCTATACATACAAGCCATGAGGCTTCATTCATAGTTCGTTTAAGTGATTCATATCTTCCTAAGATTATGTAGTACAAGACTTATGCATCTTGTATGAATGCCAAGATCTCGATTTCGATCTAAGTAGGCGGCATTATTCTTGAACATTTATTTCACGTATGACATATGTATCAATACGGAATTTGGGCAAGGGAACCCGGTTTCGAATCCCTTGGACAACACTTACATTCTTCATTTATTTTATTTTTGGTCCACAAGACATTGGGACCCTAGATCGAGTCCCAACATCAACATTTCCTCTTTATTTTTCTCCTTTGAATTTCCTCTTACTTGACCCAGGGGTTGTGGGATCGAACCCCCACAACCCCTTTTATTTTTTTATCTATTTCTCCTTGTCAATTTCGAGTTGATCATGAGGTTGTGGGATCAAACCCCCACAACCTCTCTTTCTTTTTCTCTTATTTCGCCTACACTCCCTAGAGTTTGTGGGTTCAATTCCCACGCCTCACATTTCTTTTATCTTCATTTTCTCTTAACTCTCCTTCACTGCCTTGAGGTCGTGGGTTCGATTCCCACGCCTCACATTTCTTTTCTTTTTATTTTTCTCTTACTCTCCACTACTGCCTTGAGGTCATGGGTTCGATTCCCACGCCTCAGATTTATTTTCTCTTCATTTTTTTCTTTAAGTTCTGACCAAGAGGTTGTGGTTTCGAATCCCACTCCTCTCATTCTTAATTTTGTATTTTATTTTTCAGCCAAAGGCACCCAAGATCGAATCCCCTTAAACCCATTTATTTCACGTTTTTAGTGTATCTCAAGGGTGGGGTCGCGATTTCGAATCCTAGTGATCTCACCTAATTTACACTCCATTAGTTTTCCAGATTTATTCATATACGTTTAGCCAAAAACCAAACTTATAAGCTGCTGGAAAATTAGTCACATTTCAGCTCACTTTCATCAATATTTTACACTTGAACTCATAGGGTAATTCGTAGATCATTTAACACGTTTTAGGTGCATTTTTCATAGGTTCGTTTAGCCAAGAGAATATCATTCAAATCAGCCACATTTCATCTTATATGAACATAACGATTTACATAGGTTTATGCACGTCAAATAACAACCATAACATTAAAAAAATTTGGAGCATCAAACAGAGAACATTAGTTACTGTTACATCATTGCATACACATGCACATAGTTTTGAAAACACATAGGTTGTCATTCATACGATTTCAAACACACAAACATGAACATATTCATCACGAAAACACAACATACACCTAAATCTACCAGCAATCATACCCAACCTATGAATCATTGGCAGCTAGTGACAGGGACATGCAACGGGGAACAACCCTAGTTTTCGGACTAAATAATCTGAACCTTAAGGGATCTCTTGGGAAAGGGACCAAGAGAGAAGAGAACCCATACCTTTTTGACGTTAAACCATTGATTTGCTGCCCAAAATCTTCACCCAATATCACGTCAAAGTCCCCTCAATGTCAACACCACTCGACGGACAACCTCCCTTTGCCTAACGTGTGATTAACGTTTGTTTTCTTGTGATTTCGTGTGAGTTCTTCAAGTGTGAAGAACTTGGTTTAGGACTTAGTCAAATAAGGTTTTATTAAATAAAAATCTGATTTATCTTTTATTTTAAATCATCTAATGAATAATAAATATTAATTAATTACATTAATTTAATACTTAAATAAAAACCACTTTAATTCATTGCTTCCACCTAGGTTCGAACCCGGGTGGAGCAATACTTCACTTCAAGAGCCTATTTTCGGCCCTCTCTCCTCAAATTGCCCCTCCACCTTATTAATTAAATAATTATTCATATATTTAAGGTAATTACGATACTACTCTTAGCCTGGAAAAAGACCATTTTACCCCTAGACCCTCCAAACCTAAGACTTTCCCTTTTTAAGTCCGGTAAAGACTCCTTCGAGTAAATCTTCGTATTCGAGAGCCCTACATGGTTGGACCCAACCTTTCCAAGCTGAACTAACTCTCCAAGTTAGTTGGCTTGGCTGTAGCAAGGTTTCCGAGGTCTGGTTCTACGCGCATCAATCCGTGTGAACCCTGGTCTAATCGTAGGCATTCTAGACACATTAAGCATTAGTTATCTTATCCATTTTTAGGGTTGTTACAATGTTCAAGAATAATGCCGCCTACTTAGATCAAAATCGAGATCTTGGCATACATATAAGATGCATAAGTCTTGTACTACATAATCTTAGGAAGATATGAATTACTTAAACGAACTATGAATGAAGCCTCATGGCTTGTATGTATAGACCCATAAGTCTAGCATACATTTAAAAATAAGTGAACCTAAGATGTATGTAATGAATGATGTAACCCTAGAAGGGTTAGCTACGAGTGTAAAACACACTAAAGGACCAAGTGCATTGGCATACAATGAAAAGATTATTATGTAATGAAATGATGAAACCCTAGAAGGGTTAAGTAAGAGTGTGAAATACACAAATGGCCAAGTGCATTGGCATAAGATGAAATGAACATTCACGTAAAAAGGGGTGAGTAATTATGAAGAGCAAATGTTCTAATGTTAGTGAATGTGGTGACAACATGATATGAGGCTAATGTAAAAGATGAGAACAATCTCAAATGAGCCTAAGTAAATGTTACCAAAACGTACTCACCTATAAGAGTGTAAAGTTAATGAAGAGATCAGTCTCTATGAACACTCTAATAAAAGTATTGAGATTAACACACTTAATACTAATGATGAGATGAGAAATCATCTATTGAGCTATGATGTCCTCATACTAGAAGCCATCTTCCATGACGTATGAGTTGAATGTAATGGAACTTTATACTGAGCACCGATAGACTAGTTATGAGCGGTGATGCCTTCTTTCAGGAAGGGCGGAGGTTCACGTAACTCTCATGAGATGAGACTGTCCGGCATGCCTGGTATGGGTCTTGTTATATCTCCTAGTCTTCGAACCAATACTGCCAATATAGGGATCTGGCGGGGTTAAATTCCCATGTACGCTAGCATGTTTTGGGTCACTTTGACCGGTGATTCCACCTCTTTTCAGTGTGGGGGAGACACTAGATTTCATGATGCTCACATGATCTATATCGGTTAAAGTTAAAGTTCCCAATGAATGAATGAGGCCAGCCTCAAATTATGCACATAATGAAATGAACGATACCAAAGGTTTAGTATAGGATAATAAAGAGGTGAGCTAGACTCAAGTAATGACACTAGGTTATTCTTGATCATTGCATAGAAAACCCGATGAGAGTCTTAAACTACATCCTAGGTATAGCTGGTGTTTACACTAGCTTATGAATGAATAAAATAAAGTACGTATGAATGAATGAAGCAGACTTTGTGTTTGTTAAAGAAGGCTCCCTAGTTGAGTTCTCATATGTTGAGCCCACATTTTCGGAAGTCTTGATATCAAGTCCATGATACCAAGGTCTCATGGCATATGAATGAATGATATGAAAGATGTTATGTGCTATATGCAATATGATATATGCTATGTGTAAGATGTTATGTGCTGTGTGCAATATGATAAGTATGATGATGCATGTTACTCTCATGGCATGACTTTCCTAATCCAAATTTAGAAAGCTCACTGACTTTCCTAATCCAAATTTGGAAAGCTCACTTACTTTCCTAATCCAAATTTGGAAAGTTCACTAACTTTCCTAATCCCATTTTGGCAAGTCCACTGACTTGACTTTCCATAATCATGTTGTTAGGAAAGAGCTATTCTTACTCATGCATGTACTTGTTGTGTGCTTGCATATACCCATACTTAGTACAAGTGTGTACTAATCCCATACAACTCTATATTTTTAGGTGCAGGCACAGGTGGACGCTAGATCTTACAGGTTGACGTTGCAGCTATCCGGACGTGGAGCTTTCATCCGGACTTGGTAGGCCCTCGTGCTTTCGAGGATGTCTACCATTACTATCTAGCTTAGACGTAGGCTTTAGCTAGTGGAGTATGTTCCACTAGTGTTTCTTTTCGTTTTTATTTCAGACATTGTATTGGTGCCATTTTGGAAATTATACATTTAATGCAGTATTGAACTATATTTTTCAGTTGATAATCTTAATGTTAGATGGTTGATGGTGAACATTATGGATGTAAGTAGAATGACCTTTATGCATGATAAGAAACAAAAAGTTTCAAATTTTCTGCTAAAATTAACCTAGATGAAGTAAGAATGACGTAAGTAGGCTTATCTACGACCTCTGAGAGGTCAACGACGTCGGTCTCATCTGGGGTCTAGATTCCGATCGTGACACCATACCTTGTTAATTGATGGAGAATAATGAAGAAAAATCCCTTCTTGATGCCCTTATACCTTGACCTAGACTTTGATGGAGTTCTTCTATTTGGGAGAGAGAAAGAAGAGAGAAGGAAGAGCAATTGGGTTTTGGGAATTAGGAGAGTTTGGTTCGTTTAAATAGGTTAGGGGCTTTATATAAGTCATTAACTAACTTAAAAAGACCTCCCTTAACCCCTTACTAATTTACTAACGACCTAATTAATTAATTGGACTAATTAAAATATGGCAGCCAAAACAATACCGTGACCTACGAGACCCCGATCTACAGGTCATAGGTCAGTCGACGGTCAGTGTCCCTTCCGTGCTGCAAATCTGTCATTTTGGTCAGAGAGTGTCCAAAATGAACCCTTTTCAAAAATGTCTAAGTGACCATCGATGGTGTCCATCGACGCCCCGTCAATTGGCCTAAGCCCCATTGGTTGGCAACCGTCGATGGCACTGTGTTTTGACTGCTTTTAGCCAAAGAGGAAGAGTCCTCCTCAAGGACCCTTTGGATGGTCCTTGGTGAGTCGTACATGGATGTTTCGACCCTAAACAAACTTTAATATGTATTAGACACCTTAATACCAAATTCCATTGAATTTCGACTCCTAAAACCTAGTAGACGGTTTGATTCTAGAACTTCTTAAATTATATATACATATTATATGTGACCTTAAAACAGTGTTACAACTTTTAGAACCTCATGTTAGGCTCTAGATTAGGTTTAAGACTTTTTTGGAGTGTTACAATATCCCTACCCCTTAGGAACATTCGTCCCCGAATGAAACTAAAAATCTTTTAAAGGGAAAGGATAGACTCAAAAATAGCATCCAAAACAACAATATACAATATCAACATGAGTTACAGATCAATCATGGCATTTACACACAGCAATTCAAAACTTTAATTACTACACATAAGGGCTCAAAATCACAATATGAGGAATTTCTTTCTCACAACAATATGAGCTCAACATATTATCAAAGAGTCAATTATGTGAAAACTCAATCTATCAACATTATCAATATCTTTTCATTAAGGCAACAACATACCAAACACACAAACTAAGTGCAAAACAAAACAAATATCCTTTTTCAAATAAGTTTCATTCTTAGGCATCCTTATTCAATGTAACAATGCATATATTTCAATATTTGTTCCAAAAAAGTCAAGGCAATATAAAAAAACTCATTATATCTACTATAAATAGGAACAACTAACCTTAGTTATGAAATATTTTAGGGTAACGGGACTTCATGTCGGCCTCGGCCTCCCATGTTGCACCCTCAACTAGGTGGGTCTTCCATAACACCTTTACGGATGCCACCTCTTTGTTCCTTAACTTCTTTACTTGTCAATCAAGGATTTCAACCGTAACCTCTTCATAGGAGTGATTTTCATGTACACCTTGACCCTCAATAGGATGAATGGACTTGGGATCACCGATACACTTCTTAAGCATGGAGACATGGAATACCGTATGAACCGAAGCCAATTCACTAGGTAATCTCAACTCATATGAAACCTTACCAACAGTTTTCAAAATTTCATAGGGACCCACATAACGAGGAATCAACTTCCCTTTATTTCCAAATATCACCACTCCCTTCATGTGTTGAAATTTTTAGATACACTTTATCGCACTCTTCAAATTCTAAGTTCCTCCTCCTATGGTCGGCATAATACTTTTGCCGGCTATAGGTTGTTTGTAACCGGTTCCTTATTATATGAACTTTCTCCAAAGTCTTATAGATAAATTTGGGACCCATGAGTGAAGACTTGCCCACTTCAAACAATCCAATTTGAGATCTACATCTCCTACCATACAAGGCCTCAAAAGAGCCACATATATAGATGAATGGTGTATGAAAACTAAACCAAAGGCAACTGTTTATACCAATTTCCCTTGAACTCAATTATACAAGCCCTAAGCATATCCTCAAGGGTTTGAATAGTACTCTCCACTTGACCATCCGTTTGGGGATGAAAAGCGGAGCTTAGCTTCTACTCGGTACCCAATCCTTTTTGGAATGACCTCCAAAACATAGATGTGAATTGTGCACCCCTTTCCGATATGATAGATAACAGAATACCATGGCGACACAAAATCTAATCTATGAAGATCCTTGCATAATCGTCCGCCGTATAGGTGGACTTGACGGGAATAAAATGAGCATATTTGATCAACCTATCCACAACCACCCATATAGAGTCAGGTTGCTTTTGTGTCCGAGGCAAACCTACCACGAAGTCCATATTAATGTCTTCCCACTTCCAAGTGGGAACTTGTATTTCTTGAAGTAAAACACTTGGCTTTTGGTGCTCGGCTTTGACTTGTTGGCGATTAGGAAATTTGCAACAAATTCCGCTATGTCCCTTTTAAAGCCTTCCCACCAAAACACTTCTCTAAGGTCATGATACATATTTGTAGAATCCGGATGAATTGAATAACGGGAACCATAAGATTCCTCAAGAATCCGGTTTCTCAAATCATCGACATTGGGAACACACAACCTTCCTTGATATCTCAAGACACCATTGCTCCCTAAATAGAATGATTCATTAAGATTATCAAGATCCGAGTCCTTCAACTCAATCAATGGTTGATCAAGGTATGCATAGACTTCACCTCAACCACCAAAGATGATTCAGAGTTATGATGGACCATGAAACCACCATTTGGATCATCATCTAATCTAACACCCAAACAAGCCAACCTATGGACATCTTTCACTATGTCTTTCTTGGCTCATTCTATTTGAGACAGACTACCCATTGTCATACGACTTAGAGTAATGCAACCACATTGGCCTTGCCGGGGTGGTAGAGAACACTCAAGTCATAATCTTGTCAACAATTCCAACCACCTTCATTGTCGGAGATTTTACTCCTTTTGAGTAAACACGTATTGAAGACTCTTATGGTCGGTATACACATCAACATGAACACCTTAAAAATAATGCCTCGATATCTTCAAGGCAAAAACCACGGCCGCTAACTCAAGATCATGAGTTGGATAATTATCTCATGCAACATAAGTTGTGTAGAAGCATATAGTACTTCATTCCTATGTTGCATAAGAACACACCCCAAGCCCTCTTGGGATGCATTAAAATATACAACGAAACCCTCGGTACCCTCCGGTAAAGTCAATAGCGGAGAGGAGGTAAGCCTCTCTTTCAAGATTTGGAAGCTTCTTTCACATCCCTCCGACCACTCAAATTTCATAATCTTTTGGGTCAAGGTAGTCAAAGGAGATGCAATGGATGCAAAACCATCCACAAATCTCCTATAATAACCCGCTAGACGGAAGAAACTCCTAATGTCACCAAAACTCACATTTGCTATACTTGGAAAATATTTCGTTTTTGTCAAGCACTTTAAACACCACCCTCAAGTGGTCCATGGGTTCACTCTCATTTTTTGAATATACAAAGATGTCTTCAATGAAAACAATGACAAATTAATCTAGATATCTTTGAAATACCCTATTCATGAGGTCCATAAATGTCGCCAGGATTAGTGAAATCAAAGGATATTACTAAGAACTCATAGTGACTATATCTTGTTCGAATACCGTTTTTAGTATATCCTCACCTCTCATCCTAAGTTGGTGATACCTCGATCTTAAGTCAACATTAGAAAAATAGCTTACCCCTTTAAGTTGATCAAACAAGTCGTCAATCCGAGGGAGAGGATACTTATTCTTAATAGTGATTTTATTCAGTTGGTGATAATTAATGCACATTCTAAGGGACCGTCCTTCTTACTCACAAACAATATCAGAGCACCCCATGGAGAAATAGTAGGTCTAATGAAGTCTTTGTCTAGTAAGTCCTTGAGTTGAGCTTTCAACTCTTTCGATTCGGTCAGAGCCATCCGATAAGGAGGAATTGAAATGGGGGTGGTATCCGGTAACAATTCAATACAAAAATCAATTTCCCGTTCAGGAGGGATTTCGGGATGATCATTAGGAAAGACCTCCGGAAATTGCCTTACTACGGGGACCGACTCAATAGGAGGATTTTCGGAGTCTAAATCTTTGACTCTTACTATATGATATAAACACACTTTTAAGATCATTATACAATCCTTAAGACAAAAGATAATAGGACCTCTAGGGATATAATTCCCCCCTTCCACTCTAAGACAGGTTCATTTGGAAAATTGAACTTGATAACTCTTGTTCTACAATCAATGGAAGCAAAACAATCATGCAACCAATCCATCCCAAAAATGACATCAAAATTGACCATATAAAGTTATACTAATTCAACATGAGTAACTCTATTGTGCAACATTATAGGATAATTTATATACACCCACTTTGCAACCACAGACTCACCTACCAGGGTAGTTACCATGAAAGGTTCATTTAGAATATCGGGCAAAATATCAAACATTATAGCTATCAAGGGAGTGACCAAAGATAATGTAGCACCCGGATCAAGTAAATCATAAAAATCAATAGAGAAGACTTGTAACATACCTTTCACCACATCGAGAGAACTCTCTTGTTCACGAGTGAAGTGCATAAAAGCTATTCTTCTTTGGCACCATTAACATTAGAACAACTAGATTGAGCTTGTCCGCTTCCTTTGTCTTGCCCCTTCATATTAGGTCAATCCTTAACCTTGTGTCCACTCTTGCCACACCCAAAACAATTTCCCGTCCCAATAAGGCAATCACCATAATGCTTCTTACCACACTTTCCACAAGTTGGCTTCTTAGTTTGTGAATTAGTTCCTCTTCCCTTTAAAGACTTAGGGTTAGACACCATTTCATCACGACCCTTGGGAAATTTTGTAGGAACTTGATTAGAAAACCTCTTCTTGAACCTAGGCTTGTCTTGTATGTCAAGCCTACCCTTAGAAGAACCACCTTCATAAGACCTTGCCTTCTTTCTTGGCCTCCCTATTCTTCCTCCTTAACTTAGTTTCTTCAACTTGTTGAGAATGAACCATGAGATGAGAAATATTCATATTATCATAAAGCATAGCCGAACAACATTACTCAACCAAGTCTTCGGACACCGCCGTAAGAAAATGACTCATCTCATCCCTTGGTTTAGACACTAAGGATGAAGCATACTTGGACAATTTAGTGAAGTTCAAGGAATATTCAAGTACACTCATACATCCATGATGAACTTGATGAATTATTCAACCTTATCTTCCCTCAACTCTCTAGGAAAAAACCAATCAAGGAAAGCCATCTTGAAGATCTCCCATGTCACCGGACCACCCCTTAGTACCTTATTATCCCTCCATTGTACATTCCAAGTTTGGGCCGACTCTTTGAGTTGATAGGCCACTAACTCGGCCTTTTCAATTAAAGTCACACCCATAGCATAGAAAATCTTGTAAATCCCATCGAGGAAATCTTTAGGGTCTTCATCCGCCATCGACCCAAAGAACATAGGTGGACTCATCCTAGTAAAGTCTCTCAAACGAGAAGCCATAGTGTTAGCATATTAGTACAGTCGAGGTCCAACCTCACTATTCACTTGAGTAGTCATGTCTCAAACTTGAAAAGTAACGACATTAGATTGAGAGGTCATGTCTTGGGCCAAATTGAGAAAATCCGCCCTTTTCTCTCCATCCTTCATAGGTGGAGGAACAACCGGAACTTGATCACCCATAGAAACTTATTCAAGTGGAGGCAATTGATTGTCTTGTGGAGGAGCTTGGTTGTCATTATCTCCAAAACTAGCAATGCCTTCTTCTGCCCTTTATTGTTAGTTCTCTTCGAGTATTCACACCTATAAACACGATACAAGGTTTAGGTGAAAGAACATATTATTACTCTAGAAGCACGACATAGGATTACAAGAAGATGAGAGTTTCTAAGAATCACATAGTCTCTCCTTCATAAGTGTGGCGCTCTTCACAATTATGATTAACAATCTACATAGACGTGGTTTAATGAGACATCATTTCTAGGGATATTCAACCACATGCTCTGATACCAAGTTTGACACATCCAAAAGTACCCCCTAGATGTAACCGGCGTCGTCGTCCTCGGAGAGGACTAGGACTACCCTCTTAGAATTCATCATTACATTCATAATTTTAAAATACGAAAGATTTAAAACTATTCATTTACACTACTTCATGAGGTTTACTTAGACCTCTCACTTACACATAATATATTTATATCGAATATACATAAACCCTTCGTATAAGAAGATTACATAATTTTCTACTTTCATGCCACATATAGGCAACATACACAATATAGTCTTAAAAGGGATGTCTCATATTAGACCATCTAAACGGAGTCAAACATATGGGCACAAGCCTTTACACAAATGTAGAAATTCCTCTTATGGCTTACAACAATATCTCGAAATAACATGAATGAAATGATTGACTTTAGACTATAACAAAGAACCATAGCTAGAGTAATAACAAGGCATCATCCTCGGACTTGAGGACATACCCACACTTGGTGAATGATTCCAAGCCTTCCTTCAAAAAGTGGTCACAAACCCTTAAACAACTGGAACCTAAAATGTTAGGGGAAAAGGGAGAAATGGGGTTAGCACATAAGTTGTACTAAGTATGGAATCATATGCGCATCCAACATAGAAAATAATGCCAAAAAGGGACATTTCATAAAAGCATGATAATTTACTTTGAAAAGCCTTATGCACATTCAAGAACCAATACAAGTCAATAATACATATTCATTAATTCGATACCATGTACATCACAAGACCAACAATACCAAGTCTAGTCAAGTTAACATGCATATCAATATAATTGAGCACATAATCAAGACAACTCTATCATCAAGTTATAATATCAACAAACATGCAATAGAGTTCATAAAATCATAACCAAAGCAAGATCATTACTCATAAAACCTCATTAAGTCCACTAGTGTAATTACAAAGTAAGGCCCCATAACCTCACTCGACCAAGTAAACCCACAGAAGAACCATAAGCAATGCCCAACTTCACATACCATATCACTAAGTGTAAACATCATCATACTTAAGCAATAGAGACCAAACACATGTTCATAAGTGAAACCAACATCACATAGTGTCATTAACATGTAAGATCATCATATATATATCATTTACATTTATAAGAACATAAACACATAAGAACATCCTTCTAACACTTCCCTCAAGGCTAACTAGTGCAATGTATAGGTAGAGTGACATACCCCTACGAAGACTAAGCTAAACCACTTAGGTCATCCTAGTTAGAGTTCATTTTACCTTTTGGGAACATCTTGCCTTAGTAGACATAGACCACATAAGCTAATGTGGAATCCGTCATCATGGAACCCTACATCAAAAAAAGGTGGACTACATGCCAAGGTAGTACCAAAACATGAATATAACATCTATGTGGATCCTAGCTAGTATTCCTATGGGGGAAACATAGTTCAAGAACTAGGAGATGTAGTTGGGACCCTCTTTATTCTACATGAATTATAGTCTCCAATCTCATGAGTACATTAGTGATACTACCTTCCCTATGTGGAAAGAGACACTCCTCACTTCTAGTTCACTCGGTGCTAAGCTACAGTCCTTTTTTGAAATGTCTTTCATTAATAATCATCACTTAGTTTAGTCATAGGGTCTACCCCTTATATATTTATAACCATAGCTCAACAGGAATTGCATGAGTATTTTCCTTTCATTACAATTCACACATGTGAGGTTAGCACATTTACATAATCACATTATGACAAGGCACATAGGCAAATTCATCACCACCCTTATGTCATTACATCCTATCCAACAACTCACAAGTAATAATTCAAGACATTCCAATTCAACATCATACCAACCCTAATCAATCTCATCATAAGGTATACTTCAATATAACTTCATGACTACACACAAGTAATCATAATTCAAGTAAAGGATTGAGGTCACAAGACTTACCACAATATCCTTCACAAGCCATGATCAAGATTTTACCATCAACCATCCAATTCAACCCAACAGTGAGTGTAATATCATCACACAATAGTAATAAACACAATAAGGAAGTCAATTGAATCACTACACAACAATTCATCACTAGTTCATAACCTATGGTTAGGTATTTGGGTCAAATTCATGATCTACTTCACAATCTAGGTTAATTCACCAAAAACTAGCATGATTGAATTATAATACATCACAATCTAAAAATAATAATCAAAAGGAATCATAAACAAAGATTTTAGAAGTTCAAATTCGTAATAGAAGAAAACCCACTTGAAACTCATCGTTTTGAAACTAATTTTGGAAGAACCCTTTGTGGAAAGGAATCCCAAAGGTGAAAGGAATTCCTGTCACATACGGGGAGCACCCCCTAGAATTTACATGGCGTACTTGACCTCTCGGAGGTCTTATACAAGCCCATAGTTATCATTCATCGCATTGTCATAGTAAATTTAGCTGAAAATTTTTAAAATTTTTAGAAACATCACTTCATATATATATAAAATATAAGTCATAATGCATATTTAGACCTTAAGTCTCTTTGCCATCCTAGACTCAACATCATAAGAGTACATTAGGGACACGACCCTTACAACATAATACATAATTATAATAATTAAGAACTTTACCGTAAACTACATATTAGGGACATCCTTGGATTTAAGGATTCCTTTCCTTGAGTTTGGGAATCACATATCAGGATCCTCAATCATATAGACATCCTTCAAGCATCCACAACCTACACTTTGTGTAAAAAGTAGAGAAGAATGGGATTTGTACAAGAATGCACTAAGTATGACAACCATGCAAAAACATGCATTTAAAAGGGACAATATTCTTTGAAATCATACTTTTGCCTTTTTGAGTAAATCTTCACAAAACCTTTATACAATAGCATTTATATCATCACATACTTCATATAGACATACTAAAAGGCCAAATATCATATATTAAATGACATATAGAATTTAAGCCATAATTGAGGTCACTTTACAGTGAGCTAATTTCCCTTAACAGTGAACCCTTTTCCTTTTAACTCATCAACCTCCCAAGTAACCCTCTAGTGATACGTGGTGCAATGCATAACCTTAAGGCCACAAGGAAACCATACATACAATCTACAGAAGGCAACCCATACAATCATAGAAGTATAGTACAACATAGAATTATTTAAACCAAGATTATAAGGGCATTACAGTAAACTCTTAGTCTTTATGAACATGTACTTATTTTACTTCACATAGAACCTTATGAGATCTTACTCACAATACCAATCTAAATCTACTAGTGCAATATAAATGTGAAGCCCCATAACCTCCCACGTACTTAGTAGACCTATCATGAGACCACAAGCCTTATCACCCAATTCATACATCAACATGTAAGTGAAGACAACTTCATTCATGTAAATACAAAACCTTCATCAAATAGTCATCTAGACCAACATAGTGCATACAAGGATAAGGTCACATCATATAGACTCATACCATGCACATATTCATAACTAGTAGACAAATACTATCATGTCATGCATAAAGACATACCCGTAATCATACACATTAGGTCACCTTTCTAGGACTTCCAAAGGAGCTACTTGTGCAATGTCTAGATGGGTTCATTACTTCCACCTATCCTAAGTAACCTCCCTTAAGTCCTCCTAGTTAGGATCCTAGTTATTTACTTTAGGGAAACTACAGCCTTAACCGACACTAAGACCATGGGTGCTAAACATGGAATTTGGTGTTGTAGAGCCTTACACCAATCGAAGATGTTCCTACCTATCCAAGGTAGAACATTAACACACATCCTAACATCGTAAGTGAATTCATTTTGCTAGATCGTATTTTAAAAGCATAGTTTATGGAACTAAGAGATAGGTATAATCCCTCTAACTTGCCATTGCGCAATTGGGGCCTCCTCTCATGAGAAAACATAGGTGAACCTTCCTCAAAGGGAATTCACCACCTCTTGTGATTCCATAGGTGAGTATTCCTCCAAGGGAAGTCAACACTCTATCAGGAACAAATGGTGAATCTTCCTCCAAGGGAAGTCAACACCTCTAATTGTGAAGTTCAGTCGGTGCTAATCTATGTTCCCTTGAGGGGTGTCAAATGGGCGGGTTGGGTTGAAATTGAAAATATTATAATGGGTTGAGTAGAAATCGGGTTGGGTCTTGACCCGCCCAAGTTTACTTTGGGCTCAAATGGGTTGGGCTCATATGGGCTAAAAAACGGGTTGGGTCTTGACCCGCCCAATTTGACCCGATTAATTTCAATAATTTACCATATTGATAATTAACTTTTATAATCACAATTTGAATTTCCGCTCAAGAATTTTTTGTTAAAAAAGTAAAAATGGATAGATAAATCCCAAAAGATGTTAAATAGATAATAATTTATACCTTTAAATATAGAAACATACAATAAAAATTTTAAAACCGGTTGAAATTGGAGCTTGAATTGGGCTCAATTGAGAATTCTCCTCAAATGGGTTACACTTGAATGGGTTGAGATTGAACCCAATTCAAAATTATATTGAGCCCAACCCTTAAAATTCTGGGCGGGTTGGGCTGATTATATATGTTTGGGTTCATTTTTGACACCCCTAGTTCCCTTTATTAAAAAGCCTTTATTACATTTTTCATAAAACATAGGCTTAGGATATTTATTCCTCATATGCTTATAGAATATTCAAGCACCTATCTAGTTTTAGAGTATTCTTGGGCACACCTTTCAAGGACCCTCTATTTACTAGATCATCATTCATGTGTGTGTGTACTTATATGTGAACAAACCTTTCACATAACACATAAAGGTCACACATGTTCATATATCAATGCATAAGTCTATAGGTATAACTATATCAGCAATCCTTTCATATAAATACACTAAGACACTATGAACATTCATACTTCAACATATCATATAATTCATATTCATAATATGCCCATACACTCAATTCATATACATAGAAACCAAACCTAGGAACTGTCCTATCAAGGTACACATATGCAATGCATAGAAAAGGTACCATGCCCTTGCCCATACTAGTACACCTATCAAGTCATCCTAGTGAAGGAATACATAATATACTTCACATACATATACTTTATATGCATAGTAGTAGATACTAGTGAATATGAGAACAACCTTTCATTAAGCACTATCATCATATGCTACTTGTAAGCATGCATGAAATGTGATTGTGTGTACATTGGTCAACATGATCACATAATGAATATCAAAAACACATTGAGGCAGCCACCCTCTTAAGACCATATCACACTTTCAAGTATAGACCACACAACACTCAATAGCATAGCATACAAGTCAACTTCATATTACACTTAAGACTCCTCACTTTGGCTATCCATGCATTCACATAGGGGTACATAGGTAAGGGATTATTAACCATTTTAGTTCATCAATGGTAGCACCTACATTTTGTCCTAACATGGATATACACATGCTTATACAATAGCCATAAACCTAAATTACAACTAGAATAGGAAAGTAGGCATAAACTTCACATAGTATCATCATAAGCACATATTCATATATTCATCAATTCCTTCAAGGAAATAATCAACACATATATAGATTGTCAAGAAGTAAACACCTACACCATAAGTGGACCATACCACTCAATGTCATACGAGGCTTCATCAACTACAATACTATAAGGAAAGTAGAGAGAAAGAGACATTCTTACCACTTCATTATCCTTTGGTCATCATTAATCAATAGATCCTTTCCATCATCAATACATATGTAGGAAAGTATCTATATGTATATTTAATCGTACATGGAGTCATGTATAATCTACCACAAGATCATACTATAACTTAATACAAGGCATCACATACATACTAGAAAATAGGGAGTTATAGATCATCAACTAACTTCCCTAGTTTAGTTCATCAATCATCTTGTATCATTAGTATACGTTCAAGGCAGTATTTAAAGAAATCATAGCCTAGATCAGATCCTACTACAATTTCCAATAAGCTCGAGATCACTGTAAGCATGCTTCATATTAGGAATTCATGGAAGATGAACTTACTTAAGTTAATCCTATTCACACTATCATGCATTGATCCATATTGGATCCATTAATTAATTCATAATCACATTACATCATAGGTAGTAGATGACCAATACTTTAACATAATTTAATCTCACCATAAACATGCTAGAATCATCAATCTATAAGTTATAACATATATGTCAATCCTTACCAAGATGCCTTTAATTTGATCACCAAGGTTTCATACCCACAATTCACCATTAACATCAATTTAAGGCAGTAGTTAAGGATAACATAACCTAAATGCAAGCCTACAACATTTGGATTCCATATTCATACAATTAAGGACCAACGATGCAGTGAACTCCTTGAATTCTAAACTATGCATGTTCAATTCTTCAAACATTGATCCACATGGATCCTTCATCATCAATTCATCATCAATTCACGTAAACAACAATATATATAACCAATTAAACGAAATAGAATCACAAATCTACCAATAACAAGCCATGATCACAATGCCCACGCAAGGGCTAAATCAATTTTGGGAAAGCACATGGGTTCATCATACAATTGGATCAAAATCACGTTAAAACCAATACATTAACATCAATTCATCATGATTTAACCATTTAAAATGTTTTTTGAAAGAACCCATGGCTAGATTGAAGAAGAAGAGATTTGATCATGAAACTCCTTTGAAAACTTTGAGATTAACTCTCCAAGTGAAAGGTTACTTGGATATGAAGGATTACCACACCTTTTTATAGTTGAAAACCTCTAAAAATTGATGAATCATCCATGGAAATCAAAGCTCCAAGCTGTTTTTGAGCTTCACCAGCAATGAAGGTTTCTAGGGAGAATTGGTTTTAGAGGGAAAGTTTATTTTGTGTGAATGGGATTGGGAATGGGTTTGTCACATTTTAGATCACTTATATACACCCAACAATATCTAAATAAACCAATTAGGGTCAGGTTAGTGCGTGGGGTGAATTTCCCATTCACCCCTTTAATGAAACAGTGCGCAAGGTAACAGTGTAGGCCACCATCGACGGCCACCATCGAAGGCCTGTAGGTCCATCGACGGGCCATCTGTGGCTTTAGTCGATTGGAACTTGGCCTGTTCTTTGTCTAAGACTTGTCAAGGATAAGTCTCCATCGACGAGACCTCCATTGACGGGCCATTGGTCAACCAACTGGGCGTCATTTGGTTCAGTCGATTGACACTGCCAAGGCAGTGTCTCGATAGCCCTTGGGTCCTTCTTGTGGGCCCTTTTGCGGGGCCCTTGGTAAGTTGTATCTGGGCATTTCCTAAGTAAATACAAATCTTAACAAGTAAAGGACCTTCCATGCAAGTTTTACCCAAAATGCACACGTAAAATACCTCTAAACATGCAAGGCCACATCAAGACACACATGAGCGTCTCAAGGGTTAACTTTTGAACGTCTTGGACGTTCTTGGACGTTTGACCTCCAATCTTCATGAAACTTCATATACTGCCTATAAACATCATTTTAAGACTTCGTAAGCACATGTCATACAATAATAAATACGTATAGACACATGCGCTACATAGGTGACTAGTCGTCAAACTTCTTGGTCGTCCCTTGACGTTTGACTTCCAAATCACTTCAAACCTTACACACTGCCTCAATACCATATTTTAAGATTTTACGACCTTAGAACCTTAATACAAACATGTTAGGCTCTAGAAACCCTAACTCATTTTGGGGGTTTTACAATCCCATACCTTGTTAATTGATGGATAATGATGAAGAAAAATCCCCTTCTTTCTGCCCTTAGAGCTTGACCTAGCCTTCAATGGAGTTCTTCTATTTGGGAGAGGAAAGAAGAGAGAAGGAAGATCAATTGGGTTTTAGAAATTATGAGAGTTGGGCTGGTTTAATTAAGTTAGGGGCTTTATATAAGTCATTGACTAACTTTATTAGACCTCCCTTAACCCCTAACTAAATAACCAACCATCTAATTAATTAATTTGACTAATTAAAACATGGCAGCAAAAATAATGACCTGATCTATGAGACCCCGACCTACGGGCCGTAGGTATGTATCCCTTCCGTGCTGCACATCCGTCATTTTGGTCAGAGAGTCTCCAAAATGTACCCTTTGCCAAAATGTCTAAGTGACCATCGACGCCCCATCGATGGCACTATCTTTTGACAGCTTTTAGAAAAATAGGAAGGGTCCTCCTCAAGGACCCTTCGGTTTTTCCTTGGAGAATCGTACCCGGATGTTTCAACGCTAAACAAAATTTAATACGTAAGACACACCTTACTACAAAATTCCATTGAATTCCGAACCCTAAACCCTAGTCAAATAGGCTAAGGCACACTAGCGCTTCTTGAACTAGTTTCCGGATGTCATGGACGTTTCTTGATGTTTTGATTCTAGAACTCCTTAAATTAATTATATACATTATATGTGACCTTAAAACAGTGTTACAAATCTTAGACCCTCATATTTGACTAAGACCTCCTTGCTTCTAGAGGCCTCTAGTTTTGTGAGATAATAGTATTAATTTTGAGGATTGATCGGTCTTTTTCGGACACTCATCATTATACATAGAGGTTTCATAGATAGGAAGTTTTTAAAGAGTTCATGTTTTAAATATTTTATTTAAAACTTATGTTTCATACTAAGAATATTGAGCTAAGTTTTGAGATTCAGTAAACTATTTTTTAAACATTTCATTGAATTTGATCCTTATGTATGCTCAAGTTAGCCTTCCTCTTATAGTCAGCTAGGTTGAGAGTTTGCTTTGCAAGAAACAATGGTTCTTGAGTGCCAACCACATGAGAGGTGTAGGCTCATGTCCTAATCAACTTTGTGGAAGAGCACAACGTTCAAGTGTCCTAGGGTCTCTATGAAACTATGTCAAGTAGGATCTTATTTATGGCGTTTTGGGCCCCACTTCTATAAATGAGTGAATACAAACATTTAATAAATTTTTCCCTTCTACATACTCTAAAGCGTGCAATTCAACTATGCAATAAGAATCTTATTCATACTTGGGCACTTCTTAGATCCAGTTAACTACCCTCATTCTGAAGGTAATAAAAGAAAAGTTAGTTCTTTACCGATGAGTTTCTTTCAACAAAAGTCTTGTAGAGGGTCTTGAGTGAAGCCTCTGAGTGAGTAACTATTGAGTTTTGAAAGAATGCACTCATTTTCATATAAATCATGCGTTCAAGCAAAAAACGAGAAGTACTCATTTCTCTAAACTTTATTTTAATTGTGACCCATGTGAGGAAACATATTTTAGATCTTGGGTAGTGATTGCACCCGAAAAGATAGTATGAGTTATTAGGTTATAAGCAGTAGTAGAAAAATTTCCAAAAATTAGAAGAATGCATGCACAAGTTTAGTAATCTAAGAAAGGGAGATAGTTATGAGGGAAGTATGTTATGATTGTCAGGAACCAAGTAATTATTAAAGATGTATTTTTTCTTATAGGTAGATTATAAAGAAATACGTGTATGAAGATTTCATTATAGAAGGTAGCGTAAGTGTTACAAGTAAGGATGAGTTAGGGTATACTTTAATCAAAAAGAAGTTTATGATGAGGTATCAATGCATTTGTATTGGCCAAGTAGATGTGAGGAATAAAATATTACAGTGTTCATGAGGTGATAGCTCTATACTAGGATTATGATTCTAAGGGGAAGCCCATATTATTCAGAGGGTTACAAACTAATTAGGCATTGATTCATAGAGAATGGGTCTATAGTACTTAATTTGTGAAAGTAAGGGTGACTCGTAAATTGAAAATATGAAGAAGGAGAGATAATGATTGACTACTTTTCATGAGGTTTTATTAGGCGGGTTTTTCTTAATTTTAATTTAGTTGTTGTAAGTTAGTATAGTAAGCGAGCAATCATATTGATGTCAAGGCTTAGAAATAAACATTAAGCTTCAATTTAAATGAGAAATGTGATAAGAAATAATTGTAAGATGAGGGTGATAATATTAGTTCGAGATCTAATCTGGTAGATTTAACATAGAGTAGGTACGAAATTAAGGTGTTAACTTTTACAAGTGTGAGTGGTACAAGTATGAGATTCTAAATTTTAGATGAGAGCAATGAAGTGTGGGGTAGTCATTAGATTAACAAGATAACTTAGAGGTGTACTCGAGATCAAATGTAGTTAGATGAGGTTTTAATTGAGTTACTGATTATTTTTCATGTGTGCCTAGATTGTATTATTGAGATATAAATGTGTAATAGGCTGAGGTAAGCATTGATTTTCTTCGCTTAAGAGCTTGAGGAAGCAGCCTTATAAGCCATTGGGAAGAGTTTAAGAGAAGAATCTTAGAAAGAGGTCTTAGAAGGAGTCTTAGTACCTACTTATAAAGAGTTCAATAGACATGAGATACATCTTTCCCGAGTATTAGAGTAAATCAAATATTGACCAGTTTAGAGATGCTGAGAATAGATCCATGACTTTAGAGTGTAAACTCCAAACCTTAGGGGGTGATGATAATATTAGAAATCAAGTAAAGTGTTGAGGTTGAGATAGTGATGTCATTAGAAAGATTTATAGAGATATATCAATCCATTCATACTCCAGTGTATCCTTCAAATTTCAATTATTACCATAACTTTTTGACGTTTTGAATATCAGTATTGTGTTTAAGACCTTTCCTTATACATTTCAGAGATTTTCACATAAACGCTCATTGTCTAGAATGAGGGGCAAAGACTTTATCCCATTAACCTTGAACTTAATCAATAAAGTTGTGGATATCCATCCCCTGCTAGGAACCTATTCATAGAAGAAATCATGATGACAATATGTTCAATCTCACAAACTTATGATTTACTCTAAATGGCTAGCAACATAATATTATGTCATGTATATTCTTATATTAGAATTCATGAATTATTCATTCTTATCATATTTCACCTTAAAGTCCTGTCAGTAATACTTTTTAGTTTTGAGAGTGTTGTTGATGATTTTAGTTGTGTGATGATAGAGAAGAGGATATATGACCCAAGTCTATGCCGTAGATGTGGACGGAACTCGAGAAGCATTGTTGGTCCCCAATTAAACCCTCATCATGGCTAACTATAAACCTAAGACTAACTCAATCATACAAAAGTTTAAAAGGTGAATCAAAATTAATGAAATTCAAATACAAGTTTAACTCAAATAATTTACTATGAATATAAATAGAATATTCAACTCTCCAGAAAATAGGTAACTTAAGTCCTTAAAAGATTAAACAAAAACAAATGAACAGACTTCTGAAACTCTACTTTCTGTCTATAAGGCCTCTAGATGACGAAGATGGAAGTCTGTACAAGAACCATGATATCTTGACAAGCATAAAAAGAAGATGGAATCATTTGGAAGCAAGGAGGCTCACCATACCTAACTCGAACTCCCTGTGGTATCAATGGAGCTCATGCTGATGATCTTGAATACTTATTTCATAATCATGAAACGATGCAGTCCAATTGGCTCAGTATGTGGAATGTACAAGCATGTAAGGGGAATTATAAAGCATAAACATAAGATTGAACCGGTGCAATAGAAACATACTTACCTCTTCTAAACTCACTCAAATCAGCTCAACTCAACTCAAAGAAACATTGTTCAATTCTACTCAATGATAAAATATTCAAATCAGTGAAATAAGACTCAACTCAACAATAAGATACTCAACTCTAGGTACTCATCTTTAGATACGCAACTCAAGATACTGAACACAATATAAAATAATAATACATATGCAATACATAGTAAGCTTTTAAAATTCTAGAAAGAAACTCAATTTGTACGCAAGGATACCGGATAAACTCTTCTTTTTATATGAAAATAGAATGTAAGCTATGTGTATATAAGAATAAAAATTATCGTTGTGGTATTTTCTTTAACCGACAACCATCACAATGAGTTATGTGATTATACAACGTCTTCCCTAACGCTACCAAGGGAATCATATACTTTGTCAAGGTATAGAACCTACTCACTAAGTAGATCCACTAGTCTCTACTAAAAGCATTATGGAATCTTCTAAAATTATGACCATTTTCTACCCATATTGGCTACACTATTTATTGAGACTTTGAATTATATGAATTCAAACTCGTCCCAAAATCGGTGCTTAATACTACTTCAAAAACGTAACTAGCTCATATTTGATCATTTGAAAATATTGATGAAAAACTAGATTAAAAACTCTTGAAAATCAGTATTTCCATCTCTTTTAAATGTGAAAAGATTTACTCTTAGGAATACTAAGTTCCCATATATCATTTTATCTACTCTTTCTCAACTCAAATGCTCTGGTCTTAAAATTAATTTTAGAATGAAATTGTAAATGATTTATAAGAAAAATGTTCATGACGAAATATGGATGTGAACGACTCAGTTCAAGGTTTTAATAACCATAACAAAGAACTCAATGCTTGAGACTCAACAAGTGAGAACTCAAGAACTGTAATGGTAATACTCGTTTAAGAATGCTCGACTCAGAGGGTTCATGTGGAATGATTGGAATGAAAAACAGAACTCAATGGCTTCATGGGTAATATGTAATAGTCCTATGACTACGTTAAACTCTCAAAAAGTATTAGGAACTCAAAACTCAAGACTTAGAACTTGAAGATACTACTCCTCTCAAAGAAACTCAATTTATCAAGTCCATGCGAAATTTATGGGCATGAACTACTCGACTCAAGGGTCTACATAACAATGTGGAACTCGTGTATACGAATTTTCTCATTCTCATATTTAATTTCTCAAAACATAGTTTAAATCGATAATTGATGTCAAAGTATACACAATTGAACACAAAGACTTTCTTCAACTCTACTCTTCACTCGTTCTTGAATTAGATTTATTAATTCAAGAGTTGTGAATCCTGATATGAAGGGTCTTGTTGATAGTATAGACTCATGAATACATTCTCCTCCCTCTCTTGCTCACTTAACAAGTTTGCATCTAATGGAATAAAATCACATATATCACATTCATCAATTAGGATTAGGTTTTACAATATCAATCACACTAAATCACCATAATATCATAAAACAATGATAAATAAATCATAATTGGGTGCTATCCACTTGATTTGAATCACACCCTCACCCTACCCACAATGCAAGCACAACTCTAGCTAGAATGGGGTTTTTTATTTCTCATGTGGGGAAAAAATGATGGATGTATGAGTTGAGGAACCCATAGATGATTGAGATTCAAATACCTCTTTTCAAGGCCCTAAATAAAGCTTGAATGAATGAACAAACACTGCTTTGTTCTCTTGTTTCCTCTCTCTTCTTGGTCTTCTTCTTCACTTCTAGAGAGAGTAATTTGGGGTCTTAGTGAATGAGTTAATGACTTAATATTAGGAATATGTTAGACTTATAAAGATGTATAATTAACTAACTAACTGGCCTACCTCATCCCCTAGTTAATTACTAACTTAATCTTACAAAACCTAACTTAAAACTAAATTGCTAAACACTGGAAGCATCTATTGATCCCCACCATTGCGTTAGTTCCTATGTTATTTACCAATGTTTCATAGTTGCTCCCGTCGGAGTGGGTTCATGACTCCGGATTCCATGCATAGCTAGTATGGTCTATGTCGGTTATTGTCTATTCTCATCATATGGATATCCACTAGTGTTGGAAAAGTTCTATGAAGTTTAGTTGGTGGTATGGGACGCTATCTAAAGATTGCACAATTAGGCTTTGAAGAGGTTAGTGAGTGAGTCCTTAGGTCTTCTGCAAGATCATTACTTGAATGTCCTTATATGTTGAATATCTCTTAAATGAACTAATAAGGATAATGAAATAAGTTAGAAAGCATGTTAATACATAAGTACTTATCTAGAGTAGTTTCTGGATTGTCTAGTTAAGTTGTGAAGGAGGGATAAAGGATGGTCTCTTCATGTCTTACATAGGGAAGTCTTATGAATGAATATAGATAGGAAAGTTGGTTGATAAACTAGATATGATCCAATCTTAGGAAGTCTTAAGGATTATTTAGGTAATCTTAGAGAGGGTGTATGGACGTTCTTTTCTTGAGTTACTTAAGTATGTTTTTGATAACCTTGGAGAGGAGAATGTCATATTATATATATGTTAATGTATGAAGTGAGAATGATCATATTCTAGATTGTCTAAAGGATCTCTTAGGTTTGTGTGAAGGGATTGTATGGGCGGTCGCTTCATAACTCACTCAACTAAGCCTTAGAATCCGATCTCATATTTATGTGTTTAGGATATACTTTGATGCTATGATATGAAGTGTGAATGTCATTGGAAGTTACAGTGAACTTAAAGTGAAGTCATTGTAAACTTACTGTAGGTTTACTGTAATTTTCTTAGATATTGAATATAATTGTTAATGTGTTCTATTGGTAATGTTTGGTGTTTAAATGTGGTTCTTATTTTTATAATATGATGTTTTAATCAAAAATGCATATTTCTCAAAAATGTCAATTTCTCATGATTTTATGCATTATTCCATACTTAGTACATGTGTTTCTACTAATTCCATATTTTTGTTTATCTCTAAAGGTGTGGTTAACAGGTGAGAGGTGTCGTTGAAGCAAGCTTGGAATGTAGTTATCGTTCAAGCATAGTTGGAGTATGTCCACATTTGAATTGAGGGCATAATCATATTTTAGACTTTCTATTTCAAAGTAATGTAATAGATATTAGATTGTTATATTTCAATTGTATGGGCCGTCTCCCAAGTATTTCTTTAATTTAAGGATGACATATAATGAGACTTAGAGTTTTCTATTGTTTTTAATATGAAAGATATTTTAAGATGTTTTTGTATGAAAAGTTTTAATTCCGCACTACTTTTCATACATGTATGCAATGAATGATATCAAAGGGCTTGTACAAGACCTCCGAGAGGTCAAGTACGCCGTGTTACAACCCCAGAACACCATATCTCCTAGGGTGTACTCTCGGTCCGCGACAACCATGTTACCATAGCATAGGTTATGAAAGTGGTCTTAGTAATAAAAAATTCTCATAAAGCCACATCTAATAGAGTCCCGTTCATAGGTGTGAGTCGCGACATGTCTATGGGCGAGAGGCTATAGGACTATAGAGTTTCCCTTATTTCTCTACTCTTCCGTCATGCCGTAGAATTAAAAATTATGAGTGTCCCTCTTAATGTTTTTCCTTGTGTTTCTAGGGAGATGAATACAAGGAGGATGGCTGCAAGGGGGGCCGAAGAAGGGAGGGTGAATTAGGAGATTCCTCCTCAAGTTGAACAAATTGAGCAAGTTCTTCAAGGTGTTCAATGTTCTGAAGAGGCTCATGGTTCTAGGAATGCTCAAGTACCTATTGTGTAAAGAGGTAATGATGTTCCGGTCGTTCCCCCGAAAATGATTAATGGGGATATTATGAGGCTCTACTTGCTTCAGCCCGAGGCATGACTACTCATGTGAATAGGGGTGTTGAGCCTGGAGTGAATTATATGGAGAGCACTATGAAATATAGATTGAGAGATTTTGTGAGTATGAGTCCTCCTATATTTCTTTGCTCTAAGGTGGGAGAGGATCCGCAAGATTTTCTAGATGGTGTTTATAAGGTGTTGAGTTCCATGGGAGTGAATTCTAGGGAGAAGGCGGAGTTAGATTTGGACCAATTTAGGGAGGTTGCTCATGTGTGGTACACTCAATGGAAAGACAATAGGTCGGTTGAGTCGGGTCCCATAGAGTGGGAAGAGTTTAAGGAGGCTTTCTTAGGGAAGTACTTTCCCCGTGAGAGGAGGGAGGTGAAGGTTGAAGAGTTCATTAGTCTAAAGCAAGGAAATATGAGTGTTGACGAGTAGTCCTTGAAGTTCACTATGTTTTCTAGGTATGATCCATCCTTGGTTTCTAAAACTAGGGATGAGATGAGCAGGTTTGTGATCGGGGTTTCCAACCTTGTGAAAGAAGAGTGACGTACGGCCATGCTCCATAGTGACATAAACTTTTCTAGGCTTATGGTGTATGCTGAATCCATTGAGGAGTCTAAACTTCGTAGGATGTCTAGAAACTGGAAGAGGGGCATATTATGAAAAATCAATCTAGGTTCAAGAAGAGAGCTCCAATGCAGGATGGACCTAGTTCTCCTAAGGTCAAACTTGAGAAGGATAATGGTTCTCAAAATGGTAAGCCTGCTTGTTCTACGTGTGGGAAGAAGCACTATGAGAAATGGCTAGTTGGTACTGTGAATTGCTTTTGTTGTGGTAAGTAAGGACATAAGGTGAGATATTGTCCTTCTATTACGGCTAGAGGGAGAGAAGGTACGCAAGTTCCTCCAAGTGTTCCGGCTGATGATGTTCCAAAGAAGAATCGCTTCTATGCACTCCGGGCTACGGGATCAAAGCCGGATGATGATGATGATGATGGTAAGTTCTTATTTTTCTCTCTTTAGTGTTATGAGTTCCTTCTATGTGGGGGAGTATGGTGAGTAGTAGAATGGCGATTTGCCGTCGCATCTCTTCTATTCAATTCTAGCTTGAGAGTTAGAAAGTCATAATAGCATGTAGCATGTTGCATTGTGTTTAGGAGTCTTGTTGGAATTGAATTTCATTGATTCCATACATTGTGCATTTTATGAAGTTATATTTATGTTGTAAATTGAGTTTATAGTATTTTATATATCATATTGTCATGTGTTTATCATCAATTGCCTAAGAATTGCATTTTTGAAAATTTTCGCATGTTTAACAGTGTTGTTTAACAGTTCACTGTACGAATTTCCAAATTTTGACGAAACTGTGTTTTTGTTGAAAATTGTTATACTTTGTATATAATTGATGTATATGAGCCTGATAATGAATATAAAAAGAGTTCTTGCTATTTGAAATGAAGAATGTGAGTCTTGGTTTCATAATGAGTTGTAGACTAGTTTCTAACTTTATGTTGTGTTTTGAGTCTCTTAACTATGTGAAAGTTGTGTTCACCCTAATTGTGTATTGAGTATGGTGTGGTATGGTTATTTTCTTCTAGTCTTTAGTTTCTTATGTCTTGATAGTGCCTAAAGAGTAGCAAGTGTCATTCGAGGACGAATGTTTCCAAGTGGGGGACCCTCAAAATGAGCTAGGTGGAATTACAGTATAACATGTTTGTTATGAGTTTATTAAGTCCTAAAATGACTAATTATAATGTTTATAGTCAGTTTCTAAATTTTGGAGAAGTTTGAAGGTCAAACGCTCAAGAACGTCCAAGACGTTCCAAAGTTTTGCCTCAAAACATGCTTATGTGTCTTAACATGTTTCATCAAGTTTTATGTGTTTTTTGGAGTTCAAATTGATGTGAGAGGTTACTAACATGTATACAAGAGTATTTTAGGTTGAAACGTCCAAGCAAAACTTCCCAAGGACCAACCAAAGGGTCCTCGAAGAGGACAAAGCCTTGAGCGGGCAAGCTGCCCAAGGCAGCAGCAACTTAGGCATGGATAGAGCCAGTCCCCGTCATGGACTTGGTCCACCAAAGTTCAAATATTTGCTTCGCGTTGCGGTCACAAGGCGTACTCTACTGCACCCCAAGAATTAATTCCAAAAATCAAGTGGGAACGGCTCCGCGTCGCGGACTTGTTTCGCGATGATAATTCCAAAAATTTAAGATGAGTTTGACTTGGTTAAAGGGTCCTATAAGTTCAGGGATCTTTTTGGTATTTTAGGGGATAGTTATTGTCATTTACTTGACCTATTTAAACCCCAATTCACCCTATGAATCAAAACCCTCAAGTCCGAAACAAAACCTCTCCATTGTTTCTCTCCAAACATCTCCATTGATGAAGCCTTGAAGCTCCAAGGACGAAGATAGATTTTTCAAGTTTTTGTCCATCAATCTTGTAGGCTTTTCTTTACAATAAAGGTATGGTTATTCATCCTTGAAATATATATCTTCACGAAGTAAAATCCAATGAATTTCAAATATGATCCAAACCATGAAATCTTCTAAATTGAATTCTAGCCATGCGTTCTTGCATAAAAAGTTTTAGATAAATTATTTATGATTGAATTAGTGTTAATTGAATGATTTTACATCAAAATTTCAATGGACCAATGTAATTCATGAACCCTAGTTTTTTACTACTTTTTGGGTGACTTGATTATGTCTTAACGCTATTGAATTCTGATGTAGTTTGATTAGGACTATTGAATTATGCAAGAATCATGTTAGAATTGTTAGTATGCCTCCCTAAATTCATATATACATGTTGTATGATCTTTGATTCGTTTTCTATTGTAAGTATTGAATTGAATTGGTGATCATGGCCATGGGTAAGGGCCTTTGGGTATTGTGTTGAATGATTTAGCTATGGATTGAAGTGGTGAGAGTGGATTGGTGATACGCTGCCCTAATTCTCTTTATATTATGTAATTTAGTCTTGAATTATTTTGTGATTGCTATGGTCCTCTTATGGTGGTGGTTTTATGTGCTTTACTTGTGAATTATGTGTCCTCGTAGGCGTTACTTTATGAATTATGATGAACATGGCCTTGTCGGCCTTCCTTGATGTATTATGATGGTTTGTGTAGTTGATTTATGTGAATTGTAATCATATCTATCTACTTGTGACTAAGGTAAAAGTATGTGTTCTTCTATTGACATAAGGTGATCATGTTAGACTATGACTATGTCCTTATGTGTGTAGTCTTAGGGTTGATGTATTATTCTTCCTACTTGGTCATATGATTGTTATGATGGTTATATTGAAGTTTTTATAGGAGTGTATAGGGTGACCTATTGGTGACTTGGTTGTGCCGATGTTTTTCTTAAGTGATATGCTATATGTGATAAAGTGAAGTATTGATGTGTCTTGTTGTGGTAGACTTATGTTTGTTACTTGATACCTAAGGAACGTAAATATGGAATTCTTGACTTAGTATGCTAAAGCTCCTTAATCTTGTATATGTGATTGACATGTGGCCTTGAACATAGTGAGAAGGTCCAATTATGTTGAACTGTCAACCTAGTTGAGAGGTTATGATATTCTTGAAGTTGAAAGTTGTAATGGTATCCTTCTTGTGTGAATGGGGGACTTAAGGTTGATTGGCTGGAACCGCATGAAATCATCTTGAGGAAAGTTATGGAGCTATCCTTTTAGCCATTGTAGGTAGCCTTAGTGGACCCTCTTCGGTACAGTGAAATGTGATTGGGTTATGAACTAGATATGGAACCTCTTTATGTTATCCTTTATTACAATACACTATGACTACAAAAGCTAGCACTGAGTGAGTATTCTTGGGAAGTTTCTCTAACTAAGATGACTTTAGAGAACAAAGAAACCCTCGATACTTCTTAACCATGTGCCTACATGGAATGTGTCCTAATTATACCATTGGCCCGTAGAACAAACCTCCATCGGAGTAGGTTCACAACTCCGGATTCCATGTATAGCTAGTATGGTCTATGTCGGTTATTGCCTATTCTCATCAGATGGGATACCCACTAGTGTTGGAGAAGTTCTATGAAGTTTAGTTGGCGGTATGGGACACTATCTAGAGATTGCACTATTAGGCTTTGAAGACGTTAGTAAGTGAGTCCCTAGGTCTTCTCCAATACCATTACTTGAATGTCCTTATACGTTGAATATCTCTTAAAAGAACTAATGAAGATAATTAATTATGTTAGAAAGCATGTTAATACATAAGTACTTATCTTGAGTAGTTTAAGGGTTAGGTGTGAAGGGGAGATAAAGGATGGTCTCTTCATGTCTTACTTAGGGAAGACATAAGAATGACTGTAGGTAGGAAAGTTGGTTGATAAAGTAGACATTATCAAATATTAGGAAATCATAATCATTATTTAGGTAATCTTGGAGAGGGTGTATGGGCGTTCTTTTCTTAAGTTACTTAAGTATGTCTTTTAATAAACTTGGGGAGGAGAATGTCTTATATATATGTTAGTGTATGAAGTGACAATGATCATATTCTTGATAGTCTAAAGTATCTCTAAGGTGTGTGTGAAGGGATTGTATGGGATGTCGCTTCATAACTCACTCAATTGAGCCTTAGAATCCCATCTCATATTTATGTGTTTTGGATATTCTTTGATGCTATGATGTGAAGTGTGAATTTCTTTGGAAGTTAGAGTGAACTTACAGTGAAGTCATTGTAATCTTACAGTAGGTTTACTGTAATGTTCTTAGATATTGAATATGATTGTTAATGTGTTCTAATGGTAACGTTTGGTGTTTAAATGTGGTTCTTATGTTTATAATATGAAGTTTTAATCAAAAAGTGTATATTTCTCATAAATGTCCATTTCTTATGATTTTATGCATTATTTCTTACTTATTACATGTGTTTGTACTAATTCCATACTTTTGTTTATCTCGAAAGGTGTGGTTAATAGGTGAGAGGTGTCGTTGAAGCAAGCTTGGAATCTAGTTATTGTTCAAGCATAGTTGAAGTATTTCCTCACTTTAATCGAGGGCATAATCATATTTTAGACTTTCTTATTTCAAAGTAATGTAATAGATATTAGATTGTTATATTTCGATTGTATGAGACGTGTCCCAAGTATTTCATTAGTCTAAGGATGGCATATAAAGAGACTTAGAGTTTTCTATTATTTTTAATATGAAAGATATTTTAAGATGTTTTTGTATGAAAAGTGTTAATTCCTCACTACTTTTCATACATGAATGCAATTGAATGATGTCAAAGGGCTTGTACAATACCTCCGAGAGGTCAAGTACGCTGTGTTGCAATCCGAAAACACCATATCTCCTAGGGTGTACACTCGGGTCGTGACACCAACGCCACCTAGTTTGCGCATTTTCGATACCGTCTGAGTGAGATATACTTATTGGATGTTGGGTTGCTAAAGTGAGGAAAGTCAAAATCCGGATTTAAGGAAGGGCAAACTAGTATTTTCGCCAACTAATTTCCAATTTCGTTTTTAGGGGTTTTTCTGGTAAAAAAAAGAATTAATTCAGTTTTGGTAAAGTAAAACTGTGATTAGGGCTTACAGAAGAGAGAAAAGAAGAAGGAAAATGAGAAACTCAAGAATTCTTCAAGAATGTCAAGATTTGCGAGTGGATTTCGTCGGGGGTGATCCTTATCAAGGTATGTGAGATCTTTTTGTGTTGGGTCACTTCACGCACACACCAAACCTATTTCAATTCATTGATTTCGTGTTGGTGGAATCATAAAACGTTAAGTTATTGAAGAACATTGTTGAATTCTTGTTGATTGAGTTATCTAATGCCTAGTGTTAATTTGATTCGTATTTGCGGTATTTTTTTTTGAGTTAAAGCTTTTGGGTATTAAGGGTACTAATTAACCTATGTGTTTGGGATAAGAGACATGGAATTTTGGAGGCTTTAGAGATGAAAATGGAGGAGAAAAGTCGCAAACGCGTGTCCGTCAAGCCTTGGGGTGCCGCGCTTCACATAGCCCTACATGATATTCTATGTCCGTAGGGCCTTGGGGCACCGCGCAATCTAGAGAGACACAACTTGGCCTCTGAAGTTTGGGTCCTGGCGCCCCACACCTCTCAGAGCACCAAGGATGCTAGTTCACCCCATTTTGGCCCCACCTTTTCGTACTAACTCCTAAGTAATGTACCCATGTTTCCTAGTTGATTCCAACACTCTAAGGTACATCTAAAAATCATGAAATCATCCATAAACATGAGATCATGAATCTTGAATCCATAATACAATTCAAGTAAATTGAAGATCTAAGTCAAAGAAGTTAAGAGTCAAATCTAGAAGTTAAAAAGCAAGTCAATGTAAAGTTCTTAAGAGTTCTCAAGGGTCTTTAACAAAGTTTTAACTTTGTTTTAATACTCCTTTTTCAAGATAAGTAAAGTGTAAAGAGTTTAAGTTCTTCCTTCAAAGAAATATATGAGGACTATGTATTTCCAAAGAAGTTTAAAAGAAATGCTTCTCACATTTGAACAAGACCAGAAACTGAGTTTTCCAAAGAGCCTTTGGGCTAGTTTTCAGAAAGGAAATATATCTTTATAAAATGAAGCAAGAAGGGAAACTGATATTTCCAAGATAACCTTTGAGCTATATTTTTTGCACTAATCTCAAATCACATAAGAATGGATGTTATAAAAACGTAAGAGCCAGTATATTTTGCGAGTAGTATTAAGCACTCAATTAGGGACAAGCATGAGTTCAGATAAATCACATTTTCATAAAACCATGTAGCCACCATAGGTAGAAAAGGGTCCTACTTTCTAGATGAACCCTTTTCATAGTAGACTAGTGGATTCATTAGGCAGTTGAGGTCCAATACTTTTGTCTGGGTATAGGATGCGCTGGCAGCGTGAGGTACATCGTTGTATCATCAGTATTGCTCTTAACTGAATATAGTCAGTTAGAGAAACTCCCATAGAAGTTAAATGTATTTATATATACACATCAGTTTATTTGTATTTTTATATACATCTCATAGTTAATTGTATTTTTATATACATTTAGAGTTTACAACATGTTTTCAAACAAGTTTTCTTTATATTACACTTGCTTTTAAATTGCTTTATATTGAAATGTGTTAGTTATATTAGTTATGATAGTCATGAGTTGAGCAGAACCAAGGTAAGTGTTCCTTCTTAATCCTTTACAAGCATAAGTTGTTGTTTTAGCATTCCAACTCGTATACTCGTATATTCAATGTACCGATGCAAGTTTGCCGGCATCGAACCATGGAAACTAGGAGCTGCATTCGGCACAATGTTGATCACGTGAGCAACTGGGAGTCAGTTGATGAGCCACACATCATTTCGGAGACATCATTATCATTCAATTACTATTTTTTGTTTTTACTGGTTAGGATGATTGGGTGTCCTATCAGAACATCCCTCTTTATATTAGAGGCTTCAGAGACAGATAGCATTAGCTCTTTAGTCTTTTCATTTCACTTGTAAATGATTAAGACTTGAGTTGCAATTTTGTCTAAGTTATTTACTTTTAAGTTATTCACATGAGTTATCTCTTGTGTTTAAGTTTTTTTCTGAGTAAGTAAGCTAGGCCAATGGTCCGATCGAGGCCAGAAATTGTCTTCGAGTGTCAGCCACGTCCAGGGTGTCAATTGGAGAGTGACATTATATGCATGGACTCGATTTTGAGTATCTCAATGAGGAAAACTGGCGGCCTAGAAAAATGTTTCAACTATCTAAGTGATGAAGAGGAATATATTTGTAAGAGATTTAAGGTTTCTAAGGTGAAACAGTTTTTACTCTGAAGAAATCTTGCAGAACACAGAGCATGAAGCTGACATTACATTTGAAACATAAGGATTGGTACAATTCAAAACCTTTGTTTCAAGCAAGGTGGACAAATCTTGTTGAAACTTAAGTATGTTGAGGTACTACTTGACACTGTAGGTATTACCTTAACATCAATCTTCATTATAAAAAGCGAAAAAAGAGAGATTGACATGCGATCCTAAATCGTTGTACAATTTGTAGTCAAGGCTAGACTATTTTACCACATTTTCTTCAAAATAAGAGGTGAGCAAGCGTCCACTTCTTAATATTTTTTTGAATTTTTTAGATTCTTTCCTTTAGAAACAATAATTTGCATTTCCTTTTTGGGTTGTCCATTGTAAAATGTGACAATAGGCTCATCCCATCAATGTGATAAACTTATTATAATTTATCGGGTCATTCTTCTAAAAAATGTGGCATATTTCTTTCTTTAGGCTTTGATTATCACAAGAAATACCATTTTTCTATTTCATCATGTTCATATTGTACATCTTATACATATGATCTTCTCTAAGGTTCTTTGTAGTATTAATAATCTAAAGGATTGAACCTCCATTTGGCCTAATTCTTAGATAAACAAAATATGTACGTGTCATGACGGCTCGGTCATATACCTATTGTGATTTTATTTTATCCTAATAATAAAAATTGGGACAGAATTTACTGGAATATTACTAGGATAATTTTTTTTGAGAAAAACCTCAAAAGTTAAATCAAGTTTCGTCAAAATTTTGATAGTCAACTTCAGATGATATACAACATCGCTTGAAGTTCAAAGTCGACATAAAAATTTGTGCCATTGCAGAATGGAGAAAAACAATTACGTATAGGAGCGACCAATGCCTTGTACAAATTTCATCTTACACCTCGGTATTTGAAAGAGATATATTTAGAAAGAACTAATTTTGAAAAAGCCAAGTCGGAAATTTTTCAAGTTGTGAATTTTTAGTCTGCTTAAATTTACCATAACTTTCACTACATGATGAGTTATTTGGCCATAAGATACCAAATAAATTTTCTTTGAATATTCTTATCAATTCCACCGAGATTGCTTTATTTCGAGCTCGTATGAGGGAGATAAGCCTGTTTGAAGTTAGCCTATCTAATTAAGGAAAGTTACACAAATTAGCAAGGGGTATTTTGGTCATTTCCTTAACCCATAATATTAAAATGAATTTAGTCAATATTTTGGGGTAAAATATTAATTGGGTTACTTTTACAATCGTAATTCACGCTTAAGGTATTGAGAGGAGTACAAGAAGAGAAAAGAAAGGAGAAAAGGAAAAACGATAGAGGTTTTTTGCGAATAAATGATTCGTTTCGTCATATCGAGGTATGTAAGTTTTCATAGTGTTTGGTTCATCCGTCCACACTCCAATCATGATTCACATGTTCAAATTCACCCTTGAAGATTGATGAATAAAAAATTTTGATAAGTATTCTTGAAGTAATCATTTCGTTCTTGAATAAGAATGGTTTTGATAATTTATTAGATAAACATATGAGTTTGAGGCTTGTTCTTTAGTAAATTATCATGTACTTGTATTGGGTTTTTTAATCTAAGGAAAAAACTGAGAAAAGAAATCTATCCTAGATTAATTAGGGTCAGAAAGCGAGAAGAAAAGTTCTTCAGGAAGTTCTTGAGAGAAGATTAGGTAGCGCGCCCCTAATGCGCTAAAAGGTCAAAAGAGGAGGGCCCTTTATGCTCAAGAAGTTCTGAAACGGCACCTGATGCGCCAGGAATTCTAGTGTGGTGCGCCAACATTACGCTAAAACCAATCTTTGAAGTTAAATAGTTGGCTCCCCGAGCCAACAGTGTGCCAGGGTTACCTGCCCCCACCCCTTTTCCGTCATTTGCCTAGTCTAAGTCATTTTAAAGTGCATTAGTACCCGGTACCCGAAAATAGACCAAACTAACAAATTTCCAGAAAGTTCAGGTGCCACCCAAGGATCGTAGGGTGACCTATGACCCATTGAGGTGGTCCGTGGATGAATATTTGCATCACTCAGCAGAAACTCAAAAAATAATCCTAAGGCATTACCCACGGTTGAAAAGGACGGATCATGGATCAGTCCATAGATCATCAATTCTTTAGTAGGCCAAGACCCTCAGGACCCCTCAAAACCTGGTCTCTGATGTCGATCTACAATTAGACAAGACAGACCGAGGATTAGTCGATGGTCCATCGATCAATATATAGGTCAAGACCCTTAGGACCCCTCAGAAACTAGACTATGTTTCATAGTGTTGGAATCAACTATGAAACATAGGTAAATAACATAGGAACTAGTACGAAAAAGTGGGTAAAGAATGGGTGAACTGGCGTCCTTGGAGCTTTGAGAGGCGTGGGACGTCAGGCCCCAAACATCAGAGGCCAAGTTGTGGCGCTCTGGCTGGCATGGCACCACAAGTCCCTACGGACAGAGATTGTCATGAGCAACAATAGGAGGCGCGGCGCCCCAAGGTCCTATGGACATGCGTTCTCAACTTTTCTACTCCATTTTTCATCTATACACCCTTTAAACTTCCATGATTCTTTTCCCAAACACTTAGTATCATTAGTACCCTCAATACCCAATAGATTTAACTCGAAAAACAACCCGGAAACACGAACCAAATTAACAGTAGGCATTCAAAAACTCAATCAACAAGAATACAACAATGTTCTTCAAGAATTTCACCTTTTATCATGCAACCAACTCGAAATCAATGAATTTAAACAAGTTCGGTGTGTGGGTTAACTAACCCAACGCTAAAAGATCTGACATTCCTTGATAGGGATCACCTACGCCAAAATCAACTCTCAAAAATTGACGTTCTTGACGAATTCTTTAATTTCTCCTTTTCCTTCTTCTTTTTTGTGTTCTTCAAGACATGAGTAGTTTTGATTTTCCAAAACTTAATTAAAAGTTGGTCTTACCCTAATGAACCCCAAAAACAAAATAGGAAATTTGTTGATGAAAAGACTAGTTTGCCCTTCCTTAAATCCGGATTTGGACTTTTCTCACTTCAACAACCCAACATCCGATAGAAATATCTCACTCATACGATATAGAAAATGCACAAACTCAGCGGCGTTCGAAAGATATATCCATGGGCTTTAGAACCATATTAAGAACTAAGTCTAACACATCATGAGCTAGAAGTTATGGCCGTTTGAAAATGACCAAAACTCACTTTCTTAACATAGGCAATTTTCCAGATTTTTCCTTTTCTTTCCAAAGATGAATAGTTTTAGTTTCTTAGATTTATTCTTAGCCATTTCAAGTTGTGAGATGTTATAGATAAACACTTGATTCTCAATATTCACTAGATTTTAATGATGTCTTCTTTTTATTTCTCATCATCTCTTAAACAATTATGGTATCATATTTGTACAGTCCATGACTAGCCTAGAATTAAAAATAATGTATTATTAAACATAAAGTTAAAAACATTATGCGTAAATCAAACCCCGAAAAATCAGATTAAAGAACCCGACAAACCAAAAAAAGATCACTCTTTCATTGATAGAAACAAAAAAGAAATTGACTTTTATTTCTTTACCAAAAAACAGAGAGTTGATCAAGAAACTTACAGAAGTTGATATCTTGTGTTTTGTGAGAATACAAATGAGAGAGGATCGGAGGTAAAGTGATAGTGAAGTAATTTGTGTATACATGAAAATTATCCAGATTATGGCAATACATTATGTCTTCAAGAGGAAATGGGTAGTTTCTCTCATTCTTTAGAATATTTTATTTGATGAGTCGAAAATACGAGAGTAAAATTATAATTTTATCTAATTTACTTTGATCAGTCAGAGTAAAGAGGGTAAATTTTAAATTTTGTTTCTTGTAATTTCTTAAGCATTTAATTTGATGAGTAGGATGAAGGAGAGAAAATTTGGGATTTAATTTAATTTAATATAATTAGTATGAGTCAAGAGGGTAATTTTTTAATTTTAATTTTAGTGATATTTTTTTTAAGAATTTAGCTTGATGAGTAGAAGTCAGGATCTAGGAGGGTATATTTTTAATTTTATTTAATTTAATTTGATAAGAAAGACAAAGAGGTATTTTTTTTAATTTTAGAGAGCATAGAGGGTATATTTGGAATTATAGTTGTTGCAATATATTCTTAACGTTTAATTTTATATGTAGGAGTCAAGATTGTAATATTTTGAATTTTATTTGATGTGTAGAAGCCAGAAAAGTGCAATTTCTATTTAATTTAATTAAGTTGATGTGTACAAATCACGTGAGTTTCAAATTTTAATTTTTACGATATTTTTACAATCATTTAATGAAGAAAATATGTTACATGTACATTATTTTACAAATAATATTACTCTTAAATATGAATTAGCAATATATATTCAATATAGTACATGAATATTTATATAAGTCAATAATCAATATCTTTTAAATTTTTTGAAACTTTCATATCCAAAAGATTAAAAAAATGAATATTTCAATTAATTAGAAATTAAAGGTGCTTAATAGAATATTATACGGATAATAATCACAATTTATCGATATTTTAGAAGATAAAAACAATTATATTTAAATTTCATTTACAGTAGTAATTGAAAACATTTCATTCCCTAAAGCGAAAAACCATATCATAGGCCATTCTACAAAAGACTTGGTGATTGTGTATTTATTATTACAATAAGAAGTGGTTTATTTAAGCATATTTAACACAATTAACTTATGCATGTTTACAAATACTTGTAATAGCATAAGTTTGTTAACATGAATTCTCAAATCATAATATAACATATCATATCACCTAGAAAAATATTAATTTTATGATGCCTGAATGATTATGTGACATGTTATGACACCTATTACGCTCTCGATTTCTCAAAGAAATACAAATGCCAATGAAATAAAGAAATTTTAATCAAACAAGATGTAATTTGAGGAATGTTTAGCAAAACAATGGGAAATCGGTAGACTTCCATAGTATGCCGAAACCTGCTAATGACCCTCATGCGCCCATACAACAGTGTCGGGATAGGAGACAATTTTGATAATTAATTCAATATTTGTAGTAAATTTCACACAACAATTTTGGGTTTTCTCTTATAAATTGCGAATAATATTCACATGACTACTATTTTTTATTTTAAATAATATAGCTAAAATATTCTGAATGATGTTGTATTCACACTTAAACTTATGTTATATATATAACTTAGAATTTAATTATTGTTTTTTATCATCTTAATCGAACTCTTAGTTTACTCAAGCTTTCCTTACACTAAGTATGCATTACGATGATATTCACGATAATGATCTCACCAAATCCAAATACGCAAAGGACCATTCAATTCGAACAAAAGTTTATTTTTTTCTCAATTAATTTTAAGCATCAACTTCCCTTTCTTTCTTTTGCAATAGTTGATCTGATAATCTTCTTGAACAAGGGTAAAATTGTCACAAGTACGATGAGCTTTCAAGAAACTACTCTGGTATAGACCATTAAATCTTTTCGAAAGGGCTCAATACAATTGAACTGATTTTGATATTAACTTTATATATAGTATTACACTTGTTGAATAAGTATAAAATTTCTAACATTCTAAAATTTAGATATACGACATAAAAAATATTGCTTAGGCTTTAAATGATGCTTTGAGTAAAATTTCTAAGATTCTTAAAAGATTTATTCTAGTAAAGATGTTCCTTGTTCTATCTATTTTTGGAATATCTATAAAACTTGACATTATCATGAGTGTCGTTGCAACTTTTGGTGATCACAAATCCATTAAATTTGTCAATCTTATTATCTGACGGAAACTGACCAGTCCCACATTTTCTCTTTCTCCGCCAGTATTCTCATGAAAATATCAAAATAACCACTCTATATCTTGTTTGTTTTATAATAAAAATAAAAGAGTATTGGAAGCAAAGGGAGAGTGAACAAATTTGTATATAGGAAAATTTTAAAGATCAGGGTAATAGGTTATGTCTTCATGAGTAGGATCTAGGGAGGATTAGTATTTTCTCTTATTCTTTACAACATTCTATTTTAAGTAATTTTATGAGTAGGAATGATGAGGGTAAATTTTAAGCTTTATTTGATTTAATTTGATAAGTAAGAATCAGAAGGATAAAATTTATATTTCTGTTCTTGTGATATTTTCTTAAGAATTTAATTTAATTAGCTAAGGGAGTAAATTTGTAATTTAATTTAATTTAACGAGTAGGTATCAAGAGGGTAGATTTTAACTTTTAATTTAAGTGGTATTTTCTCAAGTATTTAATTTGATAAGAAGGAGTCAGGACCAAAGAGGGTAAATTTTGAATCTAGGGTGTGTTTGGTATGGAGGAAAATGTTTTCCTAGAAAATGTATTCCTGGAAAACAAGTAGATTTTGGACTTATTTTCACATGTTTGGTTGGTGAGTAGAAAATATTTTCCGGAAATGATTTTTAGTGTTTGATTATGAATGAAAAATATTTTTGAGAGACATCTTTTATTTTTATTAGAGTAAAAAATAATTTATGAAATTAAAAATATTTTTTAAAAACAAAATTATTTTTTTTTGGGTGGGGATGGGGGTGGGGTGGGGGTAGTGGGTTGGGGTATGGGGGAAGGGATAGGAGTGAAAAAATAAAAATTTGAAAGTATTTTTAAAAAACAAAATTATTTTTGGGGGGGGTTGAAGGTGGGGGGGGCTGGGGGGGTAGGAGGGGTGGCCGGGGGTGGTGGGGCGTAGGAGTTTAAAAAAAAATTGAAGTTGAAAATATTTTTAAAAAGAAAAATTAATTTTTTGGGGAGGGGGTGGGGTTGGCCCGGGGTGGGTGGGGGAGGGTTCAGGGATCGACTGAAAAAATAAAATTTTGAAATTGAAAATATTTTTCTTAAAATTGATGTTTATCCCAAAAAAAAATATAATTTGAAATTGGAGGAGAGTTTTGGAAAATGTTTTACTTAATTTTTGAAGGGAAGTCATATTTTTCTTAATTTTGAGGAAAATGAGTTGATTTGGAAAATATTTTCAAAACTTTTGTCCCAACAAAACATGAGAAAACTCGAAAATATTTTCCTTCATCCCAAACACACTTTTAATTTAATTTAATTTTATGAGTTACAGCAAAAAGGGTAAATTTTTAATTATAGTTCATGTAATATTATTTTAAGCATATAATTTGATAACTAGGATTCAAGAGGGTAATTTTAGTTAAAATTAATTTAATTTGATGAGTAGTAACCAGATAAATTTAAAATTATAATTATTTTGATATTTTCTTAATCATTTTATATTGAATGTATGTTACATCTCGACTATTTATAGAAATTACATTATTATTAAATATGGATTATGAATATAAATTTAATATAGTACATACAAAATTAAATGATTTAATAATTAATAGCTTCTAAAATTTGTGAAATTTCACATGCAAAATATCACAAATGAGTATTTCATTTAATTAAAAACTGAAGGTGCTTAATAATATATTATAATAATTAATATCACGATTTATTGCTATTTCAGGAACTAAAAGCAATTATGCCATGTCACTTCTACAAAGGATCTATAATGGAAATATCACTAAAACTAAAATTCAACATCTACCCTCTTGGCTTCTACTTGTCTATATTAAATTAAATAAAATTTCAATTTTACCCTCTTAGCTCATCAAACAAAATGCTTAAGAAAATATAACAAGAACCAAAATTTGAAATTTATCCTTCAACTCCTACTCATCAATTAAATCAAATAATGTTTAAAATTTATCCTTAGTCCTATTCATCAATTTAAATCAAATCAAATATCGTAGAGAATTAGGAGAAACTACTAAATCCTTTCAGAACATACACATCATGTCACGACCCAAATATTGCCGTGATGACACTTATCTTATCTCACCTAGACAAGTCAGCGTAAAACCCAATCACCTAATTAAGTGCGAAAATAAAACAAAAGTCCAATAATAATTCAATTTTATTCAATCCCCAAAACCTCATTGTCACGTGCACAAGCCTCTAATATAAATACTAGAATTGAAATAAACTACACAGCCTCAAATGACGTTGTTTTTCAACTAAAACAAAGTCATAAACAGGAGTAGGAAGGTCCGCTGAGATGACAAACATCTACTTCATAATTTTCCACAAGATGCCTCGTAAATGAAGAGAATGGAAGGTATCACGATGATCAAAGCTCGTAACATACAAAAATTTGTAGAAGCAAGGTGTGAGTATCAAACCACATGGTACCCAACAATCAAACCTCTAAACACAAAATAAGAGAATAAAATACGGGTACTCCTTACACCCTATCCAAACCTCCACACTACAACCTGCATAAAACAAGTCCAACCTAACAATTCAACAGCACCCAACTCAATAACAACACTCTAACAGATCACAATGCTCAATAATAATTCAATATTCGTCAGTCAAAATTTCATAGAAAATCACTGACAAGATCAGCATAACACAAGTTCAAGTTCATCAATGATCAAGTTGTGTAATGCCATGAAGCGGAATGTCAAATACAGTGATGGATGTCTCACCTAATGATACACACCCTCTGTGTCTCAGTCTAGGACTCATGGGGGACATATCCATCCATGCATCCATCGCAGAGTGCGATGCGACCCTCGATAATAGTAACCATCACGACACGCAATACTTCCCTCGAAATATAATATCAATCGTGGCACACGATACGACCCTCGAAATGGTACATCCTCTTATCAGATAACACTTATCACAACCATGACTCAGATAAATGCAAATCTCATGCTCAAATAAAAATGAGGAGATAACAATTTTGATAATAAGACACTATTAAAAATAATGCAGCTGTGATACAACACCAATAAAATAAGCAATAAGCCTGCAAATCATTCTCAAACATCACACAAGGAAATACACGAATTTCATACGCTTAACAAGGGTTTAGAAATTCACTTGCCTCAAATAACCGACCAATCACTCCGGACTTGAGCCTTCCCTTTTCATTGAGCTTCCAAACCAATGCAATCTATTAAAGTACATATTCACAATAAGGTTTCAAAAGTAACAACATCCATATTACTATAGGTTTAGCCTAGACCCATACAATCACCCAAATCTATAATCAATTTCCTAAATTTCAAGCTAAGGGTTACGTCCCAATTCTTTTCCAATATCATAATTTTAATGATATTTATATGATATGATAGATCTAATATTTAATTACCTATCCAAATATAAAAAAAATTAATTCATAATGAGATAATAATAAGAATTTATGCCAAATCACCAATCATCCACGAAAAGAGCGTAACATTCAAACCCCAACAATGGATATACTCATTCTAATTCCTAATTGCCATCAACCTATGTATAACAATCATTACACAGTAAAATATTCCTAAAAACTATTCAAAATAATTTTGCAGAACCCATGTTGAACATCTACCAATTTCCATTCCCCTTATTCTTTTATTTATGAAAAATATTTTGTCCTTTCTCTTTTTCAATGTCCAGTAGTACCCATCAAATTATCTATGCTCAAATCACCTAACCAATATATTAAAATATTGATCCAATTTACTATACTAAAGAAAATAAAATAGAACAAAAATTACACGATATCACACAACCTAATCCACTTACAATGATATCCTATACACATATTCTAAATTCCTAAATGGTAACTTCTAAAGAAAAAGGAATCATTGACCAATCATCACTTCACTCTCTTAATAGAAATCTACAATTGATAAAGAATTAAGGGTAAAGTCCTATCTGATCCACAAACATACGAAGCAAATCCTTCCCTTCCTACTTATTTATGATAATATTTTCACACACATTCATATGTAGAAATCAACGAAAATACATAGAGAACATGATGCAGTACTTGAAGCAGTTCGAGATTCGCAATGCCGAAACCCTCCGCCTCATTTATTTTGTTTTCTTTTCGTTATTCAGTTATGACCCATATATTAAACCCCAAAAAATTTAATTCACTTTAACCCATTGGTCAGGTGGTATACAATATTAATAAGTGATCACTTTATTCCATTAACTATCTTTTTATTAACTCGAGCTAAACGAATATTCAAAATTTCCAAAAATAACCTTTCGGGTCATTACATTATCCAGTACTAAAAATTATGTTCGTTCTCGAACATAAGGTAAAAGTAAGTAACTGAAGCTTCAAAAAGCTGAGGATATTTGGAATGCATGTCTGACTAAGTCTCCCAAGTTTCCTCTCCCACCAAACGGTGCTTCCACTGCACCTTCACTGAAGAAATCTCCTTGGTCCTAAGCTTTCGAACCTGCCAATCCAAAATAACTATAAGCTCCTCCTCAAATGTCAAGTCTTGACCCAGCTACACATAATCAAGTGAAAGGACATGAGATTCATTCGGAATATACTTCAGAAGCTTAGAGACATGAAAAATAGGATGAACTGCCAATAAACTAGGTGGCAAGACCAACTTATTGGCCACCTCTCCCACTCGGCTTAAAATCTCAAAAGGTCCAATGATTGTAGGGTTAAGCTTGACCTTCTTTTTGAACCACATCACACCCTTCATGGGTGATACTCGGAGTCAAACATGATTACCCTCCATAAACACTAAGGCTCTAACTCTCCGGTCTATATAACTCTTTTGTCAACTCTGAGTTGTCAACAATATATACTGAATCATACGGACTTGCTTCATAGCATCTCTTAGCAATTCTGTATCCAAAGAGTTCATCTCCGCTGAAACAAACCAGCCAATTGGAGATCTATAGTGTCTACCATATAACGCCTCAAATGGGGACATCTGGATACTAGAGTGATCACTGTTATTTTAGGCAAACTTTTCTAAGGGTAAATGTTGATCCCATCTAGCATCAAAATCGATCACACATTCCCGGAGCATGTCCTCCAATACCTGAATCTTCTGCTTAGACTGACCATCTATCTGAGGGTGAAAATTTGTACTCATATCTAACTGAGTACCCAGACCATGATGTAATGCCTTCCAGAAGTAAAAAGTAAATAGTGAACCTCGATCTGATATAATAGAATCATTAACCCCATGTCGTTGCACAATTTGACTAATATATAGCTCGGCTAACTTCTTTGTCATATATTTCACCCGAACCCCAATGAAGTGGTCAAACTTGGTCAGCGTGTCAACAACAACCCAAATAGAGTCATAACCACCCATTAAGGTAGGCAAACCCACAACAAAATCCATAGTAATTCTCTCCCACTTCCAAGCCATAATAGGCATCCTCTAAGATACACCCCTTAGTCGTTGGTGCTAACACTTTACCTGATGGCAAGTCAAACACCTGAAATTAGTGTCTGAAATATCCCTCTTCATCCCACACCACCAGTAATTTTGAGTCAGATCATGATACATCTTCGCCTTTCCCGGATAGATGGAATATCGCGAACAATGCCCCTCCTCAAGAATAAATCTAATCAACTCGCTCGTCTAGGGCAAACAAATCCTACCTCCGATCCTCAAGACACCATAAGAATCAACGACAACCTCCTTTGATTCACCTCTCAATACTTTGTATCGAATGAGACATAACTTCTCACCATCAAACTGGTGTGCATGGATCTGCTTGACTAAAGAAGACTGAGCCTCAATAAAAGCAACCATCCCATCACTCTCCTCTAAAATCTTCAACCGGACAAGACTATTAGTTAATATGTGAACGTCTCTAGCCAATGGTCTCTCCTCAATACTAACGCTAGGAGTCTTCCTAATCAAAGCATCGACCACAACATTGGCCTTCCGCGGATGACATAGAATGGTTACATCATAGTCCTTGAGCAACTCAAGCCATCTACACTACCATAAGTTTAGATTCCTCTAACTAAAGATATATTTAAGACTCCGATGATCAATGAATATCTAACAACGCACCCCATATAAATAATGACGCCATAAATTAAGTACAAATACCACAACCTATAAATCCAAATCATGAGTAGGATATTTCTTCTCATGGGAAATCAACAGTCTAGAAGCATAAGCAATCAACTTTCGCTTCAGGATCAATACACCACCTAAAACGACTCCTGAAGCATCACAATACACTCTAAAGTCTACTCCATTATCAGGTAGAGTCAACACAGGGGAGGAAGTCAACAAAGTCTTGAGCTTTTGAAAGCTCTCCTCACACTCATTAGACCACTTAAAACCTACACCCTAGCGAGTCAATCTAGTCAATGGAGGTGCAATAGTAGAGAAAATTTGAACAAATCTTCGATAATAACTTGCAAATCCCACCAAACATTGAATCTCGGTAGGAGAAGTAGGTCGCGTCCATCATCTAACATCCTCAATCTTTTCCGTATCTACTCTAATACCCTCCTTGGACACCATGTGTACGAAGAATGCCACACAACTAAGCCAGAACTCACACTTTGAGAACTTGGCATATAAATTTTCTTCTTTCAACCTCTGAAGAACAATCCTCAAAAGTTGGACATGGTCCTCCTCAGTCTAGGAGTAAACCAAGATGTCATCGATGAAAACAATCACAAAAGAATCAAGGTATGGTCGAAACAATGCGTTCATCAACTCTATGAAAGCTACAGGGGCATTAGTCAACCCGAAGGACATAACTGGGAACTCATAATTCCCATACGGGGCCCGAAAGGCTGTCTTAGGGATATTTGATTCCCTAATCTTCAACTGATTATAACCGGACCTCAAATCAATCTTAAAGAACAATGATGCTCCAGCTGATCAAATAAGTCATCAATACGCGGAAGAGGATACTTATACTTAACTGTTACCTTGTTCAACTTTTAGTAATAAATACACATCCTCATAGTCCCATACTTCTTTTTCACAAGCAATAAATGGGCACCGCAAGATGAAACACTAGGGTGAATAAAACCCGTACTCAACAAATCCTTCTTCAACTTTTTCAACTCTGCTGGACCCATATGGTAGGGACAGATAGAAATAGGCTTAGCACCTGACTCCAAATAAATAACAAAATCAGTATCCCTATCGGGAGGAACACCAGAAATATTAGAAGGGAATACATCGGGAAACTCCAAAACCACGGGAACAAAGTCTATGGGAGGTGGTTCAACACTAGTATCCCGAATAAAAGCTAAGTAAGACAAACACCCTCTCTCCACGAATCTATGAGCACGAATAAAAGAGATTACCTTGCTAGGATAATAGCCACTACCACCCTTCCACTCAACCCCTGGAACACCAGGCATCGCTAAGGTCACAGTCTTAACATTACAATCAAGGAAAACATTATAAGGAGAAAGACAAATCATACCCAAGATAACATCAAAGTCTACCAACCCTAGACAGATTAAGTCGACCCAAGTTTAATACCCAGCCAAAGAAACAAGACATGATCGAGACACTCGATCCACCACTAAGGGCTCACCCACGGGTGTAGAAACACGAATAGGTCCAGTCATTCTATCACATATCATACTAAATTCAGCTGCAAAATAGGTAGACACATAAGAGAATGTAGACCCAAGATCAAATAAAACAAACACAGATTGATGGCATACTAGGATGATACTGTAATAACTGCATCAGAGGTCTCCGCATCAGGTCTCCTTGGCAAAGCATAACGGTGGCCTCCACGTCCCCCTCCAGCCTGGGTGGTACCTCTACCCCCACTCTGCTGAGCTACAACACCGCTAGTAGGAACTCTACTACCTCTACCTGACTGAACTCTTCCACGGGCTCTACCTTGTGGTGCCGGTGGTCTAGTTTGATATGAAGAATTATGTTGGGGCCCTCCACTACCGATATGGGAAGTACATTTCCACATCAGGTGATGTGGATCTCCACAAGTAAAGTAAATCTCTTACACGGGAACTGCTATGCGGACCCTTAAAACCCACTATAATTGCCTCACCATACAGGTCTCTGTTGTGAACTATACAAGCCCTGAACTGGACTAAAAGAACACACAGAAGTTTGACCACCCTCCGATATCGGCATAGATACGTTAACGGGTCCTCGATGCTGAAAGGAACCACTCTCTCTGTGTAATTCCCTGCGTCCAGATGAGGCACCATGAAATTTACCTAATGTACATGAGCTTTTAGGGTCCCCAAACTCATCTCTTTCCATCAATTCTGCCTCTTTGGCAGCACTCAAAATGGACTTGAAAGAATCCCTTTCTCGCGATTCCTAAAACATAGCCGATCTGATAGAGAAAGTCAGTCCCCTAACGAATCTACGAATCCTCTATGTCTCATCTGGGATAATGGCCAAAGCATGCCTAAAAAAGTGGCAAAAAATATGCCGCACACTATGTAACAGATAAGTCGTCCTATCTCAGATTCTCAAACCTAAAACGACCCTCCTCTCTCACGCTCCAAGGGATAAAACGATCATGGAAGAAACAAGAAAACTTCTCCCAAGTAACTTGAGGAGATACAACTAGCAAAGCCCTGAATAAGTCCTTTACCACTCTCTTGCTGGCCCACGAAGCTGGAACGTAGCATATAAACCCCATGTGACTCAGCTAATCCAACCACCTCTAGCAACTTTCAGCATATAGTCTGAAACTCATGAGCGTCCTCACTCTTTCCACCCTGAACTGAGGTGGGTCTATCTTTCGAAATCTCTCATACCTACGCTGCTCAACCTCTGTAAGAACAAACAATGTTGCACCTTGACCCCCAACTGTTGGTACAACATCATTCTCAACTGCGGTATTCAGTTGTAGCTGCCTCACCGCATCATGAATAACTGGAGCTTGTTGCTTCTCTTGGGTCTGAGCCCCCTCTGTAGTCTGACAGTCATGTGGTATGGCGGTCGCACCACCACCCTGAATAAAGCTCTCAAGCACAGTTAACACCCTCAATAATGTATACTGAAGCAAAGGTATGACTGCAGGCTGTGGAGGAACCTGGTCCTCTCTGGCATCATTCTGAGGCTCTAGAGAGACCTCTCTAGCACGACCTCTCACTGGTGCGGCTTCACGACAACGAACTCTGGATAGTGTTGTTCCACGAGCACGACCTCTAGCTCGGGCTCTACCGCTACCCCTAGCTGTGGCGTCAATAATTGTCTCGAGAAATACCTTTCCTCTACCACTAGTAACATTAGATTTAGTCCTCGTCATCTGTTAAAAGAGTATACAATAACTCAGTACTAAAGAAGTTAACCACATACGATGAGAAAGAATGAACAAATGAAAGTTCTCTAATAGTCTTTATAGTCTCTCAGAGATAAGTACAGACGTGTCCGTACTGATCTACGTAGACTCGGCTTGTATACAGGTGAGACCTATGAACCTGGGGCTCTGGTACCATTTTGTCACGACCCAAAAATAGGCGTGGTGGCACTCGTATTATCCCACCTAGACAAGTCAGCCTAAAACCCAATCACCTTATTAATTGCAGAAATAAAACAAAAGTACAACAATAATTCAATTTAATTCAATCCCCAAAACCTGTTTGTCACGTGCATAAGCCTCTAATATGAATACTAGACTTGAAATAAAATTCACAGTATAAAATGTTGTTGCCTTTCACGTAAAAGCAAAGTCATAAATGGTAGTAGGAAGGTTCGCTGAGATGACAAACAACTACCTCACAATTTCCACATGATGCCTAGAGAAACGAAGAAAATGGAAGGTATCACGAAGATCTTTGCTCGTAACCTACAAAAAATTGTAGAATCATGGGGTAAGTACAAAAGTACACGGTACCCAACAAGAAAACCTCTAAACACAAGATAAGAGAACAAAATACGAGTACCCCTTAGACCCTATCCGAACCTCCATACCACAACATGCATAAAATATGTCCAACCTAACAGTTCACAAACACCCATATCAAAAACAACACTCTAACAGATTACAACTCTCAATAACAATTCGATATTCGTTAGTCACAAATTTCACAGAAAATCACTCACAAGATAAGCAAAACACAAGTTCAAGTTCATCAATGATTAAATTGTACAATGCCCTAATGTGCAATGTCAAATACTAATGACAAGAAGATATTAGTACATAAATTTGGAAGAGATGATGGAGGCAGGAGTTAGAAGAAACAGTATATTGATAAAGAAAGTTTTTTCCGACGTCACAGCAATTAGGAATTGAGAATCTATATCTTTAGATCAAAGAAGGGTCGTTCGTCTAGTTTGTGGGGAGTATATAGAAGTCGGTATGATGCATGTCTAACCCAGTGATACACACCCGATGTCTCTCATTCTGCGACACAACGGGGACATATCTGTGCATTCATCCATCGCGTCATGCGATACAACCCTCGATAATAGTAACCATCGCGGCGTGCGATACATCCCTCGATATAATATCCATCGCGGCACACGATACGGCCCTCGAAATGGTACATCCCATTATCACATAACACTTATCATAACCATGTCTTAGATCAATGCAGATGACATGCTCAAATAAAAATGAGACAATAACCATTTTGATAACAAGACACAATTTACAACAATGAAACTGTGATAGAACACCAACAAATAAGAAATAAGCCTCAAAATCATTCTCAAACATCACACAAGGAAATACACAAATTTCATACGCTTAACAAGGGTTTAGAAATCCACTTACCTCAATTAACCGACCAATCACTCCGGGACTTGAGCCTTCCCTTTTCGTTGAGCTTCCAAACCAATGCAATCTACTCAAGTACATATTCACAATAATGTTTTGAAAGTAACAACATCCATAGTACTATAGGTTTAGCCTAGACCAAGAAGATCACCCAAATCTATAATCAAGTTCCTAAGTTTCAAGTTTAGGGTTATGTCCAAATTCTTTTCCAGTGTCGTATTTTGAATGGTATTTATATGATACTCTAGATCTAATATTTAACTACCTATCCGAATATATAAAAACTTAACTCATAATGTGATAATAATAAGAATTTAAGCCAAATGACCAATCATCCATGGAAAAAGCACAACATTTAAACCCTAATACGCCACTGATATACTCATTCTAATTCCTAATTGCCATCCACCAATGTACAACAATCATTACATATTAAAATATTCCTTAAAAATCTATTCACAATATTTTTGTAGAACCCACGTTTAACATCTACCAATTTCCATTCCCTTCATTCTTTCATTTATGACAAATATTTTCTCTTTCTCTTTTTCAATGTCCCGCAATACCAATCAAATTATCTATGCTCAAATCACCAAACCAATATGTTAAAACATTGATCCAATTTACCATCATAAAGAAAATAAACTAAAACTAAAATTACACGGTATCACACAACCTGATCCACTTACACTGATATGTTGTACACCCATTCAAAATTCCTAAATTGTAACTTCTAAAAAAAAAAGGAATCATTGACCAATCCTCACTTCACTCCCTTTATAATAATCTACAATTGATAAAGAATTAAAGGTAAAAAAAATAAAAGAAAAAGAATACATTGGCCTATCAAATCAACAAACATACGAAGCAAATCCTTCCCTTCATTCTTATTATAATATTATTTTCACACACATTCATATGCAGAAATTAACGAAAATACATTGAGCACTTGATGCAGTACCTAAAGCAGTTCGAGATTTGCAATGCCGAAACCCTCGGCCTCTTTTTTTGTTCTTTTGCTTATTTTGTTATGACCGATATATTAATTAGCTAACCTAGCTATTTATCAAACAAAAATACAAGAGTTCAATGGTTTCTCATAGCTACCAACATCACGCAAGCACATCACAAACATGGATAAAACACACATTCCATCCATCAAAATAGGAAACAAGCAAATAAGACAACATAATGACACAAGATCAGAAATATAGACAAGTAGGTGAGGGGAGCAACAAAGCGTATTGCGGAGAAGCAAACCTCAAAAGGGAATTATTACAACTACTAAAATGGTTGTTTTGCTAATCTACAGTAGCACAAATAAATGGTTGCCAACAAAGCATGAAAACAGTATCATGGAGAACACTCAAGCAAGGAGATCAATACAGTGTCCAAGCAAACATGAAAATGCAGCAAAATATCAGCTGACACAGAATAAGAAGAAATCAGAAATCTATAAGGAAAGAAGAATGGAGGATATGAAAGAACCTGGAGCTGAGCTGCATCCAAAAGAGAAGAGTCAAACGCGCAGGCGAGGAACAACAACAAACATCTTGGAGACTCGAGAAAAAAAAACACGAAAAGATCGAAAGTGGCGGTGATTTTTTTGAACTTCCTAATTAGGAAGCAAAGTTATGTAAAGTTGAGATCGGGCGGATTTTTCTTATTGGGCCTTTGGCCAGACTGATGTCTTAAAAGATCTTTATTAATAAAATGGCCTTCAGGCCAGAAAAATCCAAATGAAAAAACCCACATATATTAAACCCCAAATAATTTAATTCACTTTAGCCCATTGGTCAAGTGGTATAGAATATAATTAAGTGATCACTTTAGTCAATTAACTATCATCAATTAACTCGAATTAAACGAATATTCAAAATTTCCAAAAAATGATCTTTAGGGTCATTACACATCAAGACATAATGTATTACCATAATCTTGAGAATTTTCTTATATATAAAAAATTTCTTCACTCTCCCTTTCTTCCAATCCTCTTTCATTTGCATTCTTAAACAAACAAGTTATCAACTTCACTCTATGTTTATTCATCAACTCTGTGTTTTCTTTGTAACAAAATAAAAATCAAGGTTGTTTGTTTCCATCAATCAAAGAATGATCCTTTTTTTATTTTTTTTATTTGTAAGGTTCTTTTATCTGATTGTTTGGGGTTTGATTTCTGTATAAGGTTTTGATCTTTATGGTGAATGATTGTTTTCTGACATTCTAGACTAGTCATTGTTTGCAATAAAGAAGAGGCCACATGTCACCCCCTGAGCCTACACCATGGATGTGGCCGACACACGAGAACCATTTTTGATCCCCAAGAGAACATTGGCTTGGATGATAATTTAGCGGAAGACTAAATCAAGCATAATGAGGATTGAAATACATAAATAATTCAATAGTCTCGGTCACGATAAAAAAATTTGCATTTTATAATGGCACCTATGTTCCAACTTGATAGGTAAGACAACTCATTAGTTTTACAAGTTTAACTAAATAATTAAGGTGAAAGATAAACAACAAGCGGAATACCTCAAGAACTAAATATTTCATAAGGAAGAATTGCAGGAAGCTAAAATACCATCCTAGAATTAGGTCTTCATTACAAGAGCTTCAAAAATATGGGGCAAGCGTGAAACTAAAATTACAAGATAAAACATAAGATATATCATGTCTAAGTTCAAATGGGACATAAAAGATAATAAACTAGAGGGAGGTTTAGGCTAGGGGAAAGACAAGTAGCTCACCACAACTCAAAAATATTCCAAGCTCGGACTCAAAAACTCCACGAGATGCGTTCTTATTCGTAAATGAATCTTCACCACAAAGAGTGCAACAAATTTATTAACATTTCAAGGACAGTCAATCAAATTTTATGTTTCAACTATCTTTAGTCATTATTAAACCGAACTAAATGAGTTGGGGTCGAATTCCACAATGAGCATTACGTTTTTGAGAAAAACTGGGAAGTACAAATAATATCAAATAAGTCATATGAATAAAAAATTTCGAATAAAAACATAATTTAAATTAAGGGGTGAGACAAATTTCAAATAGGGAAGTTTGATTCAGATTATCAACTACAAATAATGGAAATCAATACGAAGTAACAATAATGGAATGAGTTCTTGGGATGTGATTTGATGATAGGCTAATATAGACAAATAGGTTATTGCAAATATTAGAAAATATCTAGATAGTAGTGAGTAAACTAGGCTATAGAGGAGATAAACTTTGTCAACAACAGTTTACCCTGAATCAAGTTGATTTCTCTCGAGCATAAAAAAAAAGCATAATAAGAACAACCCACACCATAGTCCATACATTCTAGAGCTTAATGTGTAGGATTGGGTTTAGGGTAACTCTCTTGAGTTGAACCCATGTAAATTCAATACCAGTGACCATCTATCAATAAGCTTAGTTTCAACACCTCTCTCTCTCTCTAGCAAGCGTAAAACACCAAAACAGAAATGCATTTGCAACTACAATTCTCAAATAAAACCACAATACTGATTGACTCACTTCTAAACAACATTTAAACTAATAATTAGCATTACCCATAGACTAAATCATCCCATAATCATAGAATAACACCCCAACAATTGAAGTTTTAGCTAGACATTATACAAAGATTTAAGTCATTACCAAATTGAGTTTCAATCATATGAGTAATATTAATTTTATCTTTACAATTTTCCAATTCAAATAATCTCAAGACCCACTTCCAATTTCTCGAAAGTGAAAAACTTCAATTCTTCAAAGCTAAGGAAAAACTAGAGAAAACTTGTCTAACAGTTCAGAACTCTCCAAAATTAATAACATTAAATCAAAAACTATTAGATTCATTTTTAAACTAAATGTTGAAAAGTGTATTTATAGTCGCCAAAAATTTTCTAAAAAAGCAACTCGAATCGGTAAGTCGGGCTCGTCGATAAACTCGGGGAGCCACCCTTTGGTCATTTCCATCGCCCTTGTTGCCTTGGACTTCAGCATCCTCAATATCGATAACATTGGGCGATTTAACATTGTATCGCAGAACCATTCGGCGATTCACCGACTTCTGCTTTCTCTCACAAACATGTTTTTTCCTTCAGGACTTGACACATTGGAACTTTAGGCGGTCACATTTTAATTTGGAGACCCACCCAATTGACTAGGAGACCACCAGGTTTGTATTTCTTCATTCTTTCCACTCGCTTTGTTCCTTTTCTCAAATAAGTGTCACAGATTTGTTCATCAATCAATATACCTTGAAAACATGGGGTTTACATCAATTATTGGCACAAAATAACCATTTGGGGTCACTAAATAATTATAATTAAAGCCCTAAATGAGTCCAAATCTCGTGCTCATCACAAGTGTAGTATGAGTATGAAACCATGTGTACCTAACATATCTCATAAAACGACAATTAAGAGATTGTGACAGGAATCCAACTAAGAAAATGATCATTTTACTTGTACAAGACCATATTATACTAGTAACACCTTTCAAATTTCTAAGTCAAAACTCTAACCGTTCTTCATTTACTTGTAGGGTCATATCGGGTGATTCTTTAATTTCCCATATGTGCAAAGGTAAATTATTTAGTATGTTAAAGATTTTGGATATCATCTAAGGTCACTACAAACTCCTTGCAAAAAGTAGAGTTGAAAGTTTCCTTATCGATTAAGTATTGTTGTAAGATTCTAATTGGTTCAACTTCATACGACTATATCTCTTAGAATATAAAGAGTTATTTGCCCCATAATCCACAAATTGAAGGTCATTGAATCTTTTTTCAAACGCCATAATTTCCCATAAATCCAATTTCTAAGTAAAAAGTCATGACCATTTTAATAACGTAACACATTATTGTGACAAATTAGCCGACGGGAAACTATTAAATTTTTTTTCCATCTTTTTACCTTTGAGAACTTCCTAAATGAATTTTTGGACTAATTTATGACCCAAAACAATCAGATTTTATTCTCTTAATCCATCATTCTATCCTCTCTCACATCTAAAACAATACCCTAAGGAAAAATAAAAGTAGAAGACTCCATTCAAGATTCTTTCAAGATTTTTCTCAAGGCATGTTTTTCTCCAAGAAGTCCATTCTTTCCAACTCAAATTCCTCCATACAATTATGAATCACTAATAAAAATAATAAATCTTTGCCATAGATATTTCAAGAAAAAATTTAACAATCTAAAGAAATGTTTTCTTGATTGTTTACCTTTAAAATATGTTTTGAAGGCTTCCAATCAACTTCATCTTCAAGAGTATTGTCACATACAGTAAGCACCCCCTAGACGTAACCGGCGTCGTCGTCCTCGGAGAGGACTAAGAATAGCCTCTTAGTTTACATCATTACATTCATAGGTTAAAAATGCGGAAAATTTAAAACAAATTCTATAACTATCCTGTGGTTTACGTAGACCTCTCACATACACATAATATATATTCATATCGAGTATACATAGACCCTTCGTATAAAAAGATTACATAGTCTTTTACTTTTATTGCACATCGATATATAAGATACTTTTCATAGTCTTAAAAGAGTGTCTCATCTCATAACCATCTAAAACAAGAGTATATCAATTGGGCATATCCCATATATCAATGTAATAAGCCACATATAGGCTATACAATTCGTACTCAAATGAAAAGGAAAGAACATAGAATTCATAAAACTTAAACAATATTCATAAGCTCATTATTGGCATTTCCCTCAGAAAGTGAGGACCTACCCAACTTGGATGATTGAGAAATTCCAAGTCTTCTTCAAAGTCGTCTCAAAAGCCCTTCAACGAGCGGAACCTAAAATCTTGGGGAAAAGTGAGAAAATGAGGTTCGCACATCACATGTACTAAGTATGAGACCATATGCACATTTATCAAATCATGCTAAAAAGGGATATTTCATTAAAACATGCTATTTTTCATTTGGAAAGCCTTATGCACATTCAAGAACCAATACAAGTCATTAATGCATATACATCAAGTCAATACAATGTACTATACAAGACCAAACCACCTTAAGTCAAATCAAGTCATATGCATATCAACATACTTGAACCTATAATCGAATACAACTCTATCATCAAGTCATAACATCACAAGCATGAACAAGAGTTCATCACATTACAACAAAGTAAGACAATTACTCATGATTCACATTAACTCCACCTGTGCAATAACTAAGAAAAGCCCCATAACCTTACTTAATAAAGCAAACATAGCAAGAACCATAACCAATGTCCAACTCCACATAACATATCATTAAGAGTGCATAATATCATATTTTAGAAATAGAGACCAAATACATGTTCATAAGAGTAACCAACATCACATAATATCATTTACATGTAACATCATCATATTACTATCATTTACATTTATAACATAGACACACATAAGAACATCCTCCCAATACTTCCTTCAAGGATAACTAGTGCAATGTATAGGTAGAGTCCCATACCCCTACCTAGACTAAGTTAAACCCTTTAGGTCATCCTAGTTAGAATTCATTCATTACTTCATTTTACCTTTTGGGAATATCTTACCTTAACCGACATAGACCACATGAGCTAATGTGGAAATTCGGTGTCATGTAACCCTACACCGAAAGAAGGCGGACTACTTGCCAAGGTAGTACAAAAATATGAACATAGCAACTCCGTGGATTCACTAGCTAGTATTCCTTTGGGGGCCAACATAGTTCAAGAACTAGGAGATATAATTGGGACCCTTTTTATGCTACATGAATTATAGTATCCAATCTCAAGAGTACATTAGTGATCCTACATTCCCTATGCAGGAAGGGACACTGCTCACCCTAGTTCATTCGGTGCTAAGATAGAGTACCGTTTTGAAATGTCTTTAAGCATTTATAAAACAATCATAGCTTAGTTTAGGTCATATGTTCTATCCCTTATATAATCATCATCATCCTAGCTCAATAATACAATTCATACATGTGAGGTTAACATTATTCATGACAAGGCACATTGGTAAGTTATCACCATCCTTGTAACATTTATATCATAGCCAACACCCCACAAAACATAGTCAAGACATTTAAATTCAACATCATACCACCCCTATCAATCTTAATATAAGGTATACTTCAATACAACATCATCACATAATCACAAGTAACCATAATTGAAGTAAAGAGTTGAGATCACAAGACTTTCCAAGTCTCCTTCATAAGCCAACATCAAGGTCTTACCATCAACCCTCAAACTCAACCCAACAATGGGTGTAATATCATCACACAATGATGACCAACATAATAATGAAGTCAATTGAAACACTATATAACAATCTATCACTACTTCATAGCTTAAGATTAGAGACGTCTGTCAAATTCATAATCTACTTCACAACCTAGATCAATTACTCAACAACTAGCATGATCAGATTACAATTTATATCAATATAATCACAAATTGATACAATAACATCATAGGATAGTAATTAAACCAATAACCATGTCAATTGAGCTAACACTACAGCATTCAACCCTAGATCACAACCTAGGGTTAAGGGGAACTATCATCTTCTACAAACTAGACCAATCAATCAATAAGTGTAATGTAGTCATAATTCATCATAATATAATCAATACAATCAAAATAAACCATAAACAAATCAGTTTGAAAGATCAATTTCGAGATTTGAAGAAACCCTCATGAAAACTCATCTTTGGAAATCAATTTGAAGGAACCCTTCGGGGAAAGAGACCCCAAAGGTAAAAGAAATCCCATACCTTGTTGATTGATGAATATTGATGGAGAAACTTTGGTGATTTCATCCCTAGAACCCACCTTGAACTTGACTCCTATGGTGTTCTTCAACTTGGGAGAGAGAAAGAAGAGAGAAGGAAGAGAGTTTGTGTTTTGGGAATTACGAGAGTTAGGTTAGTCTAATTAGGTGAGTGTCTTTATATAGGTTGATAATTAACTTAATTAGACCTCCCTTAACCCCTAACTAATTAAGTAACCCCTAAATTTATTAACTCAAGTCACTTAAAATCGAGCAGCCAAAACATACCCTCACAGACGAATCCCCGTCCACACCCCGTTTGGCAATCGACGACCACACGATCCTCCGTCCTGTTGGTCAACTCATTTTGGTCAGAGACTGGTTTGTCTTGGCCAAATATTCTAAGTGTCCATCGGTGGAGGCAATCGACGCCCCGTCGCTTGGAACACGATCCATTGATGGCAAGTCATTGGTGCACACTGCCTTGGGCAGCCTTCGACCCAAACGCAAGACTCCTTCTCAAGGGCCCTTGGTTGGTCCTTGGGGAGTCGTAATTGGACGTTTCGACTATGAACTAACGCTAGTACATGTTAGACACTCTTCCACCAAATTTCATAATATTCCGACTCTTAAAACATAGTAAAATAGGCTAAGGCACAGTAGCACCTCATTGAACTAGTTTCCGGACAACATGGACGTTCTTTGACGGATTGATTTCCAAACATCCTAAATGACCTATATTCATTATTTATGACCTTAAAACAGTGTTTAACCTTTTTTACACCTATGTTAGTCTCTAGAACAGGTCTTAGACTTTCGGAGTGTTACATTATCCCCCTCTTAGGAACAGTCCAGAATGATACTAAAATCTTTTGAAAGGAAGGAACAAACTCAAGACTAGTAGCCCAACAAAGAACAATACATAACGACATAAGTTACAACATCAATCATGACATTTTTACACATAGAAATTCAAAAAATTCACTTACCACTCATAAGGCTCAACATCACATTATGAGGAATTTCCTTCTCACAAAAACATGAGCTCAACATACCATATATCAGTCCATTATGCCAAAACTCAACTTACAAACATTCTCAATATCATTACATAAAGACTCACTATATTAAAATTTACAACATAACTCAAAACAAGGTTTATTGCAAATTTTCAAGTCAAAAGCACACCACTGTTACTTAACTCTATTGAGACCATAAAATGCACATTTTTGTAGAACTTCACCAAAAATCAAAGCAACTTCAAATTTAGTCATTATTTTCATTATCAAGAACAACTAACCTTCATTAGGAAAGAGATGAGGATAACTGGACTTCATGTCGGCCTCGACCTCCCATGTTTCTCCATAACACTTTTACGGAGGCCACCTTTTTGTTCCTCAACCTTTTTACTTGACATTCAATGATTTCAGTCGGAACTAGCCATCACACCAAGACCCTCAATAGGAAGAATAGACTCGGAATCATCGATACACTTCTTAAGCATAGAAACATGGAAAACCGGATGAACCGAAGATAGTTCACTAGGGATCTTCAACTCATAAGCAACCTTACCAACCGTTTGCAAGATTTAATAGGAACCCACATAACGAGAACTCAACTTCCCTTTATGGCCATATCTAACCACCCCTTTCATAGGCAAAATTTTCAAGTACACTTTATCACCTTCTTCGAACTCTAAATCTCTTATTTTATGATCGGCATAAGACATTTGTGGACTATAGGCTATTTGCAACCGGTTCCTTATGATATGAACTTTCTCCAAAGTCTTATAAATCAAATCGGGACAAATAAGAGAAGACTCGACAACCTCAAACCACCCAATAGGAGACCTACACCTCCTACCATACAAGGCTTCATAAGGAGCAATAGAGATGGATGAATGACAACTATTATAATACGAGAACTCCACCAAAGGCAAATGCTCATCCCAATTTCCCTTAAAGTCAATCATACAAGCTCTAAGAATATCTTCAAGAGTTTGATAGTTCGCGCCGCTTGACCATCCATTTGGGGATTAAAAAAGTGCTTAACTTCACTTAAGTACCCAAACCTCTTTTGAAAAGATCTCCAAAATCTAGATGTAAATTGAGCACCGCTATCCAATATGATGGACAAAGAAACCCCATGAAGACTCACTATCTTGTCAATATAGATTTTGGCATAATCTTCCGCAAAATAAGTAGACTTAACGAGAATAAAGTAAGCGGATATTGACATCTTCCCACTTCCAAGTAGGAATTTGGATTTCTTGTAGCTGACCACTCAGCTTTTGGTGCTCAGCCTTCACTTGTCGACAATTGGGACACTTTGCCAAAAACTCCGTTATATCCCTTTTTAGGCTATCCCACCAAAAAACCTCTTTAAGATCATTTTATATCTTTGTAGAACCCGGATGAATAGACTAACGGGCTCCATGAGCTTCGTCGAGGATCCTACTCATCAAATCATCCATATTAGGCACACACAATCTTCCTTGATACCTAAAAACACCATCCCCCCTTGGGAGAATGACTCATTCATCTTTTAAAGAACTGATTCTTTCAACTTCATCAATGATGGATCAAGGTGTTGCTTAGACTTCACCTCAACCACCAAAGACGACTCGCAGTTATGATGTACCACCATACCACAATTTAGAGAATCTTCAATTCGAACCCCTAAATGATCTAACCTATGAACATCTTTCACTAGGTTTTGCTTGGATTCTTCCACATGGGACACACTTCCCATGGACTACCGACTTAGAGCATACACTACCACATTATCCTTGTCGGGGTGATAGAGAACACTCATGTAATAATCTTTCAATAACTCATCTCCGTTGCCGGATATTAAACTCCTTTTGAGTGAATACATATTGGATACTTTTATGGTCCGTATACACATGAACATGAACCCCATAGAGATAATTCCTCCAAATTTTCAAGGCCAATACCATGACCGCTAACTCAAGCTCATGAGTCGGATAATTCTTCTCATGAACTTTGAGTAGGCTAGACGCATATGCTATAACTTGGCCATGTTGCATAAGAACACACCCCAACCCAACTCGGGAAGCATCACAATATACCACGAAAACCTTAGTACCCTCCGGTAGGGTGAAAACTGGAGCGGAAGTAAGCCTATCCTTGAACATTTGGAAGCTCTTTTCACGTGCCTCCAACCACTCAAATTTCACATTCTTTTGGCTCAAGGTTGTCAAGGGAGATGCAAGAGATGCAAATACGTGAACAAACCTTCTATAATAACCGGGTAGACCTAAGAAACTCCTAATATGCGTAGGAGCCAAAGGCCTAGGATAATTTTTTCACAACTTCGGTCTTCTTTAGATCCACCTCTACCCCTTCACTATAGATGATATGACCAAGAAACGCTACCGACCTCAACCAAAAAATGCATTTGGTATACTTGGCAAACAATTAGTGTTCCTTAAGCACTTGAAACACCACCCTCAAATGGTCCATGTGTTCACCCTCATTTTTCAAATATACCAAGATGTCATCAATGAAGACAATTATAAATGAATCTAGGTAACTTCAGAACACCCTATTCATAAGGTCCATAAATGTCGCCGGAGCATTAGTGAGACAAAAGTACATTACTAAGAACTCATAGTGACCATATGTTTCTTGAAATGCCGTCTTGGGAATATCTTCACCTATCACCCTAAGTTAGTGATATCCAGATCTCAAGTCAATCTTGGAAAAGTAACTCTCACCTTGGAGTTGATCAAATTAATCATGAATCCGAGGGAGCGTATACGTTTTCTTGATTATGACTTTGTTGAGTTGACGGTAATCGATACACATTCTAAGGGACCCATCCTTATTTTTCACAAACAATACCAGAGCACCCCATGGAGAAATACAAGGCCGAATAAAGCCCTTGTCTAGCAAGTCCTTGAGTTGAGACTTCAGCTCTTTCAATTTGGCCGGAGCCATCTCATAAGGAGGAATTGAAATGAGATTTTTATCCGGTACAAGTCGATGCCAAAATCAATTTCCCATTCGGGAGGAATACCGAGAAGATAATTAGGAAAGACATCTGGAAATTCTCTCACTACGGGGACCGACTCAATGGGAGGAATTTCGGAGTGTAAATCTTTGACTCTTACTATATGGTATAAGAACCCTTTAGAGATCATCTTACAAGATTTCAAACAAGAAATTATAAGACCTATAGGAATAGAATCTCTCCCCTTCCACTTTAAGACGGGCTCATTTGGAAAGTTAAACTTCACCACCCTCGTTCTACAATCTATAGAAGCAAAGCAAGCATGCAACCAATCCATACCCAAAATGTCATCAAAATCATAGATATGAAGTTCTTCTAGTTCAACATGAGTAACTCTATTGTGCAATATTATAGGACAATTTCTATACACTCTTTTTGCAACCACCGACTCACCTACCGCGGTAGACACCATAAAAGGTTCATTCAAGATATCGGGCAAAATGTCAAACCTTTTAGCTACTAGAGGAGTAAAAAATGACAAGGTAGAACCAGGATCAAGTAAAGTATATACTTCAATAGAAAATACTTTCAACATACTGGTCACAACATCGGGAGAAGTCTCTTTCTCACCCCTAGACCAGAGAGCATAAAAGCGATTCTTCTTTGGAGTATCAACATTTGAACAACTTTCATGTCCACTCTCCTTGTCTTTCTCCTTCACATTTGGGTAATCTCGAACTTTATGCCCACATTTACCACAACCAAAACAATTATCCGTTCCTTTAAGGCAATCACAATAATGTTTCTTGTCACAACTTCCACAAGTTGGCTTCTTAGTTGGTGAACTGGTGTTTCTTCCCTTTTGTGGCTTAGGTTTAAACACCCTATCATCACGAGCCTTAGGGAACTTGGAAGGAACTTGATTAGAGAACCTCTTCTTCAACCTAGTCTTGTCTTGGATATCAAGCCTACCCTTTGAAGAACCACCATCAAAAGACTTTGCTCTTTGAGCATCCCTACTCTTTCTCTTGACCCTTGTCTATTCCACTTCTTGAGCATGAACCATGAGACGAGAAATGTTCATATTGTCATGTAGGTAGCATATCCGAACGACATTCTTCTTTCATGTAATCCGACAATCCCTTCACAAAGAGGGTCATTTCATCTCTAGGATCGGAAACCAAAGAAGGAGCATACTTTGACAATTTAGTAAATTTCAAAGAGTAGTCAAGTACACTCATACCTGCTTGACGAAGGTTGATGAATTATTCCACTTTTGCTTCCCTCTTCTCTCTAGGAAAGAATCGATCAATAAAAGCCTTCTTGAAGATCTCCCATGTCACCGGTCCACCCCTAAAAGGCCTATTGTCTCTCCATTGAACATACCAAGTTTGGGCCATGTCATTGAGTTGGTAAGTGGCTACCTCGGCTTTCTCACTAGTAGTCAACCCCATAGCATGAAAATCTTGTAGATTTTATCAATGAACTCTTGGGGGTCTTCCTCAACTTTGGACCCATAGAATGTAGGAGGATTCATTCTAGTAAAATCTCTCAAACGGGAGGCCATGGTGCCAACATGTTGGATAGCTCGGGGTACCACCTCCCAATTATCTTGGGCCGTCATATCTTGTTCTTGAGTAGTGACGGCTTGTGTTTGTGTAGTAATGGATTGGGCTATTTGGAGAAAGGCAGCCCTTAAGTCACCATCCGTCATGGGTGGAGGATTGACCGGAGCTTGGTCATCATTAGCAACTTCTTCAAGAGGAAGGACTTGATCACTACGAGGAGGAACTCCCGCATTGGCAATATCTTTATCAAGTCTTCATGTCTCGTTCCTTTGAGTATTCATTGCCTATAATCACGACGAAAAGATTAGATGCTAAATGCACATAGAGCCAAGACTATAGAGGCACAATATTGAATTTCAAAAAAAGTGACAGATTCCTAAGTATCATATAGTTTCCTATTCATATGTGTGGCGCGCTTCACAATTATGAGTAAGAATCTACATAGACATGGCTGAGAGAGACATGGACTGTAAGATATTAAATCTCATGCTTGATACCAAGTTTGTCACATCCGAAGAGCATCCCTAGACGCAAGAGGCGTCGTCGTCCTCGGAGAGGACTAAAACTAGCCTCTTAGTATACATCATTGCATTCATAGCTTAAAAATGCGGGAAATTTTAAACTTTTTCTATAACTATATTGAGGTTTACATAGACCTCATGCATACACATAATATATATTCTTATCGATTATATATAGACCCTTCGTATAAGAATATTATATAGCCTTCTACTTTTATTGCACATAGATATATAAGATACTTAACATAGTCTTAAAAGAGTGTCTCATCTCATAACCATATAAAACAAGAGTATATCAATTGGGCATATCCTATACATCAATGTAATAAGCCATATATAGGCTATACAATTCATACACAAATGAAAAGGAAATAACATCGAAGTCTTAAAACTAAAACAACATTCAGAAGCTCGATATTGGCATTTCCGCCGGTAAGTGAGGACCTACCCAACTTTGATGATTGAGAAATTCCAAGACTTCTTCAAAGTCGTCTCAAAATCCCATTAACGACCGGAACCTAAAATGTTGGGGAAAAGGGACATTTCACATATACTAAGTATGATACCATATGCACATATAATATCAAATCATGCTAAAAAGGGACATTTAATAAAAACATGCTATTTTTCATTTGGAAAGCCTTATGCACATTCAAGAACCAATACAAGTCATAAATGCATATTCATAAAGTCAATACCATGTACTATACAATACCAAACCACCTTAAGTCAAATCAAGTCACATGCATATCAACATACTTGAATCCATAATCGAGTATAACTCTATCATCAAGTCATAACATCACAAGCATGAATAAGAGTTCATCACATTATAACAAAGTAAGACCAACACTCATGACCCTCATTAAGTCCTCTTGTTCAATAACTAAGCAAAGCCCCATAACCTTACTTGATCAAGCCAACCTATCAAGAACCATAACCAATGTCCAACTACACATAACATATCATTAACAGTACATAATATCATATTTTTGCAGTAGAGAAAAATACATGTTCATAAGAGTAAGCAATATCACATAGTGTCATTTACATGTAAGATCATCATTACCTTTATTTACATTTATAAGCATATACACACATAAGAACAATCTCCCAAGACTCCCTTCAAGGCTAACTAGTGCAATGTATTGGTAGAGTCCCATACCCCTTTCTAGACTAAGTTAAACCCGTTATGTAATCCTAGTTACAATTCATTCATTACATCATTTTACCTTTGGGAACATCTTGCCTTAAACGACATAGACCACATGAGCTTATGTGGAAATCCGGTGTCATGGAACCCTACACCGAAAGAAGACAGACTACTTGCCAAGGTAGTACCAAAATATGAACTTAGCAACTACGTGGATCCACTAGCTAGTATTCCTATGGGGCAACATAGTCCAAGAACTAGGAGATATAATTGGGACCCTTTTTATGCTACATGCATTATAGTCTCCAATCTTAAGAGTACATTAGTGATCCTACCTTCCCTATGTAGGAAGGGAAACTCCTCACTCTAGTTCACTCCGTTCTAAGATAGAGTCTTTTTTTGGAATGTCTTTAAGCTTTTAATAGCTTAGTATAGGTCATAGGGTCTATCCCTTATATAATTATCATCATCATAAATCAATAAGAATTGCATGAGTACTTTCCTTTCATTACAATTCATACATTTGAGGTTAGCATAATTCATGACAAGGCACATTGGTAAGTTATCACCATCCTTATAACATTTACATCTTAGAAAACACCCAACAAACCATAGTCAAGACATTTCAATTCAAAATCATACCAACCTTATCAATCTTAATATAAGATATACTTCAAAACAACATCATCACTTAATCACAAGTAACCATAATTGAAGTAAAGAGTTGAGATCACAAGACTTACCAAGTCTCTTTCATAAACCAACATCAAGGTCTTACAACCCTAAAACTCACCCCAGCAATGGGTGTAATATCATCACACGATTATAACCAACATAACAATGAAGTGAATTGAAACACTATACAACAATCCATCACTAGTTCATAACTTAAGATTGGAGACGTAGGTCAAATTCATAATCTACTTCACAACCTAGATCAATTACTCTAGAACTAGCATGATACGATTACAATTTATCTCAATCTATTCATAAATTGATACAATAACATAATAGGATAATAATTCAACCAATAACCAAGTCAATTGAACCAACACTACACAATTCAACCCAAGATCACAACCTAGGGTTAATGGGAAAGGGTCATCTTGTACAAACTAAACTAATCCATCAATAACTAGTGTAATGCAATAATAATTCATCATAATCTAATCAATACAATCAAAAGAACCATAAAAAAATATGTTTTAAGGATTATTTTCGAGATTGGAAGAAACCCACATGAAAACTCATCTTTTGAAATCAATTTGAAGGAACCCTTTGGGGAAAGAGATCCCAAAGGTGAAAAAAACCCCATACATTGTTGATTGATGAAGATTTATGGAGAAACTTTGGTGATTGAATTCCTATAACCCAGCTTAACCTTGACTCCTATGGTGTTCTTCAACTTGGGAGAGAGACTCAAGAGAGAAGAAAGAAATTTGTGTTTGGGGAAGTTTGAGAGATAGGTTAGTCTAATTAGGTTAGGGTCTTTATATAGGTTATTAATTAACTTAATTATACTTCCCTTAACCACTAACTAATTTACTAACCCCTAAATTAATTAACTCGAGTCACATAAAATTGAGAAGCCAAAACAGACCCTCACAGACGACTCCCCGTCCATGCCCCATTTTTCAATCGACGACCACAGGACCCTATGTCCTGTTGGTCCGGCGTTTTGGTCAAAGACTACTTAAAAACCAGTCTTGGCCAAATATTCTAAGTGTCCATCGACGGAGGCAATTTACGCCCCGTCGATTGGAACATGATAGGTAGATGGCAGGTCGTTGGTCCATAATACCTTGGGCAGCCTTCGACCCAAACGCAAGGGTCCTCCTCAAGGGCCCTTGGTTGGTCCTTGGGGAGTCGTACACGGATGTTTCAACTACGAACTAACTCTAATACATGTTAGACACCCTTCCACTAAATTTCATCATATTCCGACATTTAAAACTTAGTCAAATAGGCTAAGTCACACCAAGCACATCACAATAGTAGGAAGTAAATTTACAACTTTCTATTTCTAGCACATCACTAGATTTCAGAAGCATGCATCATTTAGGGAAATTTATCCTAATTTATAGGCACCCCTATAAACATAGGTGAAACATACCATCACTTCTTCAAGAGTGAGCCTATAGTAACACTCCCCAAAACCTAAAAGTCACAAATTTTTCAAAAGACTCATATTTTCTTATTTAAAGGAGACTTCATACCTCATAGTGAGGCAAAACCACCACACAATATTAGTGACATCAAGCATGCTCATTAAGCTATCTCATGAAATAAAATTTCACATTTATGATATAAGGATCCACAAAAACATGAGAAACATGCAAATTTATATAAATTACCTTTTTCATGCAATAATGACCTTTCATAATATGCATAATATAGTGTCATTTAAGACAAGCATGACATATGGAGAACATGCAACGTATCCTTTTATGCAAGACTCTTATCATGAATAACCTACTTAGGAACTCTTTGGTTTCAAGCTTGAGTAAGAATAGAAGGAAAAGATAGGGACATCTAAAACCTTACTACTCAAATCATCCTACCCCACTTAGGGTAAACCCACTTAAGAGAACCTCATCTCAACTCTAGGAGAATATTATATTACCAACCTTATTAACTAAGCACATGATCCCTCTTTTGGGATCTAAGCGTATGAGCATCCTTCTCACCAACACTTCAAGGTGATTTTCAACCTAGAGAAGTTCAAGTGAGCTCAACATAGGGGAATCACGGGAACATAAAATCTTATCATCTATGCATATTATCCCCCACTTGGGGTAAGCCTAATCACATCATGCCCTTAAACACAAAGGTCGAGGCAAGTCAAGACAAACCTACAAGGGTCATCATTTATTGTGGAACTTTCCAACCAACCATGCCTAGGTATAATATAAGCAGTTCCTCAGTTGACCATATTTAAATTCAAGCTTAAAAGACAACTAACCACTTCAAAGTAGGTCAACCTCAATTCTGTCCTTCTCTTCAAGAGCTAAGGGGTACATACCATACATCCCCCTAAGTCACCTTAGGGTAATCATACTTTCCATTTATGGAATAAAATTACATTTTCCCCCTTTTTACCACTTTTAGAATAGGTTCATAGAGGGGATCATTAACTACTCATAAGGTTTCTCCCATTAACTAGCATATTTCACAATCACCTTACAAGGCTCAACACACTATCTCCCCTCCTTAGGAGGAAGCCTATACAAAATGTTCAAATCCACACAAGGACAACTATGAAGAATTCCACATATACAACTTTAACATTCATCTTTCACACTATTTACCACTTTCACCAAGACTTTTCAAGACGATATCATAACATCATACTACCAATGCACATAATCATAAAGCAATCTATCATTCGAAGGGGAACTCCATTTAACCATAACAACTAATAACAATCTATAACCATATCATACTATAACTTCTCAACATAGCATCTCCTTCCATATAAACCACTTAGAGCCGTAAATGGCACCACATCCACATATACTAAATTCACTTTCACATATACTCACCAAACCGTTAAACAAAGGTAAGTATCAATCATCCCTTCCAAGCAATAAAATCAAAAAGACAACCTGACAAGGAAAGATAAGAGACATATCTTATAGAGTTAAGTTCTATGGCACGACATGAGAATAGTGAAGAAGAGAAACTTTATCGTCCTATAGCCTCCCTTATCATTTGATGTGTCGTGACTAAACACCAATAATACGAGACTCTACTAGACGTAGCAACATGAGAATTTGAAACTTAAGGACAAAACACAAAGCCTTATGCTCTGATACCATGTTTGTTACGACCCGAGGGGATACCTTAGAAGCTATGGTATTCTTGAATCTTAACACGTCATCGTCGACATCTCGAAGGTCTAAGACAAGCCCTTAGACATCTTTCATTGCATAATCGTAAAAATGGAGGAAAATTTAAAAACTTTTCATAGCATATCATATGCTAGAACATTACTTCATATATATATAATAAGAGTCATAATACATATTTAGATTCTAATGTCTCTTTGCCATCTTAAAAAAGAATTCAATAGAATATAATAGGGACACGACCCTCAATAACTTAAAATATAGGACTAAGATATTACATTAACTTTAAGAACACCTTGACATAGGCAACCTTTGAATCATAAGGGTCCCTTTACTTGAACATGGGAGATCTAGCCAAGCTCTTGACATTGGAAACATCCTCTAGCCATCACTACCTACACTTTGTGTAAAAAGATGAATAAGAATGGTATTAGTACAAGAATGCACTAAGAATGACAACCATGTGAAAACATACATTTAAAGGGGAGATTTCTTTTGAAATTATGCAACATGTCTTTTTAGTAAACTTCATGAACATAATCACATATAAGCTCAATATAGTTCAGTACATCATATAGACATGGATAATACTCATAATAGCACCTAAAACCTTTTATCATACTCATAAGCATATTCAATACACATCATACATTACCTCTCTTTTATTTTAATTCTTTTCTTAAGTAACCCTCAAGTGTACCTAGTGCAATGTATCACCTTGAGGTGACCTTTCAATAGTTTTTCATAATATGATTCATATACAAACCACATATATTCACAAGTCATAAGCACATCAAAGGCATGAACTTCACATAAGGACTATCACCTAAGACAACTGCGAAGTCACACTAGTTCAATTTGTAGGTAATATCCAATAATGCTACTTCCACCCAGTGTACCTAAGAAATCACCCTAGACTAGGCATAACATACTCAACAAGTCATAACATATTCAACAAGTCATAACATATTCAACAAGTCATAACATAATCATTTACAACTAGAAATAAGGCTACATACTTTATGTCATCATATAAGGACTCTTTCCTTTACTACAATCTTAGTCATAAATCATTTAGTTCATATTATAGGAAATCTACCCTCATAACCCCTTCACAAGCTTACTTGTGCAATGTACACATTGAGTCCCATACCCCCATATATAAGTGTAACTCATATGCATAGTCATAATTCATATCTTAACATAACAAGGTCACTTAACATGCATTCATAATAGTCATACAGAACACAAGTCTTTACTTCATAATGGGTCTCCAATCCTATCCTTTATTGAAGTCATCTAGTGCAATGTATACGTAGGGTACATACTCCTCCCACACCATGTACATTTCTCAAGGAATTAAGATTAGAGTTCATATTTTATCATAGTTAATTATGAAGTTTGGGAGACATAACCATAACCGACATAGTCCATGTGATCAACATGGAATCAGGTATTATACTCCCACACCGAAAAGATATGGTTAACACTTGCTGGAGGTGCAACCATTCGTACATAGCTATTCTAGGTGGATCTACTAAGCTAGAGTCCTATGTGGGCACATAGTTAAGGAACAAAGAGATTGCTATTAGAAACCTTGACTAACTAAGAGTGAAGGTTTCAATCTCATGAGACAACATCTAGGTTGAAAACTTGGACTTTATAACGTGAAGGTTCTCTTGTGGAAAGCCAGACTTACTAGACGTCAAGCTCACGCTCTCATTTGTCATGTTCACTCGGTTCTAAGAAATAAATCCCTTTTTAAACATCATTAAGCCTTTAGATAACATTAGTTCATAAAGAATAGGCCTTAGGGACTTACTCCCGCATATATCATTGTTACGACCAGAGGGTATACCCTAAAAGTTACGGTATTCTCGAATCTTAACACGGCGTCGTCGACCTCTTGAAGGTCTAAGACAAGCCTCTTAGCATACCTTCATTGCATACTCATAAAAATAGCGGAAAATTTAAAACTTTTCATAGCACATCATATGCTAGAACATTACTTCATATATATATATAAAAATACTTCATAATACATAGTTAGACTCTAATGTCTCTTTGCCATCTTAAGACACAACTCAATAGAATAGAACAGGGACACGTCCCTTAACAATATAAAATAATAGCTAAGCTATTACATAAATGAATAGGAACTTGACATAGGGAAATCCTTGAATTATAAGTATCCCTCTTCTTGAACTTGGGAGATCTATCCAAGCTCTTCACTTAGTAGAAATCATCTAGCCATAACCATCTACACTTTCTGTAAAAATACGAAGAAGAATGGTATTAGTACAATAATGCACTAAGTATGACAAACATGCAAAAACATGCATTTAAAGAGGACATTTCATTAGAAATCATGCAACATGTCTTTCTAGTAAACTTCATGAACATAGGCACATATACGCTCAATATAGTTCACGTGCATAATATAGACATGGATAATACTCATAATAGAACACAAAACCATTTATCATACATATAAGCATATTCAATACACATCATACATTACCTCTCTTTTATTTTACTTCTTTTCTTGAGTAACCCTCAAGTGTACCTAGTGCAATGCATCACCTTGAGGTCAAATTACAATAGTCTTTCTTGATATGGTTCATAACCAAAACCACATATATTCAAAAGTCATAAGCACATCAAAGACATCAATTTCACATAAGGACTATCACCTAAGACACCTCCTAACTCACACTAGTGCAATGTGTAGGTAATATCGCATAATGCTACTTCCACCAAGTGTACCTAAGAAGTCACCCTAGACTAGGCATAACATACTCAAAAAGTCATAACATATCCAACAAGTCATAACATATTCAACAAGTCATAACATATTCATTTACAACTAGAAATAAGGCCACATACTTCATATCATCATATAAGGACTCATCATACTTCATATAACATCATAGGAAGACTCATCATACTTGATACACTTTAGCCATAGACTTAATTAGTTCATATAATAAGTAAAATACCCTCACAACCCCTTTATAAGCTTACTTGTGCAATGTACACATGGAGTCCCATACACCCACATTTATTAAGTAAACTCATTTAGAAGCCACAAGTGTAATTCACATGCATATTCATAATTCATATATTAACATCACAAGGTCACTAAACATGCATGCATACAAGTCATACATAACATAAGTAATTACTTCATAAGGGTCTCCAATCCTATCCTTTCTTGAAGTCATCTAGTGTAATGTATAGGTAGGGTCCATAGTCCTCCCATACCAAGTACACTCCTCAAAAAATTTAGATTACAGTTCATATTCTTATCTTAGTTAATTATTATCGGGAGAAATAGCCATAACCAACATATACCATGTGAGCTACAAGGAATTCGGTGTTCTATTCCCATACCGAAATAGAGGGTTAACACTTGCCTATGGTGCAACTATTCGTACATAGCTTATTTAGGTGGATCCACTAAGCTAGAGTCCTATGTGAGTACATAGTTAAGGGACAAAGAGATTGCTTCTAGAAACCTTGACTTACTAACGTGAGAGTTCCCATCTCATGAGACAACATATACCTTGGGAATCCACACTACTATCCGCGAAGAAACCCATGTGGGGGGCCGGACATACTAACGTGAGACCTCCATCTCATTTACATTCCCTTACGGTGATAAGAAATAACTCTCTTCTTAAACATCATTAAGCCTTTAGATAACATTAGTTCATAAAGAATACGCCTTAGGGACTTACTCCCTCATATATCATATAGCTCAAAGATATCTAGGATGAGAATTCTACATTTATCATAGAACCTACATTGTGTGAGAATGTCGTTTCACATAATCATATCAGATTCATACATACATGTCTGTGTATACATATATGTGAGATCTACCTTCACATAAATACCTTTAGGAACACATGTTCATAACTTCATAAATCATATACTTTACATACATAGAAATAGGTAATGATGCATAGGAGAACTATCATTTCCTTAGTCATCATGAATCTATCCTACTCATAGATATGCATGAAGTGTGTGTGTACATTGGTGAACATGATCACATAATGGCTATCACATAGTATTAAGGAAGACACCTTCTAAACACCATAACATATGTACAACATTCTTCAAGTCTCAAGTCATACACTCATATAGAGTATTAAGGATTATAGACTACACACACTCACATTACATCACAGGATACAAGTACATATTCAACAATAGAATATAAAGAGCATACTTTGATCACACATTCCTATAGGGTTCATATGGGTAGGGGTCATGCTACAAAGATATTCATTATCATTAGCCATATAGACCATACCTAACCCTAACATGATCATCACACATACACATAAAATATTATCCCTACACCTAGATTAAGAAAGTAGTGTAGAAGACTATACACATAACTTCATGTAGCATGAATTCACTTAGACATGATCTTAGAATCATGGCTAAATCCTTCAACTTCCTAACATAGAAATCATCATATAAATTCATATTGCATCTAATTCCTTCTAGGCCATGAACATAACACATAAATATGTACAAGAATGTAAACACCGCCACCAAAGGTGGACCATACCAATCAATACGATTCAATGTACATTCTAGGCTAATTAGAAGAAATAAGTCAACTTACCAAATATCCAAGATAATTATAATCTTTGATCATTTCTCCACAATTCATATTCAATTTATATAGAAAGTAATAGCAATAAGCAATTCAATACAATCTAATCACAATTCTATAAATATCAAGACATGATCACAAGACCCACATTATAGGCTAAGTTGAGAAATTAGGAGGATCATGGGTTCTTCATAAAATTGGATAGAAATTCATCATAAAATCAGTAGATAAACATATATTCATCATTAGAATGCTTTTGAAATCAATTTGAGAATGAACCCATGGCTAGATTCAAAAATAATATTTTTAACTTAGAATTGATGTTTAGAAAACCTTTGAAAGGACTCCATAGATGAATGTTTATATATGGATGAAGGATCACCATACCTTATACATTAAAAGACCATGAAAATCTTAGATTAAAGCTCCAAGAATCCAACTCCATCGCTTGTGCTTGAGCTTGGTCTCCAATGTGGTTTTTGGAGTTTTTGGAAGAGAAGAGAACTTTTGGGAATTTGATTTCTTAATGGGTATTGGGGTTTTGTATTGGTAAAGGGTTTAAAAAGGTCCTAAAAACAGTTAATAAAACGTCCCCCGAGTTACCAAAACACCCTCACACTAATTGGGGCTCTTAGACATGTCAAAATTGACTTAAAAATGACGCAACCGAATCTGGGAGTGGGTTTTGCGTCGTGGAGCAGCCTCCCCATTCTGCCCCCAATAAATTTGAGGCAGTGAGGTGCGTGCTATGCGCGCGTCGCGAGGTTAATGTCTCATTCTTTCTCCTGCACGCTGCCTTGAGCAGCCTCTTGTCCAAGGTTTGGGTCCTCCTTGGGGGCCCTTCGGGTGATCCCCGGAGAGTCATACCCAGACGTTTTGACCCTTAACATGTCTATTGAGGTACTAGGGTAAACTACACTGCTTATCAACTCCAAACAACAAATAAAATCAAGGCAAATATACAAGGAGTCACTAGGAAGTCTAAAGACCAACTTTTGAACATCTTGGATGTTCTTGGACGTTTGACCTCCAAACTTCATGAAACTGAACACTGCCTATAACATCATTATAACTCGTATAAGGACCTCAAGAGCCCATTACACACACATAAGCACATAAAAACACCTAAGGCCCTTTGGTGGCTAGTCGTCAAACGTCTTGGTCGTCCCTTGAAGTTTGACTTCTAAATCACCTCAAATCAGGTAGACAAGATATCAAACACATTATTAACATGTTATTAACCTTTTTAGGCTCATGTGAGGATCTATCTACCTTATTTAATTTTCACGGCGTTTCAATCATATAGCTTAAAGGTATATAGGCGGAGAATTCTACATTCACCATAGAACCTACCTTATGTGAGAATGTCCTTTTAGATAATTATATCAAATTCATACAAACATGTGTGTGTGCTACATATATGTGAGATCTACCTTCACATAAACACCTTTAGGCACACATGTTCATAACTTCATCAATCATATACTTTACATGCATATAAATAGGTCACGATGCACAGGAGAACTATCCTTTCCTTAGTCATCATGATTCTATCCTACTAATAGATATGCATGAAGTGTGTGTGTACATTGGTCAACATGTAAACGTAATGGCTATCATAAAGTATTGAGGAAGTCATCCTCTAAATACAACAACACATGTACAACACTCTTAAAGTCTCAAGTCATACAAACATATAGAGTATTGAGGACTATAGACTACACATCCTCACATTAATCATAGGAGGAAAGTACATATTCAACAATAGAATATAAGACTCCTAGCATAATTTTTTCACACATTCATATAGGGTTTATATGGATAGGGGTCATGCTACAAGGATATTCTTCATCACTAACCATATAGACAATCTAACCCTAAAATGATCATCACACATATACATATAACATCATCCCCACACCTAGATTAAGCAAGTAGTGTAGAAGACTATACACATAACTTCACATAGCATCAATTCACTTAGACATGATATTAGAATAAAGGCTAAATCCTTCAACTTCCTAACATAAAAATCATCATATCAATTCATCTTACATCTAATTCCTTCAAGGACATGATCATAACACATAAATATGTACAAGAATGTAAACACCGCCACCATATGTGGGCCACACCAATCAATACAATTTAATATACATTCTAGGCTAATTAGAAGAAATAAGTCAACTTACCAAATCTCTAAGCTAATGATCATACTTGATCATTCCTCCACAATTTATATTCAATTGATATAGAAAGTAATATCAATAAACAATTCAATACAATCTAATCACAATTCTATAAATATAAAGTCAAGATCACAAGATCCACATTATAGGCTAATTTGAGAAACTAGGAGGATCATGGGTTCTTCATAAAATTGGATATAAATTCATCATAAAATTAGTAGATAAACATATATTCATCATTATAATGATTTGGAAATCAATTTGAGAATGAACCCATAACTAGATTGAAAGATATGATTTTTGACTTAGAATCATGTTTTGAAAACCGTTGAAAGGACTCTATAGATGAAGGATCACCATACCTTATACGTTAAAAATCACATGAAAATATGAGAAGAAAGCTCCAAGAGTCCAACTACAAGGCTTGTTCTTGAGCTTGGTATTCAATGGAGATTTGGGGGGTTTTGGAAGAGAAGAGAACTTTGGGAATTAGACTTCTTAATGGGTGTTGGGGTTTTGGCTTCGGAAAGGGTTTAAAAATGACCTAAAAACAGTTAATAAAACGTCCCCTAAGTTACAAAAACACCCCCACACGAATTGGGCTCTTAGACATGTCAAAATTTACTTAAAAATGACGCAATTGGATGTGGGAGTGGTCTGCACATCGCGGGGCAGCCTCCCAATTCTGCCCCAAATAATTTTTGGGATAGTGAGGTGCGTGCTAGGCGCGCATCGCGAGGTCAAAGTCTCAATCTTGTCCAAGGTTTGGATCCTCCTTGGTTGCCCTTCGGGTGGTCCCCGGGGAGTCGTAGCCCGACATTTTCACCCTTAACATGTATATTAAGGTACCAGGGTCAACTACACTGCTTCTCAACTCCAAAAAACACATAAAATCAAGCCAAACTTACAATGACTCACTAGCACGTCTAAAGACTAACTTACGGACGTCATGGACGTTCTTGGACGTTTCACCTCCAAATGACTTCAAATCAAGTATGCGCACTATTAAACACTTAATTAACCTATTATTAAACTTTTTAGGTGCATGTGAGGCTCTATCTACCTTAGTTCATTTATAGGGCCTGTCAGAGAGGTTGCCAAGTTCCACTCTAGCTATGGTGTTGTTTACGTTTAGAAACGTTATTCTTTCTCTTATCCTTGAGACAATTATTGTAAGCCTATAATGGCGTATTGTTTTGTAATTGATATGTGCAAACGTTTGTACTCTATAGATTGTACAATGTGAGACAAAGTATTAGACTAAATTCCTATATGTTGGTTATGTTTCCTATGCGAGAAGCCTAAGTAAGCTTCATATGTGAGGAGTCTACGTAAACTCCCTGTGTATATATATTATGTGTAAGCGAGAGGTCTATGTAAACATCATGAAGTAGATGTAGACGAAAATTATTAAATTTTTCTGCATTTTTGACCTATTGTGTGCTATGATGTACGCTAAGGGCTTATCTTAATCCTCTTCGAGGACGACGATGCCGGTAACGACTGAGGTATACTTTGGGTTTTAAAAAGTATTTTGAACATGCAAGAAAACCATGCAAAAAGGGACATTTACTTAAAGATATGATTTCATGCTATTTTTATAAAAACCTTATCCATAAGAGTTTAAGAGTCATGATACAAGTCAACAATCATATATAAGACATATTCCATATTCAAGAAGTCAGACTTTTTAATCACTTTAGACCCTCTACCTAAGGTTACTCTAAGAATCACTTAAGTAAGACATGAAGAGACCGCCCAACACCCTCTTCAAGCACACCTATGTGATCTTCAAACTACACTAGATAAGAAACTTTCTATTAAACATACTTTTACTAAGTCAACATAATTCATTAAAGCCATTTTAAAAGACGACTAATCAATTATGGGACTTCACATAGTGGTCTTGGGAGACCTAGGGAACACATTCTAGCATCTTCAGAGCCTTCTCATTCCATGTGTAGATAGTGTCTCATTCCGGTACCTACACGTTGTAAAATAGATTCAATACTAGAATGCACATCCCACATAATGAGAATAGACTTTAACCGACATAGACAACACTAACTATGTATGGAATCCGGTGTAATCAAAACCGCACATCGTGGAGGTGTTCTACATTCCAGAGGTAGAAATAGGACACATCCAATGTAGGCACATGGTTTGGGGGATATCAAAATGTTTCTTTGTTCTATAGCCTCATACTCAACTAGATCTACTCCCTTAAGATTATCCACTCGATGCTGTGCCTTAGTTTTCATAGAATAGTTCATTCACATAAGTGTATAACAGAAGGTACAATAACTAAGTCCTATAAACTCATAATACCATTTTCGAGGATTGGTCCAGTAGGGCTGCCAACGAATGTTCATTTGGATAGCTCTTATGATGTCCTTAAAGATGGTTTCATGTCGTTCCGGCATCCTACCTCTAAGTCCATCATTCCACTCAAGAACGAGGCACCATTTAGGTATACCCCTTCAAGGCTTCTTCATTAACCTTCTTTTCATATTAAAGGTTGAACATTAGTCTTAATAGAAGGGTATCTACTTATGTCTACCGATCCTAGATTTTCGTTCATACACTCATTCAATTCCATTCAAATACCATGTTGGTACAACTAAGTCTACCAACACAAGATACAACATCATTCTATAAATGCTCGCTGTAGTCCTTCATTATCATATATCAACAACTAGAGAGGAAGTACATTGAATAATATCACTATAGAACCTATACAATATCATATAAACATCACATGAGAAACTTCATCTTATACATTCACATGTACCGTAACATGACAATACCAAAATTCACGCAATAATGCAGACAAGGACATGTTCATATCATTTATAATAATTAATCACCGCCACCATAAGTGGACTATACAAATCAATAGCAATTCGATATCTATTCGGAATTAAATAAAGGAATTAGGTCAACTCCCCACCTTCCAATAGCCACAATTACCATTCCTTATCCTTTCCAACAAATTCACACAACAAAAGATCTTACCAATGACAATGTCCATAAGACTAGGAAAACAATTCATCTATTTCAATAATCCAACACACACACACGCACACACACACACACACATATATATATATATATATATATATATATATATCAATACTATAAGATAAACTATGAACAATTTCAACAATAATTAACATATAATTCAATAGCACATAAAACATGAATTTAACACAATTAGATCATGATCAATACTTTCACTTTAGAGACAAAATTAGGAATTCAAGGAAATACATGGGTTCATGGAGTTTTTTTTATCTTAAAAGCATAAATAAACATTGAATACTTCATAAATCATCAATTTAAACCTTTCTATGTAAGAACTCATGCTTAGAATTAAAAATAGAGTTTCAAGGTTTTTGGTGCTCTTTGTATAGCCTTGGGAATTGCCTTCTTGAATGAAAGTAGAGTCAAGGATGAAATAATCATACCTTACTAGTAGAAATCCCGTGAAATTGATGGAGGAATAACTGAAATTCTTTAATCCTAGATTCAACTTTTCTTCAAGCTCTCATGGAGTCTTGAGAGAACTTTATTTGGAAGAGGGATTTTGATTTTGAAAAGTGAAGTCTAATTATAGGTAAATCTGTTTAAACTAACTTAACATACATTAAAACACCTAAAATAATTGTCTAACACCTAATTAGGTCGTAAAGTCACCTCTAACTTGCCGATACCCTGCAAAAAAGTTGTAGGTGCCAATCGACGACCCCTGTTGATGGGGCGTCGACTGAACGATAAGCCGTCCTGGTGCCCCGTTGTTTTTGTCAGAGACCCCTCATTTGGGGGAGAATCTCCCACGTGTGGAGCTGTGCCTCTTTTTAATGGGGCGTCGTTTGGTTGATGGGACGTCATTTGCATCCGTGAATGAGGTTGTCTTGACATCTTCTTTTCAGACATTTGGGTCCTTCTCAAGGACCCTTAGGGTTGTCCTTGGGGAGTCGTACTATGAAATTTCGACCCTAAACATGATCATTAAAATTCTAGGGCCCCTACTATCATTTTAGACACCAAACAACACATAAAGCAAGGAAAGGCACTCTAGGACACACAAGACTAGTTTCTGAACATCTTGGTCGTTCTTTGACGTTTGACTTCCAAACTTCTTAAAACTAACTTCTAATTCTAATATTCATTATTTTAACAGTTATTAACTCATAAAACACATGTGATCTGTAGTTTATACTAGTTCATTTTGAGGTATGTAATATTCTCCCCCTCTTGGAACACACTCGTCCTCGAATGACACTAAAATACATTAAACATTTTCAACATTTACAGACTCAAGACTAGCAGATAACGATAAAACCACATCATACTCAATACCTATAGCTAAGAGGAAGATCAACTCCACATAATCAAGAGACTCAAAACACAGTAAGAGAGTAGCAACAACGTCTACAACTTATCATGTAATTAGACTCTACATTTCTCATTCACATATAAGAACTTCCATATCCATAGTCATCATGCTCACTAAAATATTTCCATGAACATTTTGCCTATTTCTCATAAAACACAATTATGCAACATTTCCCAAAAGTTCATTGTTAAACATGCTTACAAGTTCACTCATGCAACATTTAGACAATTCATTATAGAGGCATAACAACATGAAATATAAAGTCAATAGAGCTCATTTTTACCATATAAACATAAATTTATGGGAAAATACAAAAATTGTAAAGGAACCATCAAACTCATTTTGTCACAAAAAAATCCACAATTAATGCACATGCTAATAGAAAGTTCTAACTCTCAACCTTTAATAGAATAGGAGAGAATAAATAAGATCCTTCAACCTAACTATGCACCATATTCCCCGACTTGTGAAAAAACCATCTACTCTATCATGAAGAACACAATTGTTAGACCCCTAAAATGACTTAAGGTGTCTAGAGACTAATGTATGTGTCTTGATATTTTGAAATCCGAAAATGGGTTCTACGGTTGTAATGAGGCAGTGTCTAAAGATTTAGGGGAATTGGAAGTCAATCATCAAGGGACGACTAAGACGTTCGATGACTTGTCACATATGTGCCTCATGTGTCTATACGTACTTATATGTATATGTCATGAGCTTATGAAGTTCTTATATGAGTAATAATGATTTTTATATGAAGTATGTTAAGTTTTATGAAGTTTTGAGGTCAAACGTCCAAGAGGTTCGAAAGTTAGCCATTGACAAGTTCATGTGTGTCTTGAGTGTGCCTAGCATGTTTGAAGGTGTTTCGAGTAATTATTTTTAGGTGAAACTGATGTGGAAGGTCCTTGACACATTAAGGTGTGAATTTACGTTGTAAACATCCGGGTACGACTCCCCATGGGCCCTGCAAGAAGCTCTCAAGGAGGACCCAAAGGCTGTCAAGACACTACCTTGGCAGTGTCAATCGACGGAGCCAAAAGACGGTCAGTAGTCTCACCTACGCCCCGTCGATAGTAAGGCATCATCCAAGAATTATCCATGTGAAGTCTGAACTGAATGGACAAGCCTCAGTCCATAAATAACGGCCTACAGTACGGTCCATCAATGGACCAACTGGGCGTCGTTTGAGACCATCGATGCAAGTTGTGTAAAACTGTCATGCACGCTGTCTCATTATGGAGTGAATGGGAAATTCATCCCACGTGCTAACCTGACCCTAGTCAGTTTATTTGGTTATTTTTGGGTGTATTTAAGAGAATAAAAACGTGAATACCCCATACCCAATTCATTCTTCAAAAATTAGACTTCCCTCTCCCAAAATATTCTCTCTATAAACTTCCATTGGATGTGAAGCTCAAGAATAACTTGGATCTTGGATTCCCATGGATTCTTCATGAAGATTTAGTGGTTTCTTCATACAACAAAGTTATGGTGATCCTTCATCTCTAGTTAATCTTTTATCTAGAGAGTTCCTTTCAATATTTTCAATGCAAGTTCATGATCAAACTTCTTCTTCTTCAATCTAGCCATGAGTTCTTTCTCAAAACGTTTTCAAAGGCTTAATCATGATAAATTGAAGATAATGTACTGAATCTAAAGTGGATTTCAATTCAATTGCATGAAGAACCCATGCTCCCTTCCAATTCTCGTTTTAAGCCATGTATTGGTTATCATGATCTTGATGTTAGGAGGATTATAATGTGATTCAAGTATGTTAAATTGATTGTTAGATACTTCCCTATTATATATTGTGATGATGAATTATGTGTTGTTTTCCCAATGTGTATTGATGCTTGAAGACTTGTTGTATATTTCGTATTGATTGTGAATGTAGTTTATTCAATGTAATCTCGACTCTATAGCATATAAATGTAGGATTTCATTTATGAAAAGGTACTTGTGGCTACTGATCTATATTGTATTTTGATTAATTAAGGAGGTTGATCATTGATTATCAATGTAAGGAAGAATTGGTAAGTGATTAACTTTCCTTCACATTCTATAGATTGATGATGTAGTGTACTTGATATGATCTTGATCTTGTTATGATTAATGCATGATTTAGATTATGTTAGTATACCTTTAGCTACTTCCCTAGATATGAATTGTTGATGAAATATGGTTATTGGTCAATGATGATCAAAGGTTGAGAAATTGGTAAGATTGCCTACTTCTTCTACTTTTCTATAGAATTGGTAGTTGATGAAGCCTTGTATGAAATTGTGTGGTATGGTCCACTTATGGTGGTTGTTTTTATTTTATTGCCAATATATATGTGATGTGATCATGGCCTTTAAGGCAATTATACTATGAACGTGTGTTGGTGATGATCACCCTATATGAAGCTCTTGCCTAATCATCTATTCTAGTTATGATCTAGGTTATGTTGCTAGTGTTATGAGCATATTAATGACTATGTTGGGTTTTGATTAGGTGCTGCCTTAGATGAGTATAAATGGTTAATGATCCGTTACCTACGTACCCCTATGTGAAAGTGTGAATAGCTAAGGTTAGGAGTCTTAAGTGTAATATGAAGATTGTCTTGTCTCATATGCTAAGTTGTGTTGTCTGGTCTATGCTTTAAGGTGCATTGTGGTCCTAAGAGGTTGGCTGCCTCAATATGTTTTTGATAGCCATTATGTGATCATGTTGACAAATGTACACACACTCACACATTATGCATGCTTATAATGTAGTATAGGATCATGGTGTCTAATGAAAGGTATTCTCATTTGCACTAATGTCTACTACTATGCATATAAAGATTATGTGTATGAAAGTATGTGATGTATCATTAACTAGGATGAATTGATAGGTTTACTAGTATGGTGTTACGACCCAAAGTACCCCCTAGAAGTTAAGGTACTCCAAGATCGCCACACAGCGTCATCGACCTCTCAAAGGTCTAAGACAAGCCCTTAGATATCTTCATTGCATAATCGTAATAAAAATAGCGGAAAATTTAAAACTTCCCATAGCACATCATATGCTAGAACATAACTTCATATATATATATATATATATATATATATATATATATATATATATATGTATAATAACATAATACATAGTTAGACTCTAATTCTCTTTGTCATCTTAAGACACAACACAATAGAATAGAGTAGGGACACCCTTAACAACATAAAATATAAATCTAAGCTATTACATCAACTTAAAGAAAAATCATGACTTAGGAAACCCTAGAATCATAAGGGTCCCTTTACTTGAACTTGGGAGATCTATCCATGCTTTTCACTTAGGAGACATCCTCTAGTGATCACCACCTACACTTTGTGTAAAAAGATGAAGAAGAATGGTATTAGTACAAGAATGCACTAAGTATGGAAACAATGCAAAAACATTAATTTAAAGAGGACATTTCATTTGAAATCATGGAACCTATCTTTTAGTAAACTTCATGAACATAGGCACATATAAGCTCAATATAGTTCACATACATCATTTTGACATGGTTACTACTCATAATAGCACATAAAGCCATTTATCATACTTTGATCCATATTAAATATATAGAATACATTGCCTCTCTTTTATCCTACTTCTTTCCTTGAGTAACACTCAAGTGTACTTAGTACAATGTAAAACCTTGAGGTCACCTTACACTAGCCTTTCATACATATACTTCATAAACACAACCACATATATTCACAAGACATAAGCACATCATAGACATCAATTTCACATAAGGACCATCAATTGAGACAACTCCTAAATCATAGTAGTGCAATGTGTAGGTAGCATCCCATGATACTACTTCCACCAAGTACCTAAGAAGTCACCCTAGACTAGGTATAACCTACTTAACAAGTCATAACACTGTCACTCATAACTATACATAAGGCCAAATAATTCATAGCATCATATAAGGACTCATCATACTTCATATAACATAATAGGAAGACATCATCACACTTCCTACACTTTAGTCATAAACGTACTTAGTTCATATCATAGGTAAACCACCCTCATAACCCCTTTACAAGCTTACTTGTCCAATGTACACATGGAGTCCCATACCCACACATATACTAAGTAAACTCATTTAGAAGTCATAAGTGTAATTCACACACATATACATAATTCATGTCTTAGTCATAGCAAAGTCACTTAACAATGCATTCATACAATTCATACATAACATCACATAAGTCTTACTTGTATACATGTACTAATATTATCCTTTCTTGAAGTTCACTTGTGCAATGCATGGGTAGGGGCCATAATCCTACCTATACTAATTAATCCTCTCAAGGAGTTGTGAATAGAGTCCATAGTATTATCTTAGTTCATTTCGTACCTTGGAAGATTTAGCCATAACCGACATAGACTATTTGAGCAACATGTAATTCGGTGTTCTACTCTCACACTGAAAAGAGAGGGTTAAAACTTGCCTAAGGTGTAACCAATCGTACATAGCAATATAACCCGTGTCCACAAGATATAACCTACGGGGGCACATACTTTTGGAACTTGGAGATTGCTTCTAGAAAACCTTGACTTTCTAACATGGAGGTTTCCCTCTCATGAGACAACATCTATGTTGTGAACCCGTACTTATTAACGTGAAGGTTCTCTTTGTGGAAAGCTGGACTTACTAATGTGAAGCTCCCACTCTTATTTTTCATGTTCACTCGGTGCTAAGCTTAAACTCCCTTTTTAATCATCATTAAACCTTTAGATAACATTAGTTAATAAAGATTAGTTTGTAGGGACTTGCTCCCTCATACATCATATAGCTCAAAGGTATCGATGATGTTCCTTTTATCATTGGACCTACATCATGTGAGAATATCCTTTCACATAATTATACAATCATACATCATGTGTGTGTGCATGCAATGTGAGATCTACCTTCACATAACACCTCTAATCACACATATTCATAACTTTATTAATCATCTACTTACATGCATAGAAATAGGTAATGATGCATAGGAGAACTTTCCTTTCCTTAGACATCATGAATCTACCCTACTTATAGAAATTCATGAAGTGTGTGTACATTGGTCAACATGATCACATAATGGCTTAACACCTAACATTGATGAAGCCACCCTTTAAAGATCACAACACATGTACAACCTTTCCTCAAGTCTCAAGTCATACACACATATAGAGTATGAAGGACTATAGACTACACACACTCACATTACATCATAGGAGACACTAACATATTCGACTTTAGAATAGAATATTCCTAGCATACTTTGTTTACACATTCATATAGGGTTCATATAGGTAGGGGTCATGATACAAGGATATTATTCACCACTAGCCATATACACCACCTAACCCTAACATGATCATCATACATATACATATAACATCATCCCCACACCTAGCTATACAACTAGTGTGGAAGTCTATACATATAACTTCACATTACATGAATTTAATCGTGATATTAGAATCAATGCTAAATCCTTCATCTTATTAAACATGGAATCATCATATAAATTCATCTTTCATCTAATGCCTTAAAGACAGTGATCACAACATCTAAACATGTACAAGAATATAAACATCACCACCGTAAGTGGACCATACCAATCAACACAATTCAATATATATACTAAGCTATTTATAAGAAATAGGTCAACTTACCAAATCTCCAAGATAATGATAATCTTGATCAATTCCCAACAATTCATGATCAATTGATATAGATAAGACTAGGATTTATCATTATACTACAATCTAATAATAATTGATAGACAATCTAGTCTAGATCACAAGACCCAAAACATAACATAATTTGAAAGTGTAAGGAGATCATAGGTTCTTCATGGAATTGGATTCAAAATCATGTTTAAACCATATATTAATCATAAAATCACCATTAGAATGCTTTTGAAATCACTTTGACAATGAACTCATTGATAGATTGAAAGATAGGAATTTTTACTTTAGAATAATGTTTTGAAAACCTTTGAAAGGACTCCATAGATGAATGGTTACCTAGGGATGAAGTATAACCATACCTTATACATTAGAAAACCCATAAAAATCTGAGAAGAATCTCCAAGAATCCATCCCATAGCTTGTTCTTGAGTTTGATCTTCAATGGAGGTTTTGGGTGTTTTTTGGAAGAGAAGAAAGTTTTGGGAATTTAATTACTTAATGGGTGTTGGGGTTTTGACTTGGAAAAAGGTTTTAAAAAGTCCTAAAATCATTTGATAAATGTCCCCTAAGTTACTAAAACACCCCCATACAAATTGAGACTTTTAGACATGTAAATATTGACTTAAAAACGACACAACTGGATCTGGGAAGTGGCTGCGAGTTGCGGGGAAGCCTCCCCATTCTGACCCAAATAATTTTTGAGGCAGCGAGGTGCGTTCTAGGCACGCGTCGTGAGGCTGGACCGTCAATCCAGCTGCTGTACGTTGCCTTTGGCAGCCTCTTGTCTAATTTTTGGGTCCTCCTTGGGGGCCTTTCGGGTGTTCCCCAGGGAGTCGTACCCGGACATTTTTTACCTTAGAATATCTATTAAGATACTAGGGTCAACTCCACTGTTTTTGGACTTCATACAACACATAAAAACAAGGCAAACATACAAGGACTGAATAGCACGTCTAAAGACCAACTTGCAAAGGTCGTGGACGTTCTTGGACGTTTGACCTCCAAACCTCTTCAAATCAATTATACAAGTTGTAAAACACTTAATTTACATGTTATTAACCTTTTTAGGGTCATGTGAGGCTCTATCTACTTTAGTTCATTTTGAGGGTGTGTCAATACTCCCCCACTTAGAACAACATTGTTCCTCGAATGACACTAAAACATTTTAAACACTTTCACGTACTTCAATGAATTTCATATAAACTCACAACACTTCAACATATTATCACATAATATTCAATGCATAAAACTTACAAGGACACCAACTTCATTCTTGCATGCATTCAAGGCAATATAATGAAGCATGGACTACTTCTATAATTCATTCCATACTTACATACTTCTTCATATTCATTGCCATTTGGAGGAACTACCTTCTCCAACTTTAGGCATGTTCATTATTTCAACAAAAGGTCAAACATATTATGGATTCCAATTGCACACTTAGGCATAATCCACACTTCAACTCATGAGAAAATTTGAAGACTTCATTTAGTTGTACAATAATCATGAATAAGGTAGCTTAACTACAATCTTATAGTCTAGACATAATACCATCAAGGTCACACATGACATTACCACGCTTAACTTTGTTTAAGGACGAACAACCTTCTCCTAGTCACAACATATAAACATGGCATCATAGAGTTCACGCAAAAAGCAATGCATAAAGGTTAATTCATATCAAGGAGGATTTCATTACTCCAAAAACAATTATGCTTATACTTTCTTACTTATGAAATCAACATGGTAGGTCACACCAAGCACATCACAATATTAGGAAGTAAATTTACAGCTTTCTATTTCTAGCACATCACTAGATTTCATAAGCATGCATCATTTAGGAAAATTTATCACAATTTATAGGCACTCCAACAACATAGGCTAAAAAAACCGTCACTCCTCAAGAGTGAGCCTATAGTAACACTCCCCAAATCTCTAAAGTCACACATTTTTCAAAGAAACTCATCTTATCTTATTTAAAGGAGACTCAACATCTCATTATGGGGCTAAGTCACCCCACATTAAAGTTACATAAAACATGCTCACTAAGTTATCTCATGAGGTCAAATTGCACATTCATCATATAAGGATACACAACAACATGAGAAACATGCAAATTTATCAAAACTTCTTTTTCATGCAATAATTACCTTTCATAATATGCATAACATAGTGTCATTATAGACATGCATAACGTATGGATAACATGCAACTTATCCTTTTATGCTAGACTCCTATCATGAACAAGCTACTTAAGAACTCTTTGGTTTCAAGCTTGAGTAAGGAAAGAAGAAAAAGATAGGGATTTCTAAAACCTTACTACTCAAATCATCCTACCCCACATAGGATAAAATCATTTAATAGCAACTCATCTCAACTCTAGGGGAATCATAGCTTACCAACCTTATTTACTAAGCACATCATCCCTCTCTTGGGATCTAAATGTAACACCCCGTAAATTCAATGACCTATTCTAGAGACTAAAATGTCAAGTAATAAAGATTTTAGGTCTAAATAAGTGTAAATAACATGTTTGAGAAGTTTTGGTGCCATAGCATTAAGGAAAGGCCTTAACGTCCGGAAACTAGCAAAATTTAACTAGTTGGCGTCCCTATTTGTTTAAGGTTTTGGAGGGTCATATGAAGTCCTAAACTTGTAAAACGTCTTTATTTAGGTATAATGTAGTATACATAGTATAAAAGTCCAAAAATGACACCCCAAGAACCACCGGAAGGGTCCTCGGAGAGGACCCAAAGATGGGCAAGCAAGCAGCCAGGGCAGCTTTCGCGCAGGCAGATTCTTGTGGCTGATGCGCGTCGCGCAGCCATCACGTGGGAATCTAGTGTTAGACTCGTGCAGCTTGTACTCTTAGGCTCACTATGTTCCTTCATGTGGATCAAACCATTACACAAATTCACCACGTACCGACACCTCTCCTCTTTTATCTCTCACCAAGGTACCAACTTTCCAATATTGCAAGTAGTGCCCTCACTTCAAAAACAATATCCTCCTTTTTTACTCATTGATTTCAAATTTGAGTATAAGGATCATTATTCAACACTCACGCTCAGAACAACTTCACACGTAATTGGTACTTGTCGCCATAGGCTTGCCCTTCTTTTCACTGCTTTAAGTTCACCAAATTAGACTCTTAGGATCACGATAGGACTTTCTTGGCTTGTAACGTAGGCTCAGGGTCAGGTATGGTACATATGGATACATTTTAGTGACTTATTGCCCTCCTTGACATTACGGCTAATCTTCCTATCTTTTTCATTGTCTATTATGCCCTACTTTTCTTTTCTTATCATCTTTGCCTTGTTTTCTCCTTTCTTTCCCTTTTGTGGAAGTGACTCTTACTTTTTTTTCTTCAACACTCTTTTACTCTTTAATATCTTTCTTTCTTTTTCTTTCTCTACTCTATTGATAATTTTGACTGAGTCACTTCTCTTGTTCACTGTTTCTTTTCTTTTCCACATTACTCTTTTCATCTCCACTTTTCGGGACATTACTCATAATAGCCACCCTAAACTTATGGCTTTCCCATGAGTAGAGGTAAACAATACCCAAGGTTGGGTTAGGGGCATGACGAGGGCAGTGTCTGTATTAGCCACCCTCAACTTATGTTTTTGGCCTAAGTTGAGGTGCACATGTCCAAGGAGGGACCAGGGCCAACACATTATACCCAGGGAAGACAATTCGGTGAAGAAATGAAAGGTCTATTGAAAGCTCACAATATTTGTATCAAAAGGGGATCAATTTCATTTGGTTTTCTTTTATTTATGCTAAAGATTGTCTAATTTGAACAAGGGCCTATGATCCTTTCCTAAATGTCTAACACAGATTCCTTTTTGCAGGACTAACCGGGCAAGTTCTAGCTAGGTACCAACAGTGGAACAATCAAAATTCTTCACACTCTCTTGACATTTCATTACCCTATCAAATTATCAGACACCTAGTTCGAGTGTTACATTTGAGGGTCATGCAGTAGTGCATCTCTATGTCATGCTTAGAGCCAACACGTTCAACATTCATTATACCTAATCACGCAAGCATTCTTTTTAGAATGGGATATCATTCATACTTAGCCATCATGCATCATATTTCAAATTCACACTATGTACACGATATTACACATGCCGGTTCAACAATAAAGTAATAAGTCTCTTGGGGCAAAAGAACACAGGCAAGAAAACCACCAAGAGAGGATCATGAGTTGGGCTACTCAGACTTCACCCTAACACTCACTTTCCATTTATACCACCCTCAACAAAAAAAACATGCAATTGTCCCCAATGCATAAGAAATATAAAAACAAGGTGGTAGGTGAAGCAAACGTGAGGCGCATAGCGCCGAAGATCAACAAGCAGGCGGGTACGGTTTCCCGAAACCCGCTCCATCAGTAGTAGGGACACCATCAGTAGTGTCCGCAGCAATATCTGCACCATCAGTGGTGCTCCTCTCAACAGCCTCTAATCTAAAGCTAGACACCCCAGTAGCGAACTCACGAGCCCTCATCTGCCGGGCCTCCTCATCAACCAACGAGGCTCTCCTCGCAGCCTCCATCTATGATCACTCCCACTTCCTAGACCGAGCACCCTCATCCTCACTGGTGTGGCTGGAATGGTGCCTCGTGGCACGCTCATGTGGCGAAGGCGGTGGTGTAGTGGTGGTCTGCAACAGTGCAGTAAGCACCGTATCCTCCGCAAACTCTGCAGGTGCAGCCTCAGGCTCGGGTACCCTCACATCAAGTATCACATCCACATCAGCCCGTAGACTCGCCACAGCCGCCTAGAGAGTCGTCAAATCAATAGTGGGGGCAGGGCATGCTAGGACCCTAAACTCAAAAGCATCGAGGCGCTGGTGGACCGCCTGAATCCTCCTCTCCATTTGCTGAGAAACTTTCTTCTCAATCCTGTCCCCAACCTCGGCAATGGACTTCTGCATCCAAGGCTGGATATGGTGCGACAATGTGGCCATCTAGGCCTCTAGCTTCTGGACCCTAGCAATCGGGACCAGTGCTACTGATGGTTGTGTATACCGAGAAGAACTCGGTGCCCTACTAGTGCCCTGGGCAGACTGTAACATTCCAGAAAATGTACTTGTCTAGTGAAAAGTCTATTAGGTTTTAAGAATATGTATTGGGATACATAGGCAACCAATGCCCAATATTGGGTAATATTGGGCATGTTAGAGAATATTGGCTTAAGGGTGTTAGCCAATTTCTATGTATTAACAAGTAACATAAAATACACTTTGGCTCAAATGCCCTAATCTAAGCTTGTTTAGGAATTGTACCTGCAATGAAGACCCTAAGCTAAAATTATTGATTCTCAACTTAACACATTAGGTACTAGGCATCTAAGTATCAAGCCTAGGTACCATATCACACGACCATTTAAAATGACCATTTAGATTAAGTAGTGCCCAAGGACATAGGGAGAATCCTTGGACAAGGAGTGAACTTTCCAGAAGTGAATGGTTGGGAAAGTGCACGCAACACATGTGCAAGCACATGTGCTACCAACAGCCGAGAGACAAGCCCAACCGAATTCGGTTAGGGCGGTTAGGGGGGCATTATGTCGGATCAAACCATGTGGGGCCGAGCTCCCTAACTAATTCTAGGTCGTAACTAACGTGCTCAACTTACTAACTAACCTAGGACTAACTAAAATTAACTAACTAGGGTTCCCGAAATCCTAAGACCTAACCTGGTACACTTGCCGAGTAACTAACTAAAGAAACATCCTAGTACCTAACCTAGGATGGTCCAAAGGGTAGGTTATGGTCCTAATGACTTAGGGGTACTTTAGTAATTACCCCAGGTCACTTAAGTAATTAAATTAGCAACTTAATTAATTAATTAAAAATCATGGTCAAACCCAAATTAGGCTAAGTCAAATGCTCTCCTATTTTTAGTAAATTTAGGAGGGGCGTTTTGGTGATTTAAGTGGACGTCTTTAGGGTAATTCTTGGGACGTCTATATATTGATATTAGGTCAGTTTTAGACCACAATTACACGTCCAAATCAGAATTAAATGAAATTCTCTTAATCTCTCAAGAACACTCTCTTTTTCCAAACTCCATTGAAGAACAAGAAAAGCTTAAGGAAGAAAACGAAGGTTTCAAAGTTTCCATTCAGATTTTCGTGGATTCTTCATCTATAAGGTATGGCTTTTGATCCTTGAAACTTTTTTCATCAAGGAGCCCAACTTTCAAAGATGTTTTCTAAAGTTTTCAAAAGATGAATTGACCTTTTTCATGTTCTAGCCATGGGTTCTTGCATAAAAGGTTTTAAATCAATGTTTTAGAATTTAATTGATGTTAATGCAATGTTTTAAAGCTATAATTCTTATCAACCCATGCAAGCCATGCAAATTCCTATTTTGACTATTTTATGGGTTAAGTGATCATGTCTATATAATTATTAATTAATGAGTGGCTTCTTATGGGTTTTCTAATGATGTAAGAATTGTATTCAATTGATGTCTAATTGGTCTTAGTTTTTTAAATATATATTGAATTGACCTAGTTTCGTCTAGTATTATGATTTATACTTTGAATTGATATTCATGGTCATGGGTAAGGGCCTTATAGTATTGAATTGGATGATTTAGACATGGATTGAAGTGGTAAGAATGGATTGGTGGTACGCTGCCCTAATTCTCTTTATTTTAGGTTAATTCGACTTCGATTATTTGGTGAAGTATGATCATATCTATCTATATGTGAACAAGTGAAAGTATGTGTTCTTCTATGGATATTAGGTGATCATGTTGGATTATGACTATGTGTTTATGTGTGTAGTCTTAAAGTTGATACATGATTATTCCTACTTGACTATATTAGTATATGATGGTTATATTGATGATGTTATAGTAACGTATAGGATGACATAAAGATGATAAGGGTCATTCCTAAGTGCTTCAAAGAATGATATGTTATATGTGCTAATATGAATTAATGATGTGTCTTGTTTTGGTAGATTATGTCCCTTACTTGATACATGTAGATGATGAATATGAACATCTTGACTTAGTAGACTTAGGCACCTTTGTCTTGTATGTGTATGGATGAATGCTTAATGAAAGTCTAGGATCGGTAGACCTAAGATGGTGCCCTTCTAATCATGACTAATATGTGGAATCTTATATGTAGAAAGAAGGTTAAGAATGAGCTATCCATATAGACCATTGAATGGCAGCCCTAGTGGACCCATCTTTGGTAGGTGCATTATGACTAGGTAATGACTAAGAGATGGTACCTTTTCATATGTCCCTTATATTGAACTTACTCTATGAGAACAAAAGCTAGCACCGAGTGAATATGTTATGGTTTGTAGATCTACTTAAGAAGGAGACTAAAGTACAATGTACCTCTACTTGAGAATGAGACTAGAGTACATAAAAGACCTTGATATTCCTTAACCATGTGCCTACATGGGTTGTGTCTTACTTCTACCCTTGGCAAGTAGAACACCCTCCATCGTAGTAGGTTTATGACTCCGGATTCCATGCGTAGCTAGTATGGTCTATGTCGGTTATTGCCTATTCTCATCATGTGGAATACATACTAGTGTTGGATAAGTTCTAGGAAGTTTAGGTAGTGGAATGGGACGCTATCTAGACATTACATGACTAGACTTTGAAGATGTTAGTATGTGAGTCCCTAGGTCTTTCCAAGACCATTATGTGAAGTCTATAATGAATAAAATGTCTTCTAATTGACTTAATGAACGATCATGACTTTAGCTAACGTATGAGGAATAGAATGTGCTTTATCTAGGGTAGCTTTGAGGGTTGCTTAGGTAAGCTTGAAGAGGGTGTATGGGCGGTCTCTTCTTGTCCTACTTAGGTGAATCTTAGAGTAACCTTAGGTGGGGAGTAATTAAAGGAAAAAGGGAATGATCTTATCATAGGATAACCTTTGGTGAGAAGGATGCAAGTTAAAAGAGGTTACTGTAAAGTTGAACTTAGTTCACTGTAATGTTTTTCAATATTTGATAAAATGCTTATGTGATGTCTTGTATGTTTCTAAGGTGTTAAATGTTGTTCTTATACTTATACTATAATATTTTCATCAAAAAGAGCATGTTTTATACGAATGTCCGTTTCTCATGATTTTATGCATTACGCCATACTTAGTACAAGTGTTTGTACTAATTCCATACATTTTGTCTATCTCTAAAGGTGTAGGTGGCGTTTGAAAGGAGTCTCGAAGTTGAAGTTTGGATTATTGTTCATTCAAGCAAAGAGTTTGGTAGGTCCTCACTAGATCCGAGGACATCTTGATGTTTACTTTTCCTTATCGAAAGTATTGTAATAGACTTAGCTATTTTCTATATTAATATGTCTAAGATTGTGACTTTGTGACTTAGCCTTTCATTATGTTTTTCTATAAAAGAGATATTTTGGAGTATTATTATTTCGTATGAAAAGTTTTAATTCCGCACTACTTTTCATACATGTATGCAATGAATGGTACAAAAGGGCTTGTCATAAACCTCTGAGAGGTCGACGACGCCGGTCGCAATCCGAGATTGCACCCTAACTTCTAGGGTGTACTCTCGGGTCATGACACAGACTCAACTGGGATGGTGTCGGTACACTCTGAAGCAGCATGATCAGCCCCTTGGCTTGCTCTACCGTATCTTCCAGGTTCTTACCCAACAGCTGCACATCCAATTTGGGCCCTTTATTTGGTGCCGCCTCATTGGCCTCATCCCTTATGAGGCCTATGTCCACTGTCCCGGTAGGAGTACGGAGAACATCAATGTGCAAAAGGGGCACTCCAGCAGTCCTACACAACTGAAAAATCATACAGGCAAAAGGGTAAGTGGTCGAGGCCTTAAAATCCCTCTCATGGATGACAGACAGCAACAGTCTCGAAAAATCAATCTCGAACCTGGCGACCATAGCAGCTACCAAGACCATTCTATCCCACGTAAGGATGTTATCTGCAGCTGTGGGGGATAGGCGGTGCAGGACCAAAAGCCAGATAAACTTGGTCGCAAACGTGAGGTTGGCCTTCTTGATAAGGCCTCTAGGGTTCAGCACCCAGTCTGCGCCCTCACGGTCTATGGATATATGATGGGCAATCCACCTCTTGGTGGTCTCTCTCAGATCCTTGTCTCACTGGAAATAGCCCTGCTTGACCACATCCCACCTGTAGTCAAACTCGGTGGTGAGGGGAACCCTTTTGGCATCAGTATCCTCACCGTATAAGAAACGGCGACTGGCAGGCAAAGAGATATCCACCCGGCAGCCACGAACTTGAAGATCACTTAGTGGTGCCTGTTTGGCGGGGTTAGCCCGCCTATCCACAGAACCTCGGAGAGTCGCTACGTAAGCGGCGTAGAACTCTCGCACCATATCCTTACTGTAGCGCCCCACACTCCTAGCCATCCACTCAAGCTGGTGGCGGGTGAATAAATCATGTATCACAGGGACAGTGTGTAGACTCCCTGTAAGAACCCACCGCTTAACTGTCAGACTCCGAGTCATCACCCCATTATTGTTGAGCAGCTTAGCATCCCTGTTGATCTGGTACTGCCCCTCTACACACCAACGGTCAGGCTGATCAGCAACCGATGCAGGGTCCTCATGTCGGGGTGCCGGAGTAGACTCCGAACTCTGGGCCTCATCAAACGAGGCATAGTGTGCAGGTACATCCGGAAGAGTGGCTCCCTCTTATCCGGAACCTGAGGCAGTGGCCTCATTCGACCTTGTAGAGTGGGCCGACTCAGAACCGAAAGCCTTCTCCAAGCCAGACGCTTCCTCAGAACCCGAGGCAGACTCAGACGGTGTGCCGGTCAGTGTGCGCTCCTCATCAGACTGGGAGGCAATGACTACGCCAGACGCCACCTTCTTGGGCGTGCCCCGAGTGGCCCTAGCAGCTGGTGTCGGGTTTTGGGTTCCTGGTGGCACGTATTCGGGATCACACTTATCGTCAGACGAGGCAATCATCCGGTGGGAAGGTGCCACGGACTTGGACCATCCTCTGGAATAGACAATATCTGGCTTGTGGGCCAGTGGTATCTACAAAAGAGAGTTATTAGTTTCATTGGAATCAACCTACACACTCAATAGAAGCAAAACAAAATCGGAAAAACACAGGAAACATGTTAGTGCAGAACTGCAAACTCACCAAACGGGCACTATCGACGGCCCATCGATGAATCAACGGTCCGTCGATGAATCAACGGTCCGTCGATAGTGTCCGTCGATAGTGTCTGTCAATGGACACTTAGAAAATTTTTAGAAGACATTATTGATTAGAACTTTCAGTTAGAATCGACGGATGTGCAGAACAGCCCGTCGATCAATCGACAGACCATAGTCCATTTCCGTCGTCTGACACTTAGAATAAGTTTTTGCAATCACACAAAGAACACTTTCAGACAGAAACAACGGACGTGCAGAATGGCCCGTCGATCAATCAATGAACCGTTGTCCATTTCTGTCATCCTAGAGTTAGGCAAATACAGGGTGCAGCCATCGACGGACCGTCGATCGATGGTCTGTAGACGGGGTCTCATGTTGTCGATTAGAGAAAAGTTTTTCGGACAATCGTTGCACCCCTCAAATGGACAATATCAAGCATATACCAACACACAAAACATTCAAGAACCATCAGCAAACAAATTTGTCATTCCTAGGGCTTCGATTTTTTAAATTTCTATCCTAGATTATAAGAGACTCTCAAGCCCTAAGTCGGAAAACAACAAATCAAACAACATGCAGAGTTCATTTACACAGTTTGCACCCCCAACCCATTCACTTTCTATCATTCTAAGGGACATAAAACTCAATTTTAACAAGTTAATGCTATAAAGTTATCCCTAAGTCAAGACCTACATACAATCTATTTAATTTCTCAAGCAAATGAACTTGAATTCAGTGAGCAGATGAGAACGAAATACTTGTACTCTATAGTGGAGTGAATGCATGGGTGAATTTCAACAATAACCGACGTGCCCGCCTTCAACACCGACCGGAAAACGCTTGAATTGGGTGGGGAATTGGGGAACTATGGTTCTGGGAATTTTGAGGAGTGGAGAGAATCAGAAATCAGAAGGGAATTTGGAGTGATTAAATGTGGGAGTGAATGGGGGAATAAGTGAATAAAGGGAGGGAAACGGTTTGGGGAGAATTTGAAAAGGTGTGGGAGGGTAACTGAAAAGGCCTTATGTTAAATACCCGGTTGGGTCAGGTCGGGTCACGGATTTTAGGAACTTATGATTCCCCGTCGACGGACCGTAAGTCTGTCGACGGTCCATCGATTGATCCACAAGTTGTGCCCTAACTTAGATGACATTGGAAAATATACCTGGGATCGAAGGACACCATCGACTGTCCGTCGATGGGACGACAGCCCGTTGGTTAGTCCGTAGATCGGTGAACCAGACCAATTTCTGCAGATTTCTTGTGGTTTGGTCCCTGCACATTGAGCACCCAATAAGCTATTCTTTTTGTGTTTTCTAGATACTTTTTAGACACGGACCCTAATCTACTCTCTAGCCAACAGTCTACAAGAAATAAAAGAAAATTTAAACATGACATTGAGTAAAACCAAAAGAATGCAACTATTCCTACAAAGAAAAGAAAAACCTATTGTTGGATAGAGGATAGACATTGTGTTTCCTCCCAATAAGCGCTTGATTAACGTCGCGGCACGACGCAAGACTCTTGATTAATAAAACTTGATCAAGATGATATGCATGAACCATTTTATTGGCATTTTCCGCATGCCCGAGGTAGATCTTTATTCTTTGCCCATTTACCGTGAACCTTGCACCCTCCTTTTTCTCCAACTCAACTGCACCATGTGGGAACACTTTAGTGATCAATAATGGACAAGTCCATTTGGACTTGAGTTTGCCCAGAAACAAGCACAACCTAGAGTTAAACAAAAGCGCCAAGTCCCAACCGCAACTTCGCGCTTCTCAATATTTTGGTCATCTGCCTTTAAGAGAAACTCATAAAGCTCATTCAGTCTCTGTTCCGCTGCTTCATTCCAATCCATCTTCAGTTTCTTCATCGCCCACACGGCTTTGTGCTCTAATTCAACCGGCAAGTGACAAGCCTTCCCACATACAAGTTGGTATGGTGACATACCTATGGGAGTCTTGTATGCTGTCTGGTAGGCCCAGAGAGCATCATCAAGCCTCGTTGACCAATCCTTTCTACTAGCATTCACTGTTTTTGCCAGAATTTGCTTGATTTGTCTGTTTGACAACTGAAGTTGCCCACTAGTCTGTGGATGGTAAGGAGTGGCTACATTGTGGCGAACCACATATTTCTCCAATAACCCTTTGAACAACTTGTTGCAAAAGTGGGATCCCCCATCACTAATAATGGCCCTAGGAGTGCCAAATCTGGAAAATATGTTCTTTTTCAAGAACGCGGTGACACTCTTCCCTTCATTGTTTGCAAGTGCTATGGCTTCCACCCATTTTGACACATAATCCACCGCCACAAGAATATATTTCATCCCATGAGAACTCACAAACGGGCTCGTAAAATTAATGCCCTATACATCAAACAACTCAATTACTAGAATGGGATTCAAAGGGAGCTCTTGCCTCCTCGAAATACCTCCATTTCTTTGTCACTTATCACATGACATGGCGAACTCATGATCGTCTTAGTGGATGGTTGGCCAATAGTACCCACACTGCAAAATCTTATGGGTGGTACAGATACCACTATGATTGTCACACCCGGATCCTAGACCCCGGATGAGACCGGCGTCATTAACCTCTCAGAGGTCGCAAACAAGCTTCTTCTTAGCTTTCATCACAATCATACTGTTAAATTTTGTGGAAAATTAAAAAAATTTAACATACTAATGAAGTATACTTAGACTTCATACTTAAGATTTATAAAGACATACGATATTCTAAAACTGTCTCACATATATAGAAACCATCTAAGAGTGCAAATCTGGACTTAGCCAATAATAATCAATATGCCTCATGGGCCTTAATACAAAAGAATTCAAAGAACATAAATGGAAATCTAAAAACTAGTAAGTCTTCATAAATGTAACAACCCTAAAAATGAATAAGATAAATGCGTAAGGTGTCAAGAATGCTTGCGATTAGATCAAGGTTCACACGGATTGGTACGCGTTGAAACAAACCTCAGAAACCTTACTACGGCCAAGCCAACTAACTTGGGGAGTTATTTGAGCTTGGAAAGGTTGGAACCAACCATGTGAGGCTCTCAAAAATGAAAATTTAATTGAAAGAGTCTTTACCGGACTTAAAAGAGGAAATTTTATGGTTTGAGGGTCCAGGAGTAAAATGGTCTTTTCCAGGACAAGGGTGATATTGTAATTACCCTGAGAAATTAATTAATTAATTAATTAATTTAATTAAAAGATCAATTCGGTTTGGGGTGACCCGAAGTGACCCATTTTCGCAAATAGGGTGTCACTCGGGTTCGAGCCCCACTAGAAGCAATGAATTTATGATTTTATCATCAATTAAAATCTGATTTTTTTTTGTAAGGGAAAAATGGTCCTTTCACGTATAATTACATAAATCAGATTTTGTTTATTAAGGAGAGTCCTAAATTGACTAAGTCATCCCTTAATCCTAAACAACCTCACACATTTCACTCTCTCACGTTTATCACCTCTTCACGCTAAAAAACTCTCTTTCACGTTTGCTCTCTGCCAAATTAACGTGAAGAACTGAGAATACATTAAGAGTTCTTCACACTTGAAGAACTCACATGAACATTTGAGAAAAACAAAGTAACCAAAAACATCAAGGCAAAGAGAGGTTGTTCGTTGAGTGGTGTGTATGTTGAGGAGGCTTGGACTGATTTTGGAGAGGGCTTTGGGCCGCAAATTCATGTTTGAACAAGCAAATTAAAGTATGGGTTTCTTCTCTCTTGGTCCCTTTCCCAAGAGGCCCCTTACGATTCAAGATATTCACTCCGAAACTAGGGTTGTTTCCCCTTTGCATGTCCTTGTCACTAGCTCCCAATGATTTCGTAGGTTGGGTTTGTTTGCTGGTAGATTTAGGTATGTGTGATGTTTTATGTTGAATGTGAATATGTTTGTGTACGTGAAATCACGAAAATGTCAACCAATGTGTGATTGAAAAAAATGATGTGTGTGTGTGTTTGGCAGTGAGTTTAGCCACTGTTTTGAAGACGTGTAAAGCATGCTATTTCTTGTATTTGATATGTTAAAGTTGTGCATAATGTGATGTTCATATGGTGTGTGAAGTTACAAATTTTGAGTGAAAACGCTTGACTAAATGTAACCCCTAAACTACACCTAATTACATACTAAGTGCTTGGTGAAATGCCCTAAGAAACTAACATGAAAAGTTGATTAAAGGAAGCTAAAAACTATGAATGAATTTCCAGATTTGTGTACTCCAGTTTCGGTCAACAATGAGGTTAAAAATCTGGGTTTTTAAAATGAAAATAAAATAAGTGAGGTCAATGGGAATTGAACCCAAGACCTCACATGTTAAGGAAGCTAAAAACGTGAAGGGGGTTTAGGGGAATCGAACCCTTTAGCTACTGGTTTTCGCGAGAAAGGAAAAGAAAAAGGGGGCTGGGGGATTCGAACTCGCGACACTGGAGGAGAAAGAGGAGAAAAATAAATTAAATAAATAAATGGGAGGCGTGGGATTCGAACCCACGACCTCCAGGCAGCGAGTGAAAGAGGATAAAATAAATAAAAGAAAACGTGAGGCGTGGGAATCGAACCCACGACCTAAAGGCTGAAAAGGAGAAGGCGAAATTAACTAAAGAAATAAAGTGAGGCTGTGGGTTCGATCCCATAACCTCACTTCCACACGCCTAACTTAATGAATTTTTAATTAAAAATAAAAATAGGAGGCTGTGGGGGTTCGAACCCACCACCTCCCTATTCCAGCGAATAAATAACAAAAATAGAAGAGGCTTTGGGGGTTTGATCCCACAACCTCTTGTTTGGGCGAAAAGGGCAATGAGATGTTAATTAAAAAATAAAAAGGGGTTGTGGGGGTTCGAACCCACAACCCTTCGGCCAACTTAATAGGAAAACTAAGTAGAAAATTAATGATACAATGTTAATGTTGGGATTTAATCTAGAGTTCTAATATTATGAATATTAAAAATAAAATCAGCGAAAAATGTAAATGATATCCAAGTGATTCAAACTTGGGTTTCCTTGCCCAAACTTCAGTATTGATACATAAGTCATACGTGAACAAAATATCCAAGAATAATGCCACCTAATTAGATCGAAATCAAGATCTTGGCATATATAAAAGATACATAAGTCTTGTACTACATAATCTTAGGAATGTATGAATCACTTAACGAATTATGAATGAAGCCTCATGGATTGTGTGTATAGACTCATAATTCTAGCATACGTTTAAAAGTAAGTGAACCTAAGATGTATGTACTGAATGATGAAATGAACAATGAAATGATGAAACCGTAAAGGGGTTAAGTAAGGGTATGAAACACACTAATGGCCAAGTATATTGGCATATGATGAAATGAATATTCACGTAAAATGGGGTGAGTAATTATGAAGAGTAAATGTGCTAATGATAATGAATGTGGTGACAACATGATATGAGGCTAATGCAAATGATGAGAGAAATCTCAAATGAGCCTAAGTAAATGTTACAAAAACGTACTCACCTATGAGAGTGTAAGATAATGAAGAGACCAGTCTCTATGAACACTCTAATGAAAGTATTGAGATTAACACACTTAATACTAATGATGAGATGAGAAATCATCTAATAAGCTATGATGTCCTCATACTAGAAGCCAGCTTCCATGACGTATGAGTTGAATGTAATGGAACTTTATACTGAGCACCGATAGGCTAGCTATGAGAGGTGATGCCTACTTTCGAGAAGGGCGGAGGTTCATGTAACTCTCATGAGATGAGACTGTCCGGCTTGCCGGGTATGGGTCTTCTTATATCTCCTAGTCTTCGAACCTATACTGCCAATATAGGGATCTGGCGGGGTTAAATTCCCATGTACGCTAGCATGTTTTTGAGTCACTTTGGCCGGTGATTCCACCTCTTTTCAGTGTGGGGGAGACACTGGATTTCATGATGCTCACATGATCTATGTCGGTTAAAGTTAAAGTTCCCAATGAATGAATGAGGCCAGCCTCAAATGAAGCACATAATGAAATGAATGATACCAAAGGTGTTAGGATAGGATGATCAAGAGGTGAGCTAGACTCAGGTAATGACATTAGGTTATTCTTTATCATTGCACAGCAAACCCAATAAAAGTCTTAAACTACACCCTAGGTATAGCTAGTGTTCACACTGGCCTATGAACGAAATGAAATGAAGTACGTATGAATGAATGAAGCAGACTCTGTGTTTGCTAATGAAGACTCCCTAGTTGAGGTCCCACATGTTGAGCCCTCATTTTGGAAAGTCTTAATGTAAAGTCCATGATTCCAAGGTCTCATGTCATACGAATGAATGATATGAAAGAAGCTATGTGCTATATGTTATGTGCTATGATATGTGCTATGTGTAAGATGTTATGTGTTGTGTGCAATATGATATTTATGATGATGCATGTAACTCTCATGGCACGACTTTGTCAATCCAAATTTGAAAAGCTCACTGACTTTCCTAATCCAAATTTGGAAGGTTCACTAACTTTCCTAATCTCAATTTTGCAAGTCCAGTGACTTGACTTCCCATAATCATGTTGTTAGGAAAGAGCTATCTTTTCTCATGCATGTCCTTGGTGTGTGCTTGCACATACCCATACTTAGTATAAGTGTGTACTAACCCTATACAAACTCTACTATTTTAGGTGCAGGCATAAGTGGACGATAGAGCTACAGGATCATTGTTGCAGTTATCTGGACGTCCAGCATTCATCCGGAGTTGGTAGGTCCTCATGCTTTCGAGGATGCTGCCATTTATATTCTAGCTTAGTTTTAGAGTTGAGCTAGTGGATCATGTTCCACTAGTATTTCTTTCTTGTTTTATTCAGACATTGTATTGGTGCCATTTTGGCAAGTACATCTTTATTACTATATTATACTATTTCTTTCATTTGATGACTTAATATTATATGGTTGATGGTGAACAATCATGTAATGATGAGAATGCTTAATAAGTATGTTAAGAAACAAAAAGTTTAAAATTTTCCGCTAAAATTAACCTAGATGAAGTAAGAACGACGTATGTAGGCTTGTCTGCGACCTCTGAGAGGTCAACGACGCCGGTCTCATCTTGGGTCAAAATTCCAGTCGTGACAAAGTTGGTATCAGAGCCCTAGGTTAAAATCCGAGGAATATAAGTTCACATCAACCACATTGAGTAGTTTTTATGTCATGGTAGTGAAGTGCACCACTATCCTGGATTAGAGACTACATGATGCGTAGGAAAACTTCCCTTTTTCTGATCTTATCGTGCTTTTCCTAAAGTCTAATTTTTTGGTGTTATGAGCGTGTCTAACATCAATCTTTGTTGTTTTCATAGAATGAACACTAGGACGACTATTGGTCAGAGGAGAGGAGGTGCAGCTGCTGGGGGCAATCAGGTTCCACCCCAGGCTCCAGATGAAGTAGTGGCTATGCCAGTTAACCCAGCTGGGTTGACTGATGCTGAGGTGAGGGCATCTCTTGCCCAGATGGCACATGCCATTACTACGCACGCCCAGGCTATGACTGCCCAGGTCAACCGGCAGGATGTTCAGAGGGAGAACCCACCGGTTCGTAGCATGGCTGACAGGCTGAGAGACTTCACGAGGATGAATCCTCCTATCTTCACAGGGTCTAAGACTTCAGAGGACACCCAGGAGTTTGTGGATAAGGTGCATAAGATTTTGGTGCCTATGGGGGCCATAAATATTGAGAAGGCTGAGCTGGCTTCCTATAAGCTCAAGGATGTGGCACAGACTTGGTGCAAGATGTGGAAGGATAGCCGAGCTTTGGGCGGAGTTCCAGTCACTTGGGAGCTTTTTAAGAAAGCCTTTCTGGAGATATTCTTTCCCAGAGAAATGAGGGAGGCCAAGGTTGAGGAGTTCATCAACCTTAAGCAGGGACCTATGACAGTCAGGGAGTATTCCCTGAAGTTTGTTAAGCTATCCAGATATGCTACTTTCCTTAGTATCTAACAGCAAGGATAAGGTGAGTACTGAAGTTTGTTAAATTATCCAGGTATGCTACTTCCCTTGTGTCTAACAACAGTGATGAGATGACCAGGTTCCTCACATGAATCAATGGAGATCTGGAGGAGGAGTGTCGGTCTGCGATGCTCCATGATAACATGGACCTCTCCAGGTTGATGGTGCATGTCCAGCCGGTAGAGGAGAGCCGTAAAAAGAGGGGTATTCGTGATGCTAGGAGGCCTAAGCCTCAAGAGCAGGCAGGTCCCAGCCATAGAGGCCACAGAAACAATTTTGGCGTCTGTGAGCAGCCCAAGTTTAAGAAGGGGCAACAGAGTTCTGGGAACTCTAACTCTCAGAGGAGTACAACACCTAGAGGAGGCAGACCTGAGCCCAAGAGGGGCAATGGAGGTGAGATGCAGCGTCCTAAGAAGAACTGCGCTAAGTATGGCTGAGCTCATAGTGGATAGTGTAGACAGGGCACTAATGCCTGCTTCAGTTGCGGAAAGAGTGGGCACATGGTTAGAGACTGCCCACAGAACAGAGGTCAGGCTAGAATGCTCAGCCTAGGCCTAATCCACAGGGTGCAGCATTAGCCGAGCCTCCTAAGAAGAACAGGTTATATGCCCTGAAGGGCAGGGAGGAGCAGGAGAAGTCCGCTGATGTGGTCACAGGTATGCTGCAAGTATTCTCAACTTCTGTTTATGCTTTACTTGATCCAGGGTCTACGCTTTCCTTTGTAACTCCTTTGCTTGCTCTCACTTTTGAGATATTGCCTGAAGTTCTGCATGATCCTATAGTGGTTAGTACACCTTTAGGAGAAAATGTAAGAACTGATAGAGTATACAAGGGTTGCCCAATAGTTGTAAGTGGTAAGACTATGTGTGCAGACTTGGTTGAGTTACCCATGCATGATTTAGATGTTATTCTTTGCATGGACTGGCTTCACAGTTGTTATGCTTGCTTGGACTGTCGTAGTAGAGTGGTCAGATTTTGTTTCCCTAATGAAGAGGATCTAGTCTGGGAGGGGTACAACTCGAGTCGTCCTAACCTCTTGATTACAAACCTTAAGGCCAATAAAATGATGTCAAAGAGGTTACTGTGTCATCTTGTGAGTGTTAATGATTTAGATCATGATATTCCTTCCATACACTCAGTGCCTGTAGTGAATGAGTTCCTAGATGTACTTCCTGATGATTTGCCTGGAGTCCCTCCCCCTCGAGAGATTGATTTTGGTATCGACTTAGAACACGATACTAAACCAATTTCCATTCCTCCTTACAGAATGGCTCCAGCTGAACTCAAAGAGTTGAAGCTGCAGTTAAAAGATCTCACTGATAAGGATTTCATTCAGTCGAGCATATCCCCTTGGGGAGCTCCAGTGTTGTTTGTGATAAAGAAAGATGGAACCCTTAGAATGTGTATCGATTATCGGAAGCTCAACAAAGTCACTATAAAGAATAAGTATCCACTCCCCAGAATAGATGATTTGTTCGATCAACTCCAAGGGTCTAGTTTCTTCTGTAAGATTGATCTTCTTTCAGGGTATCATTAGATTAGGGTTAGGGATGGAGATATCACAAAGACAGCCTTTTGTACCCGCTATGCTCACTATGAGTTTCTAGTCATGTCATTTGGTCTCACGAATGCACCTGCTGCATTTATGGACCTCATGAACCGAGTCTTCCGTGAATACCCTGACTATTTTGTCATAGTATTCATTGATGACATCCTCATCTACTCTAGGAACAAGGAAGAGCATGAACAACATTTGAGACTAACCTTGCAGGTACTTAGACAACATCAGCTGTATGCCAAATTCAGCAAGTGTGAATTTTGGATTAGATCAGAGACCTTCCTGGTCATGTTGTGTCCGATCAGGGCGTGGAGGTGGATCCCAGGAAGACTGAGGCTGTAAAGAACTGGCCAAAGCCTCTTACTCCCACTGATATCCGTAGCTTTTTGGGATTGGCTGGTTACTACCGCAGGTTTGTGGAGGGCTTTTCTTTCATTTCTACCCCATTGACAGCTTTGACGAAGAAGAAAGCCAAGTTCGAGTGGACGGAGACTTGTGAGAGGAGTTTCCAGGAGCTCAAGGACAGACTCACTTCAACCCCGGTGCTTACTTTGCCTAAGTGTGGTGAGAATTACACTGTTTACTGTGATGCATCTAGGGTTGGTCTGGGTTGTGTTCTTATGCAGGTTTGTAAGGTGATAGCCTATGCGTCCAGACAACTCAAGGCTCATGAGAAGAATTATCCCACTCATGACCTGGAGTTGGCAGCTGTGGTGTTTGCACCGAAGCTGTGGAGGCACTACTTGTATGGAGTGCATGTGGATGTATTCACTGACCACAAGAGTCTCTAGTACGTGTTCACACAGAGGGAGTTGAATCTACGTCAGCGGAGATGGTTGGAGCTGTTTAAGGATTATGACATGAATGTGCACTACCATCCAGGTAAGGCTAGTGTTGTAGTTGATGCTTTGAGTAGGATGAGCATGGGAAGTACAGCCCACGTTGATGATGAGAAGAAGGAGTTGGTGAAAGATGTACACAGACTGGCTAGACTGGTGTGCGATTGGTTGACTCTACTAGTGGGGATGTTTCAGTTCATCCTAGTTCTGAATCATCCTTGGTAGTTTAAGTCAAGCAGGGTCAGCATCTAGACCCTGTGTTAATGGAGCTGAAGGACTCAATGCTGATGAAGATGAATGAGTCTTTCGCTTTGGGAGGTGATGGCATACTTAGGTATCAGGACAGGCTGTGTGTACCAGATGTGGATGATTTGCGGACCAGGATTGTTGCAGAGGCCCATGGTTCCAGATATTCCATACATCCAGGTTCCACCAAGATGTATCATGATCTTAAGAAGATTTATTGGTGGGATGGCATGAAGAAGGACATTGCAGAATATGTGGCTAAGTGTCCTAATTGTCAGCAGGTTAAGGCAGAGCATCTTAAGCCTGGCGGTCTGACTCAGATTATTGAGGTTCCGACTTAGAAGTGGGAGGCCATTAATATGGACTTCGTGGTTGGTCTTCCGAGGACTAGGAGGCAGCATGACTCCATATGGGTTATTGTGGACAGATTGACTAAGTCTGCTTACTTTATCCCTGTGAAGTCTACTTACAGAGCCGAGAATTATGCGACACTCTACATTGATGAGATTGTGAAGATGGCATGGGATTCCTTTGTCTATCATTTCAGATAGAGGAACTTAGTTTACTTCACATTTCTGGAGATCTTTCCAGACGAGCTTTGGCACGCAGGTAAAGCTTAGCACTACCTTTTATCCTCAGATAGATGGGCAGGCAGAGCACACCAATCAGACATTGGAGGACATGTTGAGAGCGTGCGTGATTGACTTCAGAGGTAGCTCGGATGACCATCTGCCCTTAATAGAGTTCTCGTATAATAATAGCTATCACTCCAGCATTGGGATGGCACTGTTTGAAGCACTGTATGGTAGGAGGTGTAGATCTCCAGTTGGGTGGTTCAAGGTTGGAGAGTCATCCATTTTGGGTCCAGAGATCATTCATGAGGCCTTAGAGAAGATCAGAGTGATTAGGGACAGGTTGGCTACCGCTTACAGTCGGTAGAAGTCATATGCAGATAACAGAAAACGGACCTTAGAGTTTGATGTTGGTGACCAGGTTTACTTGAAGATATCACCTATGAAACGGGTGATGAGGTTTGGTAGAAAAGGGAAGCTGAGTCTGAGGTATGTTGGGCCATATGAGATCATGCAGCGTGTGGGGGAGGTGGCCTATGAGTTAGCATTGCCTGCGGAGCTAGCTTCTGTTCATCCAGTCTTTCATGTCTCAATGTTGAAGAAGTGCCTAGGTGATCCAGCATCGATTCTACCTATTGAAGGTTTGGGGGTTGGTGAAGACTTGTCGTATGAGGAGGTACCTGTTGAGATCTTAGACATGCAGGTTAAGTGGCTGAGGAACAAAGAGATTGCCACATTGAAGGTATTGTGGAGAAATCATCTTGTTGAGGGTGATACGTGGGAGGCTGAGGCCGACATGAGATCCTGCTATTCTCATCTTTTCAGCTCTTGAGGTTAGACTTCCTACTCTTAAGTCTATGTTTCCTTATCTCTCCGTATTTTGTTGTTGTTGTTTGACTGTGCATAGTGATTTTGTTATGATCTGAATGGGATTACGATATGTAATGGTAGTGTCATTCGGGGACGAATGTTCCTAAGGGGGGGATAATGTAACAACCCTAAAAATGAATAAGATGAATGCTTAAGGTGTCAAGAATGCTTGCGATTAGATCAAGGTTCACACGGATTGGTACGCGTTGAACCAGACCTCAGAACCCTTACTACGGCCAAGCCAACTAACTTGGGGAGTTATTTGAGCTTGGAAAGGTTGGAACCAACCATGTGAGGCTTTCGAAAACGATAATTTTATCGAAAGAGTCTTTACCAGACTTAAAAGAGGAAATTTTAAGTTTTGAGGGTCCAGGGGTAAAATGGTCTTTTCCAGGACAAGGGTAATATTATAATCACCCTGAGGAATTAATTAATTAATTAATTAATTTAATTAAAAGATCAATTCGAGTTGGGGCGACCTGAAGTGACCCATTTTCGCAAATAGGGCGTCACTCGGGTTCGAGCCCCACTAAAAGCAATGAATTTATGATTTTATCATCAATTAAAATCTGATTTGTTTTGTAATGGCAAAATTGTCCTTTCACGTATAATTAAATAAATCAGATTTTTGTTTATTAAGGAGAGTCCTAAATTTACTAAGTCATCCTCTAATACTAAACAACCTCAAACGTTTCACTCTCTCACGTTTATCACCTCTTCACGCTCAAAAGCTCTCTTTCATGTTTGCTCTCTGCCAAATTAACATGAAGAACGGAGAATACATCAAGAGTTCTTCACACTTGAAGAACTCACATGAAAATTTGAGAAAAACAAAGTAACCAAAAACGTCAAGGCAAAGAGAGGTTGTTCGTCGAGTGGTGTGTACGTTGAGGAGGCTTTGACTGATTTTGGAGAGGGCTTTGGGCCGCAAATTCATGTTTGAACAGGCAAATTAAGGTATGGGTTTCTTCTCTCTTGGTCCCTTTCCCAAGAGGCCCCTTACGATTCAAGATATTCACTCCTAAATAGGGTTGTTTCCCCTTTGCATGTCCTTGTCACTAGCTCCCAATGATTTCGTAGGTTGGGTTTGTTTGCTGGTAGATTTAGGTATGTGTGATGTTTTTATGTTGAATATGAATATGTTTGTGTGCGTGAAATCACGAAAATGTCAACCAATGTGTGATCGAAAAAAATGATGTGTGTGTGTGCGTTTGGCAGTGAGTTTAGCCACTGTTTTGAAGACGTGTAAAGCATGCTATTTCTTGTATTTTATGTGTTAAAGTTGTGCATAATGTGATGTTCATATGGTGTGTGAAGTTATAAATTTTGAGTGAAAACGCTTGACTAAATGTAAACCCTAAACTACACCTAATTACATACTAAGTGCTTGGTGAAATGCCGTAAGAAACTAACATGAAAAGTTGATGAAAGGAAGCTAAAAACTATGAATGAATTTCCAGATTTGTGTACTCTAGTTTCGGTCAAAAATGAGGTTAAAAATCTGGGTTTTTAAAATGAAAATAAAATAAGTGAGTTCAATGGGAATTGAACCCAAGACCTCACATGTTAAGCAGGCTAAAAACGTGAAGGGGGTTAAGTGGAATCGAACCCTTTAGCTACTGGTTTTCGCGAGAAAGGAAAAGAAAAAGGGGGCTGGGGGATTCAAACTCGCGACACTGGAGGAGAAAGAGGAGAAAAATAAATTAAATAAATAAATTGGAGGCAGGGGATTCGAACCCACGACCTCCAGGCAGTGAGTGAAAGAGGATAAAATAAATAAAAGAAAACGTGAGGCATGGGAATCGAACCCACGACCTCAAGACTGAAAAGGAGAAGGCGAAATTAACTAAAGAAATAAAGTGAGGCTGTGGGGGTTCGATCCCACAACCTCACTGCCACACGCCTAACTTAATGAATTTTTAATTAAAAATAAATATAAGAGACTGTGGGGGTTCGAACCCGCCACCTCACAGCCTCAGCGAAATTAAAGTTTAAATAAGGAGGTTGTGCGGGTTCGAACCCACAACCTCCCTATTCCAGCGAATAAATAACTAAACTAGAAGAGGCTGTGGGGGTTTGATCCCACAACCTCTTGGTTTGGGCGAAAAGGGCAATGAGATGTTAATTAAAAAATAAAAAGGGGTTGTGGGGGTTCGAACCCACAACCCTTCGGCCAACTTAAGAGGAAAACTAAGTAGAAAATTAATGATACAATGTTAATGTTGGGATTTAATCTAGAGTTCTAATGTTATGAATATTAAAAATAAAATCAACGAAAAATGTAAATGATATCCAAGTGATTCAAACTTGGGTTTCCTAGCCCAAACTTCCGTATTGATACATAAGTCATACGTGAACAAAATATCCAAGAATAATGCCACCTAATTAGATCGAAATCAAGATCTTGGCATATATACAAGATACATAAGTCTTGTAATACATAATCTTAGGAATGTATGAATCACTTAACGAATTATGAATGAAGCCTCATGGATTGTGTGTATAGACTCATAAGTCTAGCATACGTTTAACAGTAAGTGAACCTAAGATGTATGTACTGAATGATGAAATGAACAATGAAATGATGAAACCCTAAAAGGGTTAAGTAAGGGTATGAAACACACCAATGGCCAAGTATATTGGCATATGATGAAATGAACATTCACGTAAAATGGGGTGAGTAATTATGAAGAGTAAATGTGCTAATGTTAATGAATGTGGTGACAACATGATATGAGGCTAATGCAAATGATGAGAGCAATCTCAAATGAGACTAAGTAAATGTTACAAAAATGTACTCACCTATGAGAGTGTAAGATAATGAAGAGACCAGTCTCTATGAACACTCTAATGAAAGTATTGAGATTAACACACTTAATACTAATGATGAGATGAGAAATCATCTAATGAGCAATGATGTCCTCATACTAGAAGCCAGCTTCCATGACGTATGAGTTGAATGTAATGGAACTTTATACTGAGCACCGATAGGCTAGCTATGAGCGGTGATGCCTACTTTTGGGAAGGGCGAAGGTTCACGTAACTCTCATGAGATGAGACTGTCCGGCTTGCCGGGTATGGGTCTCCTTATATCTCCTAGTCTTCGAACCTATACTGCCAATATAGGGATCTGGCGGGGTTTAATTTCAATGTACGCTAGAATGTTTTGAGTTACCTTGGCCGGTTTTTCCACCTCTTTTCGGTGTGGGGGAGACACTGGATTTCATGATGCTCACATGATCTATGTCGGTTAAACTTAAAGATCCCAATGAATGAATGAGGCCAGCCTCAAATGAAGCACATAATGAAATGAATAATACCAAAGGTGTTAGGATAGGATGATTAAGAGGTGAGCTAGACTCAGGTAATGACATTAGGTTATTCTTGATCATTGCACAGCAGACCCGATGAAAGTCTTAAACTACACCCTAGGTATAGCTAGTGTTCACACTGGCCTATGAATAAAATGAAATGAAATACGTATGAATGAATGAAGCAGACTATGTGCTTGCTAATGAAGACTCCCTAGTTGAGGTCCCATATGTTGAGCCCTCATTTTGGAAAGTCTTAATGCCAAGTCCATGATTCCAAGGTCTCATGGCATATGAATGAATGATATGAAAGAAGCTATGTGCTATATGTTATGTGCTTTGATATGTTCTATGTGTAAGATGTATGTGTTGTGTGCAATATGATATTTATGATGATGCATGTTACTCTCATGGCACGACTTTCCTAATCCAAATTTGGAAAGCTCACTGACTTTCCTAATCCAAATTTGGAAGGTTCACTAACTTTCCTAATCTCAATTTGGCAAGTCTAGTGACTTGACTTCCCATAATCATGTTGTTAGGAAAGAGCTATCTTTTCTCATGCATGTCATTGATGTGTGCTTGCATATACCCATACTTAGTACAAGTGTGTACTAACCCTATACAAACTCTACTATTTTAGGTGCAGGCACAGGTGGACGATAGAGCTAAAGGATCATTGTTGCAGTTATCTGGACGTCCAGCATTCATCCGGAGTTGGTAGGTCCTCATGCTTTCGAGGATGCTGCCATTTATATTCTAGCTTAGTTTTAGAGTTGAGATAGTGGAGCATGTTCCACTAGTATTTCTTTCCTGTTTTATTCAGACATTGTATTGGTGCCATTTTGGCAAGTACATCTTTATTACTATATTATACTATTTCTTTCATTTGATGATCTTAATATTATATGGTTGATAGTGAACAATTATGTAATGATGAGAATGCTTAATAAGTATATTAAGAAACAAAACGTTTCAAATTTTCCGCTAAAATTAACATAGATAAAGTAAGAACGACGTATGTAGGCTTGTCTGCGACCTCTGAGAGGTCAACGACGCCGGTCTCATCTGGGGTCTAGATTCCAGTCGTGACAATAAAGTTGGAATATAGATGATAGTGTCCCGAACACGAGGACCTACCAAGACTTGGAGAAATAGTTCCAACCTTCTTCAAATCGACCTGCTTAACTTCAATGGGCGGAACCTACAGTTGTAGTAATATAAAGTAATAGGGTTAGTACGCCACATGTACTAAGTATGGGTATATTCACATAACACATAGGGACATGCATGAAAAAGGATCATTAAAACTCTCTTTACAAAACATGCTAAGTCATATGAAAGTCTCCAATGCACATACGATATAACATATACAAGTTAAAGCATGATCATAATCAATAAATCTTCTTATAGAGTCATGTTAACATTTCATATTCAATAAGTCATATAAGCATAATATATAAAACACTTACCAATGATCTCATCCCCAACCTACAAGTGCAATGGTCATGTGAAGCCCCATAACCCCACATAACCAAGTAGATAAGATAGGAGACCAAATAACGTATTCATCATAATGACTAACATTCATATAAGAGTAACATCATATATCATAAACATATATCTTTCATATCATCATATTACATAAGAACAATCTCCTAGGACTTCCCTTAGAGTCAACTTGTGCAACGACTAGGTAGCGTCCCATTCCACTACCTATACTAAGCAAACTCCTCAAGTCACTCTAGTCAACGTTCATTTACTTGTCTTTCATTTTACATGAGGGAACATTAGAGGTGGTCTACCGGCCAAAGTAGAACCGAACATGACGTAGCTTTCTAGGTGGATCCACTAGCTAGTGTCCTATGCTGGTAGCATAGTTCAAGAACCAGGAGATGTATTAGAGACCTATAGTTCCACATTACATGGCAGCCTCAATCTCATGAGAATCATTGTGAACCTACCTTCCCTCTAGGGAAGGGACACTTCCTATATCTAGTTCATGGGTGCTTAGCTTAAGTCCCTTTCTTGAAATAACCTTTAAGTTTTCCTTTATCATAAACTTATCATAGGTCATAGGATATTATCTATATGAGCTCTTTTAGATTAGATGAGAATTGTCCTTTCATCGTAACCTTTTTTTTGTGACATTTACATGGCATAATCATCTTGTGTAAAGCATACAGTAGAGTATCATAACTTTCATATTCGTATTCTTATCATAATCTCACAAGTACCATGTTCATAGCCGAGCATATTTTCATAGCAGCATCATACATACTTTTCATAACATAGCATCAAAGTTTATAGGCTAACATAAATATTTAGAGTAATCACACTTAGAAGACTTACCTCTTGCTTCCAAGAATCTTATTTATCATTTAATATTCATAATCATACATAGTGGAATACTCAATGACATAATCAAGAACAACTCATAAAATCATGTACAAGATCAATGCATAGCATAGGAGAAGGTAAATGGGTCATTAAAGGGTTCATTCAAAACTTAAATTCTAACCCTAACGTTTTCACGTTATCAAACATTACAAACAACCCATTCGAAACATAGATAAAGATCATGTATCACACGACATTCAAACATTATCAATCAATTACTCAACAATTCCTGCGAAATTTATATAGAAAATGTTTACTTTTCATTGAAAATCATAAATCTAGGGTTAGGAAGAAAATCAGTTTTGTAGAGTAAAAGCTCTAGTATTTGAAGTTCTTGAAAACTTATCTTGAAGGACCTCTTGGGGAAAGGAATCCCAAGAGTGAAAAACCTATACCAAATAGATGAAGAATCCACGAAATCTGATTGGAAACTTCGAAACCTTCGTCTTCTTACTTAAGCTTTTCTTGTTCTTCAATGGAGTTTGGCAAAAGAGAGCGTTCTTGAGAGATTGGGAGAAATTTTCGTTTGATCTGATTTGGGACGTGTAAAAGTGGTCTAAAACTGACCTAATATCAATATATAGTCTTCCCATGAATTACCCTAAAGACCCTCCACTTAAATTACCTAAAAGGCCCTCCTAAATCGACTAAAACTAGGAGAGCATTTGACTAAGGGTTTTGGGTTTGACTAGGAATTAAATTAATTAATTAAGTTACTAATTTAATTAATTAAGTGACCTAGGGTAATACTAAAGTAACCTAAGTCGTTACGACCATAACCAACCCCTTTGGACCATCCTAAGTTAGGTACTAGGATGTTTCTTTAGTTAGTTACTCGTCTAGTGTCACTCGGTTAGGTCTTAGGATTCCGGGCACACTAGTTAGTTTATTTTAGTTAGTCCTAGGTTGGTTAGTTAGTTGGGTAGGTTAGTTAGAACCTAGGTTTGGTTAGGAAACTCGGACCCACGTGGCTTGATCCGACACGCCTGTTCCCTAACCGTCCTAACCGAATTGGTTGGTCTTGTCTCTCAGCCGGTTGCACATGTGCTTGCACATCTGCTTGCACATGTGTTGCTGTTCACTTTCCTCAATCCGCGCATTCTGGAAAGTTCACTTCTTGTCGAAGGATCCTCACTATGTACTTGGGCGCTCTTAATCTACACTATCATTTTAAATGATCATGAGCTATGGTACCTAGGCTTGACACTTGGATGCCTAGTACCTAATGTGTGAAAGCAACGAGGCTAAGAATTGAAGTGATTAAGAATTTTAGCTTAGGATCTTCATTGCAGGTACAATTCCTAAACAACCTTGAATTGGAGCATTTGAACATCAAAGTGTATTTTTAAGTTATAAGTTACTTGTGTATACATAGAAATTTGCTAACACCCTTAAGCCAATATTCTCCAACATGTCCAATATTACTAAATATTGGGCATTGGGATGCCTATGTACCCCAATACATATTCTTAAAACCTAATAGGCTATTCACTAGACAAGTACATTTTCTGGAATATTACATTATGCCCCCCCCCCCCAGGAACATTCGTCCCTGAATGACACTAAAAAAGTTTGGAGGGTAAGGAATAGACTCAATACTAGAAGCACAACCATGCATCACATAACATATCATTACACTTAGCACTTAATTTATGATGCACAAACATATAAGAGCTACATATTCAGAACACATAGTGAGGAATTTCCATCTCAACCTTATCATAAGCTCAAAATGCATCAAAGAGTTACCATGCTATCAATCTTCTTAAGATAACAACAAAACAACAAAATCTCAAGAAAACATATGCATACAAGTTTCACATAAGTGCAAGAATAAAGTATGAAAATATCTTCTTAAAACTCTAGTTGGTACTATTTTTTACCAAAACATGAGCCTATTTGGTAAACAAGTTAAAAAAAAATTTCATTCTTGTTAAATTGGGCATGAAGTCTTTATAAGCCAATCTTTATTGGTTATGCACATTCTTTGATTATTTGCATAATATATAGTTCTTGGGTCATATATTCATACTCCAATATTGTCATAAACCAATAACTTATTACAACTTCATTCTTATCAAACACTGATGATTTGTCATTCTCATGCTTTGCTTACTTAGTTCACCTTGAACTTACATTTCTTCTTCTTTGATCTCACCTTCACTTTGAACATGCTAGGTTAACTTAGGATAATCATTTAATAATTCCATTGGGATCTTTTTGTGCAATGACTAAAAATGACTTACATCATTACTTAGTCTAACCTCACCCTTTGGTCATCCTATACGAACACCCCTCATCTTCCTACTTGTTTGTTTCTTTCTTTCTTACTGAAATCTTGAGTATTATAAATACTACTAGAATCGAAAATAGGGAGAACTAGAGAGGTTAAAATTCAACAATTTCATTGGGAACAACCCTAGTTTCGGTTTTATTGAATTCAATACGTTTGAAAAGCCTCATTTATCCTCACCACATGGTATAAACAACCCTTGGATATCATCTTACAAGCCTTTAAACACGAAATAATTTAACCCCTTAGCATAGAATTTCCCCCCTTCCACTCTAGAATAGGTTCATTAGGGAATTGAAACTTAACTACCCTTGTTCTACAATCTACGAAAGCAAAACAATCATGAAGCCAATCCATACCCAAGATGATATCAAAATCAAACATGTTAAGTTCTACCAAATCAACAAGAGTAACTCTATTGGGCAGCATGACAGGGCATTTCCTATAGACTCTTTTTGCAGCTAAAGAGTCACCCATTGGGGTACTAACGGAAAAGGGCTCAATCAAAACATAGGGAAGTATATCAACTTCCTAGCTACCAAAGGTGTAATGAAAGAAAGAGTAGCACCTAGGTAAAGCAAAGCATAAACATTAACAGAGAAAACTTGTAACATACCCTTCACAACGTCGGGGGAGCTTTCTTGCTCACCCCTAGCCTTGAGTGCATAGAAACTGTTTATTTTTGGAGCTTCATAATTAGGACCGCTTGGTTGGGCTTGACTATTACCCTTACTTTGACTTCTTACATTAGAAAAATTTTTCACCATAAGGCCACCCTTGCCACAACCATAGCAACTATTAGATCCAATAAGACATTCGCCCCCAAGCTTCGTATCACACTTACCACAAGTTTGTCTTTCTCTTGGTGGATCAACATTTCTCCCCTCATGAGGTTTAGGATTAGAACCTCTATCATTGTTATTCTTGGAGAAATATGAAGGAACTTGGTTTGAAAACCTCTTCTTAAACTTAGGCTTGTCTTGAACATCAAGCCTACTTTTAGGAGAACCACTCTCAATAGACTTTGCCTTCTTATCTTCCCTATTCCTCTTTCTTAGGCGGATTTTCTCAACCTGTTGAGAATGAACCATCAACCTAGAAAGATCCATATTGTCATGAAGCATGGCTGCACGAAATTCTTCTTCAAGCTCTTCGGACAGGCCCGTTACATAACGGTTCATTTCATCCCTAGCATTAGAAACCAAAGAAGAAGCATATTTGGACAGCTTAGTGAACTTCAAGGAGTATTCCTTAACACTCAGACCTCCTTGACGAAGGTTGATGAACTCCTGTACCTTAGCTTCTCTTTGCTCCCTTGGGAAGAACCGATCAAGAATGGAATTAGATTCTCAAATACACATCATGTCAAAGCTCTAGAGAAACGACATAGGATTATTAAGAAAATAGAAGTTTCCTAATCATCACAATAGTCCTCGTCCACAATTTTGGCGCGCTGCACAAGCATGAACAATACACTAGGTAATGTGGTTTAGTGAGACATTAATCCTAAGGATATTTAACCTCGTGCTCTGATACCAAGTTTAAGATTCCATTTAACCTCATGCTCTGATACCAAGTTTGTCACACCCGGATCCTAGACCCCGGATAAGGCCATCGTCGTTAACCTCTTAGAGGTCGCAGACAAGCCTTTTCTTAGCTTTGATCACAATCATTGAGTTAAATTTTGCGGAAGATTAAAAATTTTTAACATACTAATGAAGTATACTTCGACTTCATACTTAAGATTTATAAAGACATATGATACTCTAAAAATGTCTCACATATATAGAAACCATCTAAGAGTGCAAATCTGGACTTAGCCAATAATAGTCAATATGATGTATGGGCCTTAATACAAAATAATCCAGCGAACATAAATGGAAATGAAAAAACTAAGTCTTCATAACGCTGGAATATAGATGATAGCATCCCAATCATGAGGACCTACCAAGACTTGGAGAAATAGTTTCAAGCTTCTTCAAATCGACCTGCTTAACTTCAATGGGCGGAACCTACAGTTGTAGTAATATAAAGTAATGGGGTTAGTACGCCACATGTACTAAGTATGGGTATATGCACATAACACATAGGGACATGCATGAAAAAGGATTATTTAACATCTCTTTAGAAACATGTTAAGTCATATGAAAGTCTTTAATTCACATACCATATAACATATACAAGTTAAAGCATGATCATAAACAACAAATCTTCTCATAGAGTCATGTTAATATTTCATATTCAATAAATCATATAAGCATAATATATAAAACACTTACCAATGATCTCATCCCCAACCTACAAGTGCAATGTTCATGCGAAACCCCATAATCCCACATAACCAGGTAGATAAGATAGGAGACCAAATAACGTATTCATCATAATGACTAACATTCATATAAGAGTAACATCATATATCATAAGCATATATCTTTTATATTATCATATTACATAAGAACAATCTCCTAGGACTTCCCTTAGAGTCAACTTGTGCAATGTCTAGGTAGCATCCCATACCACTACCTATACTAAGCAAACTCCTCAAGTCATCCTAGTCAACGTTCATTTACTTGTCTTTCGTTTTTCATGAGGGAACAGTAGCATTAACCGACATAGACCATGTGAGCTAAACATGGAATCCAGTGTCTTCCCCACACTGAAAAGAGGTGGTCTACCGGTTAAAGTAGAACCGAACATGACGTAGCTTTCTAGGTGGATACACTAGCTAGTATCCTATGGTGGAAGCATATTTCAAGAACTAGGAGATATATTAGAGACCCAAGTTCCACATTTCATGGCAGCCTCAATCTCATAAGAATCATTGTGAACCTACCTTCCCGCTAGGGAAGGGACACTTCCCATATCTGGTTCATCAGTGCTTAGCTTAAGTCCCTTTCTTGAAATAACCTTTAAGTTTTGTTTTATCATAAACTTATCATAGGTCATAGGAGATTATCTCCTTGTATAACATGATCATAAGCTCTTTTAGATTAGATGAGAATTCTCCTTTCATCGTAACCTTTTTTTTGTGAGATTTACATGTCATAATCATCTTGTGTAAAGCAGACAAGAGAGTATCATAACTTGCATATTTGTATTCTTATCATAATCTCACAAGTAACATGTTCATAGCCCAGCATATTCTCATAGAAACATCATACATACTTTTCATAACGTAGCATCATAGTTTAGAGGCTAACATAAATATTTAGAGTAATCACACTTAGAAGACTTACCTCTTGTTTCCAAGAATCTTATTCATTGCAATATTCATAATCATATATAGTGAAAGACTCAATGACATAATCAAGAACAACTCGTAAAATCGTGTACAAGATCAATGCATAGCATAGGAGAAGGTAAACAGGTCATTAAAGGGTTCATTCAAACCTTAAATTCTAACCCTAACGTTTTCACGTTATCAAACAGCACCAAAAACCCATTCGAAACCATCACATCGAGAAAGATCATGTATCACACTACATTGAAACATTATCAATCAATTACTCAACAATTCGTGCGAAATTGAATATAGAAAACGTTTACTTTTCATTGAAAATCATAAATCTAGGGTTAGGAAGAAAATCCATTTTGTAGAGTAAAAACCCTAGTATTTGATGTTCTTGAAAACTTATCTTGAAAGGACCTCTTGGGGAAAGGAATCCCAACAGTGAAAAACCCATACCTTATGGATGAAGAATCCACGAAATCTGATTGGAAACTTCGAAACCTTCGTCTTCGTCCTTAAGCTTTTCTTGTTCTTCAATAGAGTTTGGAAAAAGAGAGTGTTCTTGAGAGATTGGGAGAAATTTTCGTTTGATCTGATTTGGGACGTGGTAAAGTGGTCTAAAACTGGCCTAATATCAATATATAGTCATCTCATGAATTACACTAAACACCCTCCACTTAAATTACCAAAACGCCTCTTCTAAATCGACTAAAACTAGGAGAGCATTTGACTAAGGGTTTCGGGTTTGACTAGGTATTAAATTAATTAATTAAGTTGCTAATTTAATTAATTAAGTGACCTAGGGTAATTAATAAAGTACCCCTAAGTGGTTAGGACCATAACCAACCCTTTTGGCCTATCCTAGGTTAAGTACTAGGATGTTTCTTTAGTTAGTTACTCGGCTAGTGTCACCCGGTTAGGTCTTAGAATTTCGGGCACACTAGTTAGTTTATTTTAGTTAGTCCTAGGTTGGTTAGTTAGTTAGGTCGGTTATTTAGAACCTAGGTTTTGTTAGGAGGCTCGGCCCCATATGGCTTGATCCGACACGTTTGTCCCCTAACCGCCCTAACCGAATCGGTTGGGCTTGTCTTTCTGACGGTCGGACATGTGCTTGCACATATTCTTGCACATGTGTTGCTGTGCACTTTCCTCAATACATTCATTCTAGAATGTTCACTTTTTGTCCAAGGATCCTCACTATGTCCTTGGGCACTACTTAATCTACACTATCATTTTAAATGATCATGTGCTATGATACCTAGGCTTGACACTTGGATGCCTAGTACCTAATGTGTGTAAGTGATGAGGTTAAGAATTGAAGAGATTAAGAATTTTAGCTTAGGGTCTTCATTGCAGGTACAATTCCTCAACAAGCTTGGATTGGAGCATTTGAACATCAAAGTGTATTTTTACGTTATAAGTTACTTGTGTATACATAGAAATTGGCAACAGCCTTAAGCCAATATTCTCCAACATTCCCAATATTACTCAATATTGGGCATTGGGATGCCTATGTACCCAACATATTCTTAAAACCTAATAGGATCTTCAATAGACAAGTACAGTTTCTAGAATGTTACATTATCCCCCCTTAGGAACATTCGTCCCCGAATGACACTAAAATCTTTGGAGGGTAAGGAATAGACTCAATACTAGTAGCACAACCAGCACATAACATATCATTACACTTAGCACTCACTTTATGATGCACAAACATATAAGAGCTACATATTCATAACACATAGTGAGGAATTTCTTTCTCAACCTTATCATAAGCTCAAAATGCATCAAAGAGTTACCATGCTATCAATCCTCTCAATATAACAACAAAACAATAGAATCTCAAGAAAACATATGCATACAAGTTTCACATAAGTGCAAGAATAGAGTATGAAAACATCTTCTTAATACTCTAGTTGGTACTATCTTTTACCAAAACATGAACCTATTTAGTAAACAAGTTAATTTTTTTTCCATTCTTGTTAAATTGGGCATGAAGTCTTTATAAGACAATCTTTATTGGATATGCCCATTCTTTGATTATTTGCATAATATATAGTTCTTGGGGCATGTATTCATACTCCAATATTGGCATAAACCAATAACTTTTTAAAACTTCATACTTATCAAACACTGATTATTTGACATCTTACAAGCCTTTAAACAAGGAATAATTTGACCCCTTGGCATAGAATTTCCCCCTTCCACTCTAGATTAGGTTCATTAGGGAATTGAAACTTCACTACCCTTGTTCTACAATCTACGGATGCAAAACAATCATGAAGCCAATCCATACCCAAGATCATATCAAAATCACACATGTCAAGTTCTACCAAATCAACAAGAGTAACTCTATTTGGCAGCATGACAGGGCATTTCCTATAGACTTTTTTTTGCAAATAAAGAGTCACCCATTGGGGTACTAACGGAAAAGGGCTCAATCAAAACATCAGGAAGTACATCAACTTCCTAGCTACCAAAGGTGTAACGAAATAAAGAGTATCACCTAGGTCAAGCAAAGCATAAACATAAACAGAGAAAAATTGTAACATACCCGTCACAACGTCGGGAGATCTTTCTTGCTCACCTCTAGCCTTGAGTGCATAGAAGCGGTTCCTTTTTGGAGCTTCAGAATTAGGACCGCTTGGTTGGGCTTGACTATTACCCTTACCTTGAATTCTCACATTAGGACAATCTTTCACCATATGGCCACCCTTGCCACAACCATAGCAACTATTAATTCAAAGAAGACATTTTCCCCCATGCTTCTTACCACACTTACCACAAGTTGTTCTTTCTCTTGGTGGATCAACATTTCTCCCCTCTTGAGGTTTAGGATTAGAACCTCATTCATTGATATTCTTGGAGAAATCTTAAGGAACTTGGTTTGAAAACCACTTCTTAAACTTAGGCTTGTCTTGAACATCAAGCCTACTTTTAGGAGAACCAATCTCAAAAGACTTTACCTTCTTATCTTCCCTATTCCTCTTCCTTAGGCGACTTTCCCCAACCTGTTGAGCATGAACAATCAACCTAGAAAGATCCATATTATTATGAAGCATGGATGCGCGACATTCTTCTTCAAGCTCTTTGGACACGCCCGTAACATAACGGCCCATTCCATCCCTAGCATTTAAACCAAAGAAGAAGCATATTTGGACAGCTTAATGTACTTCAAGGAGTATTCCTTAACACTCATACCTCCTTGAAGAAGGTTGATGAACTCCTCTACCTTAGATTCTCTTTGATCCCTTGGGAATAACCAATCAAGAATGGAATTAGATGCTAAAAGACACATCGTGTCAAAGCTCTAGAGGCACGACATAGGATTATTAAGAAAAGAGAAGTTTCTAAACATCACATAGTCCCTCGTCTACAATTGTTGCGCGCTTCACAACCATGAACAAGAGACTAGGTAATGTGGTTTAGTGAGACATTGATCCTTAGGATATACCTCATGCTCTGATACCAAGTTTAAGATTCCATTTAACCTCATGCTATGATATCAAGTTTGTCACACCAGGATCCTTGACCCCGGATGAGACCGGCGTCGTTAACCTCTTAGAGGTCGCAGACAAGCCTCTTCTTAGCTTTTATCACAATCATACACTTAAATTTTGCAGAAAATTAAAAACTTTTAACATACTAATGAAGTATACTTAGACTTCATTCTTAAGATTTATAAAGACATACAATATTCTAAAACTGTCTCACATATATAGAAACCATCTAAGAGTGCAAATCTGGACTTATCCAATAATAGTCAATATGATATATGGGCCTTAATACAAAAGAATCAAGAGAACATAAATGGAAATGAAAAAGCTAAGTCTTCATAACGCTGGAATATAGATGATAGCATCCCGAACATGAGGACCTACCAAGACTTGGAGAAATAGTTTCAAGCTTCTTCAAATCGACCTGCTTAACTTCAATGGCGGGAACCTACAAATGTAGAAACATAAAGTAATAGTGTTAGTACGCCACATGTACTAAGTATGGGTATATGCACATAACACATAGGGACATGCATGAAAAAGGATCATTTAAATTCTCATTATAAAACATGCTAAGTCATATGAAAATCTTCAATGCACATACCATATAACATATACAAGTTAAAGCATGATTATAATCAACAAATCTTCTTATAGAGTCATGTTAACATTTCATATTCAATAAATAATGTAAGCATAACTTATAAAACACTCACCAATGATCTGATCCACAAACCTACAAGTGCAATGGTCATGTGAATCCTCATAACCCCACATAACAAAGTTGATAAGATAGGAGACCAAATAACGTATTCATCATACTGACCAACATTCATATAAAATTAACATCATATATCATAAACATATATCTTTAATATCATCATATTACATAAGAACAATCTCCTAGGACTTCCCTTTGAGTCAACTTGTGCAATGTCTAGGTAGCATCCCATACCACTACCTATACTAAGAAAACTCCTCATGTCACCCTAGTCAACATTCATTTACTTGTCTTTCGTTTTACATGAGGGAACATTAGCATTAACCGTCATAGACCATGGGAGCTAAACATGGAATCCAGTGTCTTCCCCACACCGAAAAGAGGTGGTCAACCGGCAAAAGTAGAACCGAACATGACGTAGCTTTCTAGGTGGATCCACTAGCTAGTATCCTATGGTGGCAGCATAGTTCAAGAACTAGAAGATGTATTAGAGATCCATAGTTTCACATTACATGGCAGTCTCAATCTCATGAGAATCATTGTGAACCTACTTTCCCGCTAGGGAAGGGACACTTCCTATATCTAGTTCATCGGTTCTTAGCTAAAGTCCCTTTCTTGAAATATACTTTAAGTTTTATTTTATCATAAACTTATCATAGGTCATAAGAGATTATCTCCTTGTATAACATGATCATGATCTATTTTAGATTAGATGAGAATTTTCCATTCATCGTAACCTTTTTTTTTGTGAGATTTACATGGCATAATCATCTTGTGTAAAGCATACAAGAGTGTATCATAACTTGCATATTCGTATTCTTATCATATTCTCACAAGTAACATGTTCATAGACCAGCATAATCTCATAGCAACATTATTCATACTTTTCATAACATAGCATCATAGTTTATAGCCTAACATAAACATTTAGAGTAATCACACTTAGAAGACTTACCTCTTGCTTCCAAGAATCTTATTCATCATGAAATATTCATAATCATACGTAGTGAAATACTGAATGACATAATCAAGAACAACTCATAAAAGCATATACAAGATCAATGCATAGCATAGCAGAAGGTAAACGGGTTATTAAATGGTTCATTCAAACATATTCTAACCCTAACGTTTTCACGTTATCAAACACTACAAACAACCCATTCGGAACCATCACATAGAGAAAGATCATGTATCACACGAAATTCAACCATTATCAATCAATTACTCAACAATTCGTGCGAAATTGAATATACAAAACGTTTACTTTTCATTGAAAATCATAAATCTAGGGTTAGGAAGAAAATCCATTTGGTAGAGTAAAAGCTCTAGTATTTTAAGTTCTTGAAAACCTATGTTGAATGGAACTCTTGAGGAAAGGAATCCCAAGAGTGAAAAATCCAAACCTTATAGATGAAGAATCCACGAAATCTAATTGGAAACTTCGAAACCTTCGTCTTCTTCCTTAAGCTTTTCTGGTTCTTCAATGGTGTTTGGAAAAAGAGAGCATTCTTGAGAGATTGGGAGAAATTTTCGTTTGATATGATTTGGGGCGTGTAAAAGTGGTCTAAAACTGAGCTAATATCAATATATAGTCTTCCCATGAATTGCCCTAAAGACCCTCCACTTAAATTACCAAAACACCCTTCTGAAATCGACTAAAACTAGAAGAGCATTTGACTAAGGGTTTCGCATTTGACTAGGAATTAAATTAATTAATTAAGTTGCTAATTTAATTAATTAAGTGACCTAGGGTAATTCAAAAGTACCCCTAAATCGCTAGGACCATAACCAACCCCTTTGGCCCATCCTAGGTTAGGTACCAGGATGTTTCTTTAGTTAGTTACTCGGCTAGTGTCACCCGGTTAGGTCTTAGGATTTCGGGCACACTAGTTAGTTTATTTTAGTTAGTCCTAGGTTTGTTAGTTAGTTAGGTCGGTTAGTTAGAACCTAAGTTTAGTTAGGAGGCTCGACCCCACGTGTCTTGAGCCGACACGCATGTCCCCTAACCGCCCTAACCGAATCAGTTGGGCTTGTCTCTCGGCCGGTTGCTCATGTGTTGCTGTGCACTTTCCTCAATACGTGCATTCTGGAAAGTTCACTTTTTGTCCAAGGATCCTCACTATGTCCTTGGACATTGCTTAATCTACACTATCATTTTAAATGATCATGTGCTATGGTACCTAGGCTTGACACTTGGATGCCTAGTACCTAATGTGTGTAAGCGATGAGGTTAAGAATTGAAGAGATTAAGAATTTTAGCTTAAGGTCTTCATTGAAGGTACAATTCCTCAACAATCTTGGATTGGAGCATTTGAACATCAAAGTGTATTTTTAAGTTATAAGTTACTTGTGTATACATAGAAATTGGCTAACACCCTTAAGCCAATATTCTCCAACATGCCCAATATTACTCAATATTGGGCATTGGGATGCCTATGTACCCCAATATATATATTCTTAAAACCTAATAGGCTCTTCACTAGACTAGTACATTTTCTGGAATGTTACAATGATGCCCTCCCACAGGCGACGAATGGCATGCCTCCAAAACACTTAGCATCTCAACTTCTGGCACACATCGGCGAATAAGCCCATCGGCACAACTCTGGTATAAGTAAGGCTCATCCCAAAAGAACTTTTTCACATCATGCATGAACTTTTTCCGCTGATGGAAGGACAAGTCCGATGGGACTATATCACTAGCCAGATAATTCGCAAAATTGGTGAATCGTGGAATCAAGTCATGAGAAGCGGCCAATACATGCTCATCAGGGAAAGTATCATCAATTTAAGCGTTTTCACCCAACTCTCGCATAGCTTCATCCTCTAGTCTAGAAAAGTGATCGGCAACCTGGTGTTTCATCCCCTTTCTGTCTTTCACTTCAAAATGAAACTCTTGCTACAGTAATACCCATCTAATCAACCTTGATTTCGCATCCTTCTTTGACATCAAATATCTCAAGGCAGAATGATCAGTATGCACTATGACTCTCGTGCCAAGCAAATAGGATCAAAACTTTTCGAAAGCAAATACCACTGCAATGAGCTCTTGTTCAGTCACAGTATAGTTCTTTTGAGCTTCATTTAGGGCCTTACTGGCGTAATAAATGGGGTGAAGGATTTTATCCCTTCTTTGTCCAATACCACACCAAGAGCAACACCACTAGCATCACACATCACCTCAAATGGTTTGCTCCAATCCGGAGAAATAATAATGTGCGCGGACACTAACTTCTCTTTCAACTCTCCAAATGCCTTCAGACAAGATTCATCAAAATAAAATTTGCATTCCTTTTAAAGTAACTTGCATATAGGATGTGCAATTTTTTTAGAAATCCTTAATAAATCTCCGATAGAATCCTGCCCAAGAAAACTTCTCACACCCTTTACGGAGATGGGTGGAGGAAGTCTCTCAATAACCTTTACTTTTGCTCGATCAACCTCTATTCCCTTTTCTGAGATGCGATGGCCCAATACAATACCCTCTTTCACCATGAAGTGACATTTATCCCAATTTAGCACAAGGTTGCAATCTTCACATCTTTTGATAACTTCGGCCAAGTGACTCAAGCAACGATAAAAAGATTCTCCAACAACGGAAAAGTGATCCATAAACACCTCAATAGTTTCCTCCACCATATCGGAGAATATCGACATCATACATCTACGAAAAGTAGCTGGTGCATTACACAAACCAAAAGACATCCTCTTGAATGCAAAAGTCCCATAAGGGAAAGTAAAGGTGTTTTTTTCTAGATCTTCCGGTGCAATAGAGATTTGATTGTAACCCGAATAGCCATCAAGAAAACAGTACCATCCTTTTCCCGTGAGTCTATCTAACATATTATCCATGAAGGGCATAGGAAAATGGTCCTTCTCAGCCATGCATTCAACTTTTGGTAATCCATACACACTCTCCATCCTATCAGCGACCTCATTGGAACAAGCTCATTCTTCTCATTTGGAACCACAATCATTCACCCTTTTTAGGCACACACTGGACATGGCATACCCAACTACTATCTGTGATGGGATATATGACTCTGGAATCCAACCACTTAATAATCTCCTTCTTCACTACCTCTTGCATAGGTGGATTCAAACGTCTCTAGTACTCAATACTTGGCTTATGATCAGGCATGAGTTGGATTTTGTGTGAACTAATATCGGGAGGGTTCCCAATAATATCCGCAATAGTCCACCCAATAGTTCTCTTGAACCTCTTCAACACTTCCACCAAACACTCTACTTGTTGCACATTCAAATGTGATGCAGTAATTACCAGCAAAGTGTCATCTTTTCCCAAAAATACATACCTCTGATGAGGCGGTAGAGCCTTAAGCTCTAATTTTGGAGCCTCTTTAATAGATGGTTTCGCGGGTGGAGCGATGTTTCATATCTAAATCCAATTTCTTTGGTTTGAACCAAAAATCACCTTGATCAAGTGCTGCAACCAATGACCCATACTCTTCAATACCATCACTCTCAAAATTCATGATCACTGCCGCTAGTGCCTTAACACCAAAGAGCTATTTGATTTGTACCTCAGACGTACTCCCAACCCCGTAAGATATAGCAGATACCGTTTGGACCTCACCACTCTATTTCGTGGACCTACAAATGTTGAAAGTTAGCTCTTCATTATTTAATCGAAACTTCATTTGCCCTCTTTCCATATCAACCAAAGCGCGACCAGTAGCAAGGAATGGTCTCCCAAGAATAATGGGCACCTCGAAATCCACCTCACAGTCAATAATCAAAAAGTTGGCCGGAAATATAAATGACTCCACCTTCAGTAAAACATCATGGAGTATCCCAATAGGCCTCTTCACCGTTCGATCGTCCATCACTAACCGCATCGTTGTAGGCTTTGGGTCACCCAAACCCAATTTCTTGTAAATCGAGAGAGGCATGAGATTTATGTTTGAACCTCGATCACATAGTGCTTTAGCAAAGTGTAACAACCCGATGGTACATGGAATAACGAAAGCACCCGGATCTTTATTCTTTTGCACAAGAGACCTTGTAGCAATAGCACTACAATGTTGCATTCGGTCATCACCCTCAAAACTTACCGTTCTCTTGTTCGTAACCATATCCTTCATAAACTTGGCATAACCGTGCATTTTTTCAAGAGCTTCTAGCAAAGGGACATTGATGGAAAGTTGTTTCAACATAATAATAAAACGCCGGTATTTACCATCCTCAGTCTTCTTCACCAATCTTTGCCGAAATGGTGGTGGTGGTCTAGGCATGGGGATCACCTTTTGGGGCATCTCTGCTTCTTTCACCGCTTCGTTTACCAACTCACAACTAGCTTGTACTACCTCATCATGTCGTCTCACCTCATCTCCTATGCCAGACGGCATAGGTGGATCAATGGTTTGCTTACCTCCTTGAGTCGTGACTGCCATACAATGTCCATCATTTTTTGGATTTTAGATGGTATTGCTAGGAAGAGAACCCGATTGACGAGGGTTCACAGTAGTAGACAATTGGGCCATTTGCAACTCAAGATGCTTAATAGAGACTTCATGTGCATCCACCTTTTGCCCAATATTATCCAAATCACTTCTCAACTCCTTGGCGTGCTCATCACTAGCATCAAACCTCATCATCATCTTTTGTCGCACCATACTACCTCCACCATCCCTAGGAGAAACTTCCCGATATTGAGGCAGAACATAGGTACCACTTTGATTGTTTCAATTACTATAGTTACCCCGGTTGAAGTTGTTGTCGCGGTTGTATTTTCCTTCTCGGACATAATGGCCTTCTCTGTTGTAATTTACATAGTTCCGACCTTGATTTCCTTGACCTTGGCGTCAATTATCCTGAATGGAGCCTTGGGCGTTCGGCCGGAAACCCCCCGTCTGCTTATTCACTACATAAGAATCGTCTTCATAGTACTACTTATCAACCGGCGGTGGTGGTTTAGTCAAATAATTCACCGCATTTACCTTCTCCGCACCTCCAGTAACATGTTTCAACACCAACCTAAGCTCATTTCTCATTTGAGCCATCTCTTCATGAATCTCATCGACGGTCGGATTGTGTGTAGCTTGCACTCCGAAGGTATTTCTCCTAGTATCCGACTTCCTAGTGCTCCAAGCTTTATTATTGCGGAAGATTTTCTCTAACTACTCTGCGATCTATGCATAAGTGCACTGACCATAAGAAACGCCGGCAATTGTATCAAGCACTGCCTTATTATTGTCATCTTGTCCCCGATAGAAGTACTCTTTCAACGACTCATCATCAATGCGGTGGTTTGGGACACTTCTTACGAATGAGGTGAATATATCCCAAGATCTACTCACTGACTCTCCAGGTAATTCCACAAAGTTGTTCACCCTATCTTTGTGGTTGAGCTATTTAGATACCGGATAGTAACGCGCTAGGAACACATCTCTCAAATGATCCCAAGTATAGGTCGAGTTATAGGGCAACTCAGTAAACCATGTCGCGTCCTCTCTCATCAGTGAGAGAGAGAACACTCTTAACTCGATGACACCTATGTACAAGTCTGGACTCCCTACACAACTCTTACATACCGACCTCAATTTGGCGATGTGAGCATGTCGATCCTCAGATGGTAGCCCCGAAAACAAACCTCTGGCGGTGAACATCTGCATCAAGATACTAGTTACCACGAAAGTATGACCATGTGGTAGAGGAGGTAGGACAAGAGGCCCATCAGAGTCAGTGATGTTGATGTTGCCCCTATAGAACTCCTTAGGGTGTGGAATGGGAGGTTGCCTCCTCAAAGCATCATCAAGTGGATTATCAGCAACCACTTGATTGTGAGCATCTATTGGTGGTGGAGGTTGATGATTGATCCCATCGATAGGATTACTGGGATTCTGTTAGTTATTCATTCTGCGGAGTGTCCGGTTCAGTTCAGGATCCTGTGGAAGCGTTGGTTATCCTCGGCTCCGTGTACTTGGCATACACTAGAGCTAGACCTGAGAGAGACAAAAAGAAAAAGAAAAAGTAAAATTAGGAAACTGTTAACTAAAATTCTGTAATGTGCTTAAAGTTAATCTAAAAGCCACTACTCCCCGGCAGCGGGGCCAAAATTTGATACGCTCAAATTACACTTCTTTACAGAAGTATAAGCGGTCGTATCAAGTAAAGAACCCAACAAGTAGGTTGCGCTCGTTACCACGAGGAAAATGGTTTAGACTTAACTTCAGTATAAAATTACGTCTATTTCGCCAAGTCCTTTCCGAAAACAATTCATTAAAGGGGGGTGGGGGGTGGGGAGGTTTGTGAAACAAAAGTGTTTAATTAATTCTAAGTAAAACAAGTAGCAAGGTTAAAACTTTAGTGTTTATCAAGTGGTGAGAGAAACTAGGGTGTAAGTGTTCCACATAGGTTCATAACGCGCTAATCCTAACAATAACAATTCTTTCCTAGTATCTTACATGCAAAGTGATAATTTATGTATCTCTAAATCCTTGGTCCGACATTTAGAGAATTTCACCCCGTACCTTGGTTCGGCTACGTGTGTCTAAGTTACTAAACCTTACCTTTACTTCATATTAAGCATCATATCGATGTATGGCTTAGTTACTACTTCACACCAATCGAAACTAGCCTATTAGATAGTATCCACTAAATCTATGTTCATAATTCTTTTCCTATTAACTACCCCCTTGGTACGACAAGTAGAAATAGGGCAAGTTCAAACGCGTGCACTCATTAAAAAGACTTTTAAACGAAAGAATTATCAATACATGCAAGAACCTATTCTAGAATTGTTATTTATCTAGTTTTACCTTGTTAATCACCCATGGTTCCCACAACCCTAGTTGTGGATTTAGTTGCCCATGCTTAGAAGAACACAATTCATGGTTGTTAAACAATAATTCATGTACTTACTTTGACAAGTTTGAAGAAAATCCAGAATAACACTTGAAACAATAAAATTCACTTTAAAATCAATTCCAGAAAGTTGAATAAATTGCCAAGTTGCAAACTCAAATCTCCAAGAACAAAAGGATGAAAAATAATAAAAAGTCTAACCCCAAAACCGAGGTTTTTAACCCTATTTATAATAACAAAGTCCTATATTAAAAGGAGTTCAAAAAAAGGAAATTTTTTCCCAAAACGCGTCTTCAATCGACAACTCCACAGACGGTCTGTCGATGAAACGACAGACCTTCGACTGCCTCCGCCAGTCAATACTTAGAATCTTCTTCAAGCCTCCAAATCGCACCTTTTATGATCCAATCGATGACTTTCCATCACGGTCCGTCGATCAGTCGACGGACAGCCGATCCTTCCGTAGCCCGACACTTGGTCAGAATTCCCCGAGTTGCTTCCAGATGCTTGAACCTTCAATCTACGATCACCACCTATGGTCCTTCGATGAGATGATAGGCCGTCGATGGATTCGTGGGTCACTTCTGCACTGATTTCTGCATTTCCATTTTGGACAACTTTCCTGCAAAACACATATAAAAACACATTAAAATTACTACAAAAAGGCCCTAGACACACACTAAACTTAAGAAAAAAGCATTGAAAGTACCGTGAAACCACGGTACATCAGAGGCTCACTGCCTCAATAAATGGGAGGTAGCCTCGCAAAGTGAGGCTGACACGAGGCTCACTACCTTGACCTAAGAATTAAAAAAAAAAAAAAAGAATGGGAATTGTCCCCGCGATGCGGAACCACTTCCCAGATTCGTTAAATTTATATTTAGGGTAATTTAACTTCATAAAAAGACCCATTTAAGTGAAGGGTCATTTAGATATTTTATGGGACGACTATATATGGATTTTAGGTCTGTTTTAGACCACTTTTACACACTCAAAATCAGATCAAATGAATTTCTCTCATCTCTCTCAAGAACGCTATCTTTTCCAAACTCCATTGAAGAACAAGAAGAGCTTAACGAAGAAGACGAAGACTTCAAGATTTTCTTCCAAAATTCGTGGATTATTCTTCAATAAGGTATGGTTTTTTCATTCTTGATATTCCTTTGTCCGAGAGGTCCTTTCAAAAATAGTTTTCAAGAAATTCAACCTCTAGGGTTTTTACTCTCCAAAACGGGTTTTCTTCCAACTCTAAACTTATGACTGTCTATGAAAAATAATGGTTTTCTATGGTTGATTGAGTATATATTGACAAATTTTTGGCTTGTAATTGTTAGATTTTTGTGTGAAACATGTTCTTATGAAATTGATGGTTTTGATTGGGTTATATCTACTACTTGATAGCATGAAATTGTTGGGATTGGGACTATGACTTGAATGAACTCCTAAATGACCCGGTTTCCTTATCATACATTATGAATTGATCTTGTATATGACTTGAAGAGTTGGTATTGATTATGCTATTGAGTATTTTATTATGTTGTTGTTATGATTGTTGTAAGATGAACGTAAGTTCTTGAATAACGTACTTGGAAGCAAGAGGTAAGTCTATAAAAGTCGTGATTACTCTATGAAGGTTCTAGAAATGATGTTACAACTCTAATGAAGTATGTATGATGATGTTATGCGTATATGTTGGGCTATGAATAAGTTAATTTGTGAGATCATGATAAGAATATGATAATGCAAGTTTATGATATTTTCTTGTATCTATACACAAGTTGATTTATGATATGTTAATCTCACAAATGAAGGGTTACGATGAAAGGAAATTCTCATCTAAACCTAAAGATCTCATGATCAGTTTTATACAAGAAGTTAATCTCCTATGATTTATGATAAGAATTATGAATAAATCATGATTTGAAGATTATTCAAAAAGGGACTTAAGCTTAGCACTGATGGACTAGATATGAGAGGTTTCCCTTACCTAGTTGGAAGGTAGGTTCACAATGACTCTCATGATATAAGGGATGCCATGTAATGTGGAACTATGGGTCTCTAATACGTCTCATAGTTCTTGAACTATGTGTACACCATAGGATACTAGCTAGTGGATCCACCTTGAAAGCTATGCCATGATTGGTTCTACATTGGCCGGTAGAGCACCTTCTTTTGGTGTGGGGTTTTATGACACCAGATTCCATGTTTATCTCATATGGTCTAATGTCGGTTCAAGAGAATGTTCCCTCATGTAAAAAATGAAAGACAAGTAAATGGACGTTGACTAGGGTGACTTGAAGAGTCTACTTAGTATAGGTAGGGGTATGAGACTCTACCTATACATTGCACAAGTTGACTCTACGGAAATTCCTAGGAGATTGTCTTTATGTAATATGATAACATGAAATGTATGATGCTTATGATACATGTTGTTACTCTTATGTTAAATTGGTTACGTTAATGAACATTTTATTGGTCTATATTATGAGGTGACGAATACTTATATTGCAAGTTATATGAAGCAAAGTTTTACCTATGGTCAACTATCTTATCTACTTGGTTATGTGGGTTTATGGGGCTTCACATGACCATTGCAGTTGTAGGTTGGGGATGGGATCATTGGTAAGTGTTTTGTATGTTATGTTTATATGATCTATTGAATATGAAATGTTAACATGACTTAATGAAAAAATGTCTTTGATTGTGATCTGCCTTATGTTGATGGAATCCTTAATTTGTATATGTTTTCTGATATGTGCATTTAAGATTTCCAAATGACTTATCCTGCTTTCTAAGAAATGATCTTTTTATGCATGTCCTTAATGTTATGTGCATATACCCATACTTAGTACATCTAGTGTACTAAACCAATTACATTATATTACTACAAATGTAGGGTCCGACCATTGAAAATTAAGAATGTCGATTGAAGAAGCTTGGAACTAGTTCTCCAAGCGTTGGTAGGTCCTCATGTTCGAGGATGCTATCTTTTCGATATTATAGCTTATGAAGACTCTAGTAGTGATTAAGAATACTATTGATTCCGTTTATGTTCTTTGGATTCATTTGTATTTAGGCCTATATGGCGTATGGACTATTTATTAGCTAAGACCAGATTCGTACTCATTAGATGGTTTTTAAATGAGACATCTTTTAGAATATCGTACGTATGCTTTTATGATTATTAAGTATGAAGTCTAAGTATACTTCACATTGTAATAAAAGTTTTTAATTTTTCCGCAATTTGAACTGATGACATGTTATAACGAATGTTAAGGGCTTGTCTGAGTCCTCTAAGAGGACGATGACGCCGGTCGTATCTGGTGTCTGTTCTGCGGATGTGACAGCCAGCCACCCTCTTAGGACCACAATGCACAACCAAGCATAAACTACACATCACAATTTAGCATAGGAGACAACTTAACTTCACATTACATTCAAGACTCCTAACCTTAGCTATTCACACCTTCACATAGGGGTTACATGGGTAGGGGTCATCAATCCTTAACACTTCATTAATGGCATCACCTACACATGATCCTAACATAACCATTTACGTGCTCATAAAACTAGTAACATAACCTAGATTCACAACTAGAATAGAAGACTAGGCACAAGTTACACATAGTGTGATCATCATAACCACACACTCATATATTCATCAATTTACCTTAAAGGCCATAGTCAACAAATATATAATGAAAATAATGTAAGCACAGCCACCGTAAGTTGACTATACCACACAATGCCATACAAGGCCAATTCTATCAACAATACTATAGAGAAGTAGAGAAGTAGAAGAGTAGAGCAATTCTTACCAATCATTTAACCTTAGATCATCATTGATCAATAAAAGTATTTCATCAACAATTCAATTATAGGGCAGTAGCTAAATAGACATTAACATAAACAAAATCATACTTAAATCCCTACAAGATCATGATACCAACTTATACACCAAACCACCAATTCAATAGAGAGTACAGGAATGTACATCACTCACCAATATCCCTTGCTTTGATCATCAATAAAAATTTATCAACAATATACATGTAGGGCAGTAGTTAAAGAGATCGTTACTCAAAGAAAATCATGCTATATCTCCCTAACATTGAGATCACATCATATACATTATATTACAAATCTATAGGCTAGAAAAACTAGATAAATTCAAACCAAGACTCCTTTACTTTGATAATCAAAGATTCATACCCACAATTAATCCATACTATCCACCTAAGGGAGTAGCTACAATGATCTTTACATAATCGAAATCCTGCAAAAATTGTCATAAAGTCGAGCTTAAAGTGAACACATAAAAGAACGTAGGCTAGTCTTGTTCCAACATTCATATATTGATCCACATGGATCACTCATCAGTAATTCATCATCAATATACATAATAAACAGTAGAAATAAGCAATTCAACGTAATAGAATTACAATTCCATCAATACAAATTCAGGATCACAATGCCCATGCGTAGGCTAAATCGAGTCATAATGCAATTGGATTGAAATTCACGTTAAAACCAATACATTATCATCAATTCATCATGAGAAATCATTTAAAAACGTTTTGAGAAAGAACTTATGGCTAGATTGAAAGATTGAAGGTTCGATAATGAAATCTCTTTGAAAACTTTTAGAAGAACTCTCTAGATGGAAGGTTAACTAGAGATGAAGGATCACCATACTCATAGTAGAATTAAACCACTAAAAATTAATGAAGAACCCATGGGAATCCAGGCTCCATGCTATTCTTGAGCTTCACCTTCAATGAGGTTGCTAGAGAGAGTTTGGTTTTCGAGGGAAATCTAATTTGTGAAGAATGGAATGGGAATGAAGTGTTCACGGTTTTTATCATCTATATACACCAAAAAATAACCAAATAAACCAAGTCGGTTCAGGCTAGCACGCGGGATAAATTTCCCATTCACCCCATAATTAAAACAGTCGCCAGGGAGTAGCAGCAGCCTGCATCGACGGCCAGCCATCGACGCCCTTTGGCCCATCGACAGACCATTTGTGGTTTCCGTAGTTTGGGTCTTAGGCTGTAATTTTTATAAGCCTTTCCCAGGCTATGTGTCCATAGACGTGCCGTTGGTGGAGTGACTAGCCGTCCTTTGGCTTTGTCGATTGACACTGCCAAGGCAGTATCTCGACAGCCTTTAGGTCCTTTTTGAGGGCCTCTTATGGGGCCCTTGAGGAATCTTACCCGGATGTTTCAAAATTTAATATACACCTTAACATGTCAACAACCTTCCACATCCGTTTCAGCCAAAATGAACATGTAAAACACATCCAAACATGCAAGGCACACTCAAGACACATATGCACATCTCAAGGGCTAACTTTTGATCGTCTTGGACGCTCTTGGACGTTTGACATATAAACTTCATGAAACTTAATATACTGTCCATAAACACCATTATAACTCATTTAAGGACTTGATAAGCTCATGACATAAAAATATAAGCACGTATAGACACATGAGGCACAAAGGTGACTAGTCGTCGAACGTCTTAGTCGTCCCTTTACGTTTGACTTCCAATTCACCTAGCTATTTAGTCACTGCCTCAATACCACATTATAAACCCTTTTAGGACCTTACACCCTTATGACAAGCATGTTAGACTCTAGACACCCTCACTCATTTTGGAGGTCTTACAATATCCCCCACTTGGGAACATTCGTCCTCTAATGACACTTGGGACACTTTAAGCACAGAAAGGACCACAATGAATCATAGAAAACCTCACCATATTCATAACATAATAACTAGAAATCATTGCACCAAACTTACAAGGAACACAACTTCAAACCTGTCACATCCCGAAACCACACCCTAGAAGATAGGATGCAATATTTGATTGCGACCGGTGTATTCGACCTCTCAGAGGTCTCATACAAGCCTCTCGTATCGTTCATCGCATATACATGACGAAAAGTAGTGTGAAATTAAAACATTTCATAAAACAAGATAGAAGTCTTTAAACTCTTTCATATATGTAGAAATAGGAAAACACTAAGTCTCGATCATCATGTTAAGACACGATAATACTTGGGACACGGCCCATATGAATTGAAAACATACTACTATAAAGTCTATTACAAAAAACATCTTTAAAAGAAACATAAAATGACATATATGCCCTCGAGTCAAATGAGGACATACTTCAACTCTTCTTGAACGATCTCCTTGTCCAAGTCTTCTTCCCAAAGCTCTTCACCTATTAAGAACTATAGATAGAAGGTAAAGCATGGAATTAGTACAACCACATGTACTAAGTATGACATTATGCATAAAAATCATAAACAAACTTTATTAGAAATATGCATCTTTTCATTTTATAAATCATATTTTAATCATAACAACATCAATTATCAACATAGAAACACATAAGATAACATCAAACCAAAAATATCAATTTCTAAGATCACTTTAGAGTGAACTATATTCACTGTACAGTGAATTATTTAGTGTCACAGTGAAATGCTTTCACTTCTCCTTTTAACGACTTCTAGCATGTAATTTCCTCACTTAAAGTCATCCTAATATTCACTTAAGTCATACAAAGAGAAACTGCCCATACACCCTCTCTAGATGTGCCAAAACGACCCTTAATGTTACTCATAATGAGACACATACACACATACAAAGAATCTTAAACATCGAGATAAGATTCTTCTACCAAAGGTGATTCTAAGTCTCACTTGAGTGAGTTGTGAAGAAACTACCCATACAATCTCTTACACACACACTCAAGAGATCCAATAGACTCCCTAGGATAGAATCATTCTCATTAAACACACCAACACATAGATGATAGGACACTCTCCTTCCAAAGGCTATCCATAAGACCTACTTAGGTAAATCAAGAAGATAACGTCCATGATTGACCTCTACAAGATTACCTAAATAGTCCTTGAGATTACCTAAGGCTTAGATCATGTCAAAAACACCAAACATCTTCCCTAACTAGAGTCATCCTCAAGAATTCCAAAGATAAGCTATGAAGAGATCATCCTTTATGCCCTCTTCACAATTTAACTATAGAATGTATAAGCCACTTTAGAATAGGTATTTATTCACTTACATACTTCATAACGTAAGTCATTAGTTCATTAGGTCATTAATCCATTAATTCATTAAGATACTCATACAATATATAAGAACATTTAAGTAATGGTCTTAGACAAGACCTAGGAACTCCAAATAACACCATCAAAGTCTATTGTGCAATGTCTAAGTAGCGTCCCATACCACCACCTAAACCTCATATACTTATCAAATGCTAATAGTTATTCCATATGATGAGAATAGGCAATAACCGACATAGACCATGGTAGCAAAGAATGGAATCCGAAGTTCAATCCTACTTCGATGAGGTGTTCTACTTGCCAATGGTAGAACATAGAAATCCCATGTAGGCACATGGTTAAGGAATACGAAGGGCATGCTAAGCATTCTAGTCTCTTTCTTAACTAGAACCACTTCCCCCTTGCTCATACTCACTCGGTGCTAGCCTTAGTTCTCATAGATAAATTCACATTAAGGTTCATATAAATGGGTCACATATCTAGTTCATGACCCAATTACATTCACCCTACCAAAGCAAGGTCCACTAGGGCATATCTCACTATGGCGACAAGAAGCTCATCGCGACTTTCCTAAGGTATGACATGATGCCATTCCAGCCAATCAACCTTAAGTCCATCACTCATTACATGAAAGATACCATTACGGCTAACTACTTCACGATTTATAACCTTACCACTAGGTTCAAGGTTCCACATAAATGACCTTCGTATCATCATACAAGGTCTCACCTATATTCATTTATTCAAGACTAAGACCCTTTATGTTCCTAAGTCAAGACATCACATATTCACATAAGCATCAAGTAAGGGACACAAGTCTACCTAAACAAGACACAACATAGTTCCATTTTAACACATATAGCCTATCTTTCTTTAGACTCTTAGGAATGACTCTTAACCTTATTTAGTCAACATATTCATTACCTTATCATTATCAACTTAACCATTTTAGACTCATATAGCCAAATTTGGACTAACCATGCATCAACTCTAAGACTACACAATAACACATAGTCAAAGCACAACATGATTAACTAGATAATAGCAATAGGCTAGCACATACTTCCACATATAGATAGATATGATTATACATCATCAAATAAACTACACAAATAGCCATATAAGTTCAAGTAGTGCCGACAAGGCCATGATCATCAATATACTAGAAAGTAACGCCGACAAGGCCACATCAATACACATAGCACCGCCACCAAAGGTGGACCAAACGAATCATAACCTAATTGAAGTATAATTAACATAAAAATAAAGAAAATGGGGCAGCATACCTCCATTCCATTATCAACACTTCAATTCAAGTCAACTTACTCAATTTGATGACACAAAACCCTTACCCAAGGGCATGAACACCAATTCAAAATACACAATTATAGAAATCAATGAAATCTAACCCAATTCAATATAGATTCAACAATCCAATACCAATTCTATAACAATTGAACACAATTCTTACATCAATAGAAAGCCCATAAGAAACTACACATGAATTCATCAACATTAAGCCAATATCAAGTAACCCATAATTTAGTCAAAATCTTAGGTTCATCAATTTCATGGGTTCATAGGTAATTTAGGTTAAAATCATCAATACAACATCAATCTAATCCATAATAGACGTTTGAAAACCTTTAATGCAAGAACCCATGGAAGAATTATGAAATTGGACAATTCCTCTTTGAAAACTTTAAAAACATCTTTGAAAGTTGGGCTCCTTGATGAAACGAGTTTCAAGGATCAAAAGCCATACCTCAATGAATCTAATTCTTCACTTTGATGAAGAATCTCCACTCAAAACTTCACACCAAGCTCTTCCTTGATTTTTGGACTTTAATGGAGTCTTTGGAATTTCTAAGGGATTTTGAGGTTTTGTTTTTGGAAGAATGAATTATTCTAAGTGTTTAACACTTCTATACTCTTTTAAAATACCCAAAATACCCTTAAAAAACCACCTAAACTTTTATTTGGAAGTGGAGCGAATTTACAATTCAACCCTGGACTTGGCAGCAGACCTGCGGGCAGAGACAGTTTCCATTGACGACTTGCCCTCGATGGGGCGTCGTCCCCACGACGGGACGTTACTAGCCACTGTCGGTGGTTACAGTAGCTTGTCAAAGCTCCTTTACCTCCCATGGTTAAGTCCCCATCGACGACACCCTTTGACGGGGCGTCAACAGGCCTACGAGCCGTCGACTGCTCCGTCGTTTGGGGTCTGCCTGGGACTGCCATGCCAACAGTTTTGGGTCCTTCCTCAAGGAACCTTGGATGGTCCTTGGGGATAATTTCTCAGACGTTTCCAACTCAAACATGATTGTATATAAGTTTAACACGTCTCACATGAATTTCATCCAAAATGAACACGTAAAACTTGACAAAACACTCCTAGACACACAAGGTCGATTCAAGGCATATCTTTCGAATGACATAAACGTTCTTGGACGTTTGACCTACAAACTCCACAAAACTTGAAACACTGACTATACATGCTATAATAACTCATTTAAGGACCTTACAACCTCATTAATCATACATAAACACATAAAACCACTTATGAGGCATTTAGGTGACTTAGTCGTCAAACATCTTAGTCATCCCTTGACGTTTGACTTCCAACACACCTAATACTTTAGCTGCTACCTCTAAACAATATTATAGACACTTTAAAGACCTTAGAACAACATTACAAACAAGTTAGAATCTAGATAACCTAAGTCATTTTCGAGGTCTTACAAAATCACTTAGCACTTAATGCAACACAAGCAAGTAAAAACTTTATTCACTCACTCTTTAATGCATCAAACACATAGGCTATGTCATGATCATAGGAAGAAAATTATTATACTTATCATAACATGATCATCACTTTCATTTTATTAAGATTTCATCATATACGATGATACATAGGCAGATTCAACAATACTCAAAAACAAGTTGGCACTCATACTTCAATGCAAATAGACTTGAGTTAGTTAAATAAACAAGGATATTTATTTAATTATACCTAGTACCATGAAGGTCATACCCAAACATACCATGCTTATTTGTGTCCATGGATGAGTATCTTTTTCCTCAACACACTTACATGTCTCATGAGTTCATAGGCAAGCAAATGCACAAAGGTCAATTCACTGTACAATGAGAATTTCTCAACTTTTAACCAAAACATGCTCAAACTTTCTTCCTAGTGAATTCAAAATGGTATTTCACACCACACACATCATAACAATAGGAAGTCATTTCACAACATTTCAATTTTTAGCGTACACTAGCCTTCACAAGCAAGCATCAATTTAAGAAAATAACAGGATTCTAAGGCACTCACAAGGGTAATTAGCTAAACATGCTTTCACCTTTCAAGAATGAACCCACAATCATGCTTTCAAAATCATAAAAGTCACATAATTTTCAAGAGACTCATCATATTTCAAGTCACGACCCGAAATCACTCCCTAGAAATTAGGGAGAACCCTTAGGTTGTAACCGGGCGTACATGACCTTTTGGGGTCTTGTACAAGAACTCTAACTATCATTCATTGCATAAGGCATGAAAAGTTGTGCGGAGTTTAAAAATTTTTATGAATAAATTAATAAAAGGAAATCTTTCATAAATACTTAGAGAATCTCATCTTCACAAGACAAACCTAAAGACATGACATAGAATCTTAGGGACACGGCCCTTTACATTAAAAGAAATACATAATAAATCTTTAAATAAAGAAACTAAGAAAAGGAATATGCCCTCGAATACTTGTAAAGTATAGAAAAGTATGGGGTTAGTACAAATCAATTTACTAAGTATGGCATATCCAAAATCATGTAAAAAGGGACATTTTAGTAAAATAAGCTTTCATGCCAAATAATTATAACATTCATGAATTTAGAAACAAAACAACATAAGAAACATCATTTAACACTTAGGGATGGTTCCCATAATTTTAACCAAAGAATTCACTTTACAGTAACTTTCCAATTTTACAGTGAACTATTTAGAACATTACAGTGAACACATTTTGACTCCAAAAATAGTGAACTTCCAAGGTATTGACAATGAGGAAGTGAACTCATTTTCGTAGAAGTTTCCCTAACCGAGGTTATCCTAAGACTCTCCAAGGTAAGACATGAAGGAATCGTCTAAACACCTCCTTCAATGCTCACCAAGGGGATCTTTAAGACTACCCACCATAGGCTTAATCCACTCGGGAGAACAAGTCACCACTCAATAACAAGACATTAGAAGAACACTCAACAACAAACCAAACACTTCCCTTTCAGAGTGCCTACTTAGTGCAATGAGTAGATGGCGTCCCATACCACCACCTACCGTAAGTAGTATATTCTTTTAGAAGGTTTGGCACCAATGATTCCCTTTCGGAAAGTCCTACTTAGTGCAATGGATAGATAGCGTCCCATACCACCACCAACCAAAAGTAGTACTTTCTTTTAGAAGACTTAGTTCATTCAATTCACATAAGACTCACCAAGATTCCCCTTTCCAAATGCCTACCTAGTTCAATGGATAAATAGAGTCCCATTCCACTACCTACCCTAAGTAGCACACTCTTTTAGAAAGCTTAGTACTTTCATTACATTTGTGGGGGTTAGCTTAACCGACATAGACCATGAGAGCTAAACATGGAATCCCGATACTGTAACAACCCTAAAAAATGACTATGCTAAGTAATGTCTAATGTATCTAGACTGCCTAGATTAGATCGGGTTCACACGAATTGATGCGCGTAGAACCAGACCTCTGAACCTCTTCAACAACCAAGCCAACTAACTTGGTGAGTTAGTTGAGCTAGGAAAGGTTGGGTCCAGCCATGTAGGGCACCCGAATATGAAGATTTACATGGATGAGTCTTAACAAAACTTAAAAAGGGGTAATCTTAAGTTTGGAGGGTCTAGGGGTAAAATGGTCTTTTCCAGGCTAAGGGTAGTATTGTAATTACCCTAAATATTTAATTATCTAATTAATTAATATGGTGGAGGGTAAATTCGTGTAGAGGTTGCCGAATTTGACCCTTTAAGCATAATCTAGCTTCACCCAGGTTCGAGCCTTGGTGGAAGCAAGGATTAAATTGATTTAATTTTATTAAGTGAATTACATGAATTAATTAATATTTAAAAAGCTGATTTAAGTAAGGGGAAAATCAGAATTTTAATAATAAAATAATAATAATAAATTTAATAAATAATGAGAAGTCCTAGTTTGACTTAGTCTCCACCTAACTCTCCTAAACCTAATCATAATCATAATCCTCTCATTCTCACGTCTCTCACTCTCATTCTCACATTTTTTATCATTAAAATAACTGAAAATAATAGTTCTTCACTCTTGAAGAACTTACACACAAAAACTCAAACGAAAAACTAAGCTAAAAATGAAAATCAACAACAAGTTCTTGACATGATTGTACTTGAAGTTTCGGTGGTGAGGCTTGGTTTCATGGTAAATTAGCAGCATTTTAAAATGTTTTGAACGACATTAAGGTATGGGTTTTCTTCTCTCTTGGTACCTTTCCCAAGAGACCCTTAAGGTTCAGTTTAAATCACGGTTGAAAGACTAAGGTTGTCCCCGTTGCATGCCCCTGTCATTAGATCCTTTGAACGATTCAAAGCATGCGTTGGTATGTCTTCTGGTAGATAATGTTAGGTCTGGTTGTGATTATTTGTTGAATGTATGGTAAGAAATCATGTAAAGGATGAAAAATATATTCCGGAAAAGTGCATTAAGTGGACGGTTTTGAGCATGTATGTGCTGAAAATTTGACTATGTTTGCTGCCTGAAGTTTGTATGTTAAATGTTGTGTTTTACGTGTATAAAAATTCTAGAAATGTGATGTTCATAAAAGGTTAAGGTGTCTGACTGAATGTCACTCAAAACGCTACAAAAAAATCAACAAAAGAATGAGAGAAAAATGGATTGGAAGAGACCAAATTTCTAGCTTGCTGGAAATTTGAAGTCTCGGCCAAGAGGTGAGAAAAATGACTATGTTTTAAATTTATTAAAAAATTATGAGGTCGTTGGGAATGGAACCCAAGACTTCACCAAATGTAAATTACATAAAATTTGCATGAAAACAAATAAATGTGGAGAGTGGGGATTGAACCCCCAACCTCTTGAATGGATGAGAGAGTTAGGGGAAAAATAAATGAGAAAAATAAATGTGGAGAGTGGGGATTGAACCCCCAACCTCTTGAATGGATGAGAGAGTTAGAAGAAAAATAAATGAGAAAAATAAATGTGGAGAGTGGGGATTGAACCCCCAACCTCTTGAATGGATGAGAGAGTTAGGAGAAAAATAAATGTGGAGAGTGGGGATTGAACCCCCAACCTCTAGAATGGATGAGAGAGTTAGGAGAAAAATAAATGAGAAAAATAAATGTGGAGAGTGGGGATTGAACCCCCAACCTCTTGAATAGATGAGAGAGTTAGGAGAAAAATAAATGAGAAAAATAAATGTGAAGAGTGGGGATTGAACCCCAACCTCTTGAATGGATGAGAGAGTTAGGAGAAAAATAAATGGGAAAAATAAATGTGGAGAGTGGGGATTGAACCCCCAACCTCTTGAATGGATGAGAGAGTTAGGAGAAAAATAAATGAGAAAAATAAATGTGGAGAGTGGGGATTGAACCCCCAACCTCTTGAATGGATGAGAGAGTTAGGAGAAAAATAAATGTGAAGAGTGGGGATTGAACCCCCAACCTCTTGAATGGATGAGAGAGTTAGGAGAAAAATAAATGAGAAAAATAAATGTGAAGAGTGGGGATTGAACCCCCAACCTCTTGAATGGATAAGAGAGTTAGGCGAAAAATAAAGGAGAAAAATAAATGTGGAGAGTGGGGATTGAACCCCCAACCTGTTGAATATATGAGAGAGTTAGGAGAAAAAGAAAGGAAATATTATGGGGCAGATGGGGATCGAACTAGGGTCCTTCAAATCTGAAAAATGCAATCACCAAGTTTAATGTAAGATTAAGTGTTGCCCAAGGGTTTCGAAATTGGGTCCCCTTGCCCAATTTCGTATTGACACATAAGTCATACGTAAACAATTATTTAATGAATGCTGCCTCTAAAGATTGAAATCAATATCTTGGCATACCTACAAGATGCATAAGTCTTGTACCACATAATCTTGGGTAAATATGAATCACTTAGATACACTATGAATGAAGCCTCATGGCTTGTATGTGTGGACTTATAAGTGTAGCATACATTTAAAAAGCAAGTGAATCTAAGATATTATGTGATGAGATAATGAAACCCCAGAGGGGTCAAGTAAGAGTGTGACACACACTAAAGAGCCAACTGCATTGGCATACGACGAAATGAACATTCATGTAAAGTCGTGAGTAATTATGAAGAGTAAATGTGCTAAAGTTAAAGAATGTGGTGACAACATGATAAGAGGCTAATGTGACAGATGAGAGACCAGTTTCTATGAACACTCTAATGAAAGTATTTAAGTTAATGCATATTTAATACTAATGATGAGATGAGAAATCATCTAATGAGCTATGATGTCTTCATGCTAGAAGCCAGCTTCCATGATGTATGAGTTGAATGTAATGGAACTTTATACTGAGCACCGATGGGCTAGCTATGAGAGGTGATGCCTTCCTTCAGGAAGGCCGGAGGTTCACGTAACTCTCATGAGATAAGACTGTCCGGCATGTCGGGTATGGGTCTCCTTATATCTCCTAGTCTTTTAACCTATACTGCCAATATAGGGATGTAGCAGGGTTCGACTCCCTATATACGCTAGCATGTTTTGGTTCACTTTGGCCGGTGATTCCACCTCTTTTCGGTGTGGGGATTACACACTAGATTTCATGATGCTCACATGATCTATGTCGGTTAAGGTTAAAGTTTCCAAACAAAGAATGAGGCCAGCATCAAATGATTTACATAATGAAATGAACGATACCAAAGGTGTTAGGATAGGATAATCAGGAGGTGAGCTAGACTCAAGTAATGACACTAGGTTATTCTTGATCATTGCACAGCAAACCCGATGAGAGTCTTAAATTACATCCTAGGTATAGATGGTGTTTACACTAGCTTATGAATGAATGAAATGAAGTACGTTTGAATGAATGAAGCAGACTCTGTGTTTGTTAAAGAAGGCTCCCTAGTTGAGGTCTCATATGTTGAGCCCTCATTTTTGGAAATCTTAATGTCAAGTCCATGATTCCAAGGTCTCATGGCATATGAATGAATGATATGAAAGATGTTATGTGCTATATGAAATATGGTATGTGCTATGTGTAAGATGTTATGTGATGTATGCAATATGATAAGTATGATGATGCATGTTACTCTCATGGCATGACTTTCCTAATCCAAATTTGGAAAGCTCACTGACTTTCCTAATCCAAATTTGGAAAGCTAAATGACTTTCCTAATCCAAATTTGGCAAGTCTACTTACTTTCCTAATCCAAATTTGGCAAGTCCACTGACTTGACTTTCCATAAATCATGTAGTTAGGAAAGAGCTATTCTTACTCATACATGTCCTTGGTGTGTGCTTGCATGTACCCATACTTAGTACAAGTATGTACTATTCCCAAACAATATCTACTATTAGGTGCAGGCACATGTGGACGTTAGAGCTTATAGTACGACGTTGCAGCTATTCGGACGTGGAGCATTCATCTGGATTTGGTAGGCCCTCATGCTTTCGAGGACGCTTGCCCATTATATTCTAGCTTAGATATAGGTTTGAGTTAGTGGAGTATGTTCCACTAGCATTTCTTTCTCATCGTTTTTCAGACATTGTATTGGTGCCATTTTGGCAAGTATACACTTAATGCAGTATGGAACTATTTCTTTCATTGGATGATCTTAATATTAGATGGTTGATTGTGAACGTTTATGAGTTTAAATAGAAGGTCTTATATGAATATTAAGTAATAAAAAGTTCAAATTTTTCCACTAAAATTAACCTAGATGAAGTAATGATGATGTATGTAGGCTTGTCTGCGACCTCTGAGAGGTCAACGACGCCGGTCTCGTCTGGGGTCTAGACTCCGATCGTGATAAAGTTGGTATCAGAGCACTAGGTTAAATTCCGAAGATAATAAGTTCACATCAACCACATTGAGTAGTTTCTAAGTCATGGTAGTTAAGTGCACCACAATCCTGAATTAGAGACTGGATGATGCGTAGGAAAACTCCCTTCTTCTGATCTTATTGTGCCTTCTCTAATGTCTATTTCTTGGTGTTAAGAGAGTATCTAACATCAACTCTTGAGATTCAGAAAGATGAATACGAGGAGAAATGAAGGCAGAGCAACAAGGTGTTCCCAGGAAGAACCCACACGCCAGCACCATGGCTAACAGGTTAAGGGATTTCACGATGATGAATCCTCCCGTTTACACTGCATCTAAGATTGCTGAGAATCTCGAAGAGGAGTGTAGGGAAGCTATGCTGCATGCGAGCATGGACTTTTCCAGGCTTATGGTCTATGTTCAATAAGTGGAGGAATGCAGGAAGAGGAAGCATACTAGGGCAGGGAACAGGTCAAGGAAAGCTGAGAAGAATTTTTCAAGGAAGAGTAGTACTGAAATCAGGGATAAGCCCGGGTTTAAGAAGAGACTCTCCCACTAAGGGGAGTCAAGTTCATCCAAGGGTCACTATGAAAGGGATTCCGAGCCCAGAGTTAAGAGAAATAGTTAAGTAGATACACCTTAGGAGAGGCCACCTTGTAGGAAGTGTGGCAAAATTCATAGAGGAGAGTGTAGGAGGGGCTCTAACGCTTGTTACAATTGTGGAAAACGGGTCACATGATGAAGGATTGTCCGTATATGAGAGGTCGAGAAAAGGGAAGGAGAAAGTTCAGCCGAATGGTCCAAGTGAAGAGGCTCTAAGGAGGCAACGATTCTTCACACTCAAGACTAGGGGTGTAGGGGAAGACACCTTTGGTGATGTCTCAGGTGCGTAGCCTAAATTAGTTTTTCATGTGTATGGTTTTATGCACTAGTATGAAGTTAATATGTTGGAGTCATCATGTTGGTTGCTGACTTATGTGACTTATGTGTTTAATTATATTGTATGCTTTGATGAGACTAGTTTAGGAAGGAGTTCCTTAGTCTATCAATGCGAAGCTTCTAGTAGGTTTCAAGGATGTGCACCAGCCTACTAATATGTGAATCAGATATTCACCAATAAAAGGCATTGAATAGCTTAGGTATGGATTTTCTCCATAAGTGTTATGCTACCATAGACTATCAAACAGTGTAGTGAGGTTTCAGTTGCCAAATGAGATAGGGTATAAATGGGCAGGGCGTGGATCAATCCAATAAAGCCATATAATTTCAAATCTTAAGGCCAACAAGATGTTATCTAAGGGGTTAGATATACTCCTCCTAAGGCTGGTTTTGTTTAAGAAACTCTACGTTTTAGTGCAATAGTCGACTTCGTGTTGTAAGTCCATAATCGTATGAGTAATAATTGCACTATGTGAGTTAAAATGAATTCATGTTTGCATGTCATGTAGCTGTTTTTGTATAGCGTGGACATGATTTTTGTGTTGCATGAGTTGTGAGGTGCATCAAGTTAAGTGCGATTGAAAAGGAAGTTCCTCAATCTCAAATATGAAGCTTCAGATAAGCTTGAGTAATATGCATTATCCAGAGTAATTTTAAACAGAAATTCACAAAGTGTAAAGTCTCAAGTATGTTAAGATATCTTCGAAAATCACCCTCTTTATTTTAAAATGATGTGTAGTGTCATTCGGGGACGAATGTTCCTAAGGGGGGGATAATGTAACAACCCTAAAAAATGACTATGCTAAGTAATGTCTAATGTATCCAGACTGCCTAGATTAGATTGGGTTCACACGAATTGATGCGCGTAGAACCAGACCTCTAAACCTCTACAACAACCAAGCCAACTAACTTGGTGAGTTAGTTGAGCTAGGAAAGGTTGGGTCCAGCCATGTAGGGCACCCGAATATGAAGATTTACATGGATGAGTCTTAACAAAACTTAAAAAGGGGTAATCTTAAGTTTGGAGGGTCTAGGGGTATAATAGTCTTTTCCAGGCTAAGGGTAGTATTGTAATTACCCTAAATATTTAATTAATTAATTAATTAATATGGTGGAGGGGCAATTCGTGTAGAGGTTGCCGAATTTGACCCTTTAAGCATAATCTAGCTTCACCCGGGTTCGAGCCTTGGTGGAAGCAAGGATTAAATTGATTTAATTTTATTAGGTGAATTACTTGAATTAATTAATATTTAAAAAGCTGATTTAAGTAAGGGAAAAATCAGATTTTTAATAATAAAATAATAATAATAAAATTAATAAATAATGAGAAGTCCTAGTTTGACTTACTCTCAACCTAACTCTCCTAATCCTAATCATAATCCTAATCCTCTCATTCTCACGTCTCTCACTCTCATTCTCACGTTTTTTATCATTAAAATAACTGAAAATAATAGTTATTCACTCTTGAAGAACTTACACACAAAAACTCAAACGAAAAACTAAGCTAAAAATGAAAATCAACAACAAGTTCTTGACGTGATTGTGCTTGAAGTTTCGATAGTGAGGCTTGGTTTCATGGTAAATTGGCAGCATTTAAAAAAGTTTTGAACGACATTAAGGTATGGGTTTTCTTCTCTCTTGGTACCTTTCTCAAGATACCCTTAAGGTTCAGTTTAAATCGCGATTTAAAGACTAAGGTTGTCCCCGTTGCATGCCCCTGTCATTAGCTCCTTTGAACGATTCAAAGCATGCGTTGGTATGTCTTCTGGTAGATAATGTTAGGTCTGGTTGTGATTATTTGTTGAATGTATGGTAAGAAATCATGTAAAGGATGAAAAATATATTCCGGAAAAGTGCATTAAGTGGACGGTTTTGACCATGTATGTGCTGAAAATTTGACTATGTTTGCTGCCTGAAGTTTGTATGTTAAATGTTGTGTTTTGCGTGTATAAAAATTCTAAAAACATGATGTTCATAAAATATTAAGGTGGCTGACTGAATGTCACTCAAAATTCTAACAAAAATCAACAAAAGAATGAGATAAAAATGGATTGGAAGAGACCAAATTTCCATCTTGCTGGAAATTTGAAGTCTCGGCCAAGAGGTGAGAAAAATGACTATGTTTTAAATTTTTTAAAAAATTAAGAGGTCGTTGGGAATGGAACCCAAGACTTCACCAAATGTAAATTACATAAAAATTTCATGAAAATAAATAAATGTGGAGAGTGGGGATTGAACCCCCAACCTCTTCAAAGGATGAGAGAGTTAGGAGAAAAATAAGTGAGAAAAATAAATGTGGAGAGTGGGGATTGAACCCCCAACCTCTTGAATGGATGAGAGAGTTAGGAGAAAAATAAATGAGAAAAATAAATGTGAAGAGTGGGGATTGAACCCCCAACCTCTTGAATGGATGAGAGAGTTAGGAGAAAAATAAATGAGAAAAATAAATGTGGAGAGTGGGGATTGAACCCCCAATCTCTTGAATGGATGAGATAGTTATGAGAAAAATAACTGTGGCGAGTGGGGATTGAACCCCCAACCTCTTGAATAGATGAGAGAGTTAGGAGAAAAAGAAAGGAAATATTATGGGGCTGATGGGGATCGAAATAGGGTCCCTCAAATCTGAAAAATGCAATCACCAAGTTTAATATAAGATTAAGTGTTGCCCAAGGGTTTCGAAATTGGGTCCCCTTGCCCAATTCCGTATTGACACATAAGTCATACGTAAATAATTATTTAATGAATGCTGCCTCTAAAGATCGAAATCAATATCTTGGCATACCTACAAGATGCATAAGTCTTGTACCACATAATCTTGGGTAAATATGAATCACTTAGATACACTAAGAATGAAGCCTCATGGCTTGTAATTGTGGACTCATAAGTCTAGCATACATTTAAAAAGTAAGTGAATCTAAGATATTATGTGATGAGATAATGAAACCCCAGAGGGGTCAAGTAAGAGTGTGACACACACTAAAGAGCCAAGTGCATTGGCATACGATGAAATGAACATTCACGTAAAGTGGTGAGTAATAATGAAGAGTAAATGTGCTAAAGTTAAAGAATGTGGTGACAACATGATAAGAGGCTAATGTGAAAGATGAGAGCAATCTCAAATTAGCCTAAGTAAATGTTACCAAAACGTACTCACTTATGAGAGTGTAAAGTTAATGAAGAGACTAGTCTCTATGAACACTCTAATGAAAGTATTGAAGTTAATGCATATTTAATACTAATGATGAGATGAGAAATCATCTAATGAGCTATGATGTCCTCATGCTAGAAGCCAGCTTCTATGATGTATGAGTTGAATGTAATGGAACTTTATACTGAGCACCGATGGGCTAGATATGAGCGGTGATGCCTTCCTTTGGGAAGGGCAGAGGTTCACGTAACTCTCATGAGATGAGACTGTCCGGCATGTCGGGTATGGGTCTCCTTATATCTCCTAGTCTTTGAACCTATACTGCCAATATAGGGATCTAGCAGGGTTTGACTCCCTATATACGCTAGCATGTTTTGGTTCACTTTGGCCGGTGATTCCACCTCTTTTCGGTGTGGGGATTACACTGGATTTCATGATCCTCACATGATCTATGTCGGTTAAATTTAAAGTTCCTAAAGAAAGAATGAGGCCAGCCTCAAATGATGTAGATAATTAAAATGAACGATACCAAAGGTGTTAGGATAGGATAATCAAGAGGTGAGCTAGACTCAAGTAATAACGCTAGGTTATTCTTGATCATTGCACATCAAACCCGATGAGAGTCTTAAACTACATCCTAGGTATAGTTGATGTTTACACTAGCTTATGAATGAATGAAATGAAGTACGTATGAATGAATGAAGCAGACTCTGTGTTTGTTAAAGAAGGCTCCCTAGTTGAGGTCTCATATGTTGAGCCCTTATTTTGGGAAGTCTTAATGTCAAGTCCATGATTCCAAGGTCTCATGGCATATGAATGAATGATATGAAAGATTTTATATGCTATATGCAATATGGTATATGCTATGTGTAAGATTTTATGTGATGTGTGCAATATGATAAGTATGATGATGCATGTTTCTCTCATGGTATGACTTTCCTAATCCAAATTTGGAAAGCTCACTGACTTTCCTAATCTAAATTTGGAAAGCTAACTGACTTTCCCAATCCAAATTTGGCAAGTCTACTTATTTTCCAAATCCAAATTTGGCAAGTCCACTGACTTGATAATGTACCGTGGTTTCACGGTATGTCTAATGCTTTTTCCTTAAGTTTAGTGTGTGTCGAGAGCCCTTTTTTTGTTAATTTTGATATAAGTTTCTCTTTGTTTGCAGAAAATCTGTCCAAGGATGAACGCGGGAGTTTTTTAGAGAAAATTGCAGAAGAGACCACCTACGGAACCTATGACGGTCCGTCGCGGCTGTGACGGTCCGTAGGTGGCACCGTAGTGAAGGGAGAAGTTGCTGAAGGAAATTTGGGGAAGTCTGACCAAGTGTGGGATTACGGAAGTCCATGACGGACCGTCACAGCTACGACGGTCCGTCCTGCAGGTTTGTCGTAATGATCAGAGAGTAATCCCAGTACCCAAAATTCCAAAGTTCAAGTGTTTTGGAACGAAGACCCTCGACGGACCGTCGTGTTTGAAACGGTCCATCATACCTGTCCGTCGAGGGGAATGAAGAAAGCAACATGAGAAGATGTGAAGTATGGGAGACGGAGGCTATGACGGTCCGTCGTATCCATGACGGTCCGTCACGTGGTCCGTCGACCCAGATGCGTTTGGACAGATTTTTAGTAAATAGAATCCTTATTTGATTAGGTTTTGTTTTTATTATAAATAGTTGGAAAAACCTCATTTTTGGGGTTAGACATTCTGGATAATTTTTAGTTTATAGTTCTTGAATTATATTATTAAATTCTCGATTTTAGGAATTAAGATATTTTCCGGGAATTGATTGTTATGGATTTCGTTGATTAATCAAGTTAAATTCTGGGAAATTATTGGTTCTCATAAAAAGTAAGTGCATGAATTCTTCCATTAACCATATGAATTGTGTAATTACGAATATGGGTAACTAAACCTCATAGCTAGGGTTGTGGGAACCATGAGTGAATAACAAGGTAGTAATCTAACTTCAATAACAATTCTAGAGTGGTGTCTTGCATGTATTGATAATTCTTTCGTTTAGAATTCTTTTTAACGGTGGCCAACGTTAGAACTTGCCTTAATGCTACTTGCCGGACCATGAAGGTAGATAATAGGAAAAGAATTATCAGCATAGATTTAGTGTAGACTATCTAATAGACTAGTATTGGTTGGTACTAGTTAATAGCTTAGTCAAATACCGAATACGATGTTTAATATGAGGTAAAGATAAGGGTTAGTATAGCAACACACGTAGCCGGACCAAGGTGCGGAGTGAAATTCTCTAGATGCCGGACCAAGGATTTAGAGATACATAACTTATCACTTTACTTGCAAGATATCAGGATAGAACTGTTATAGTTAGATTTACCAAGTTAGGAACCTGTGGGGAACACTAAAACCCTAGTTACTTTTATAATTTGATTAAACTCTGAAAGTTAAATTTGTTAGTTGTTCATTCTTATTTAGTTAATCATTTTCATTCATTTAGAAATAAAACCCCCCTTTTTGTTTTTTCGTTTATTGGAAAATAGTTGGCTAAATAATAGTGCTAATAAAATAAAGTTAAGTCTGAAATATTTTCCTTGTGGGATCGATCCCAACCTCATTAGTTGGGTTCTTTACTTGATACGACCGCTTTACTTCTTATTTGAGAAGTCAGTTTGAGCGTATCACTTGACTTTCCATAAATCATGTTGTTAGGAAAGAGATATTCTTACTCATGCATGTCCTTGGTGTGTGCTTGCATATACCCATACTTAGTACAAGTGTGTACTAATCTCATACAATATCTACTTTTAGGTGCAGGCACAGGTGGACGTTAGAGCTTACAGTACGACATTGCAGCTATTGGGACGTGGAGCATTCATCATGATTTGGTAGGCCCTCATGCTTTCGAGGATGCTTGCCCGTTATATTCTAGCTTAGATATAGGTTTGAGTTAGTGGAGTATGTTCCACTAGCGTTTCTTATCTTATTTCAGACATTGTATTGGTGCCATTTTGGCAAGTATACACTTAATGCAGTATGGAACTATTTCTTTCATTGGATGATCTTAATATTAAATGGTTGATTGTGAACGTTTATGAGTTTAAATAGAAGGTGTTATATGAATATTAAGTAATAAAAAGTTCAAATTGTTACGCTAAAATTAACCTAGATGAAGTAACGATGACGTATGTAGGCTTGTCTGCGACCTCTGAGAGGTCAACGACACCGGTCTCGTCTGGGGTCTAGACTCCGATCATGATAGATACTTGCCTTATCGGAGAAGGGTCCCCTCACTTGCCTAGAGTGAGGTCTTACTTTTTAGCTTTTACATAGTTTTCCCAATAGCTACACCTATATCGGCGCATAGTTTAAGGGATAATGAGATTGCTACTAAGTAACTCATTCTCTACTAACAAGAAGTACTCATCTCAAGAGGTACATTGGAATACAACAAGTCAACTCACGATGTGTAACCACCCCTTCTTCATGTCCTCTCGGTGCTAGGCATAACTCCCAATGGATTCTCAACATTATAAACTATAGGTTAAGGATAACTAGTGATCACCACATCTCAACTCACGAATGGTATTAATCCTACACCCTATCTTAGAAAGCTCTTAGGATGTAATAAGTTTGCTACTCAACACTTCATCTCAACTCAAGAAGAGTGTTCACCCCAAAGCTCCCCTTTTGACTTAACTTAGCTTCATTCATACATTCAAGTGTGAGTGTGTGTACATGTGAACACACCTTGAACATAAGCATCGCTTCATTTTCTTTAACTTCTATACATGCTTTAGACCTTCGATCATCACATCACACACTTTACATGCCTCACATATATACATTTCTTCATTTAAGAATAATCTAAGCAAAACATGCAATTCAAGATTCATAGTGCACAATACAAGTACCACCTTCAATATCACTTCATTTCACATATTAGCCCTTCAAATCCACATTCACAATATATACTAAACATGACCCAATTCATCAAGTAAACACCGCCACCAAGAAGGTGGACCATAGCACTCAAGAGAAATTCTTAAGAGGGTTAACAATGAAACCAACTTACCATTCTTCCAAGGCCTTTACACCTATTTACAATTTACTCAACATTTCATCCTAAAATATCCCTTAGGGAAGTATCTAAACAACAATATCAACATAAGGAAACCAAAGTTCAAAGATTACAAAGTCATGCTCATTTAACCCATTTCTTAAGCAAAAAATTTGATAAAAAGCTTTAACATGATTTCATTGAAGTTGTAGCCTTAAAATCATCAACTAACATTAGAAACACCATATTTGAATCATTAGAAACGTTTTCATGCAAGACCCATGTTTAGAGTTGAAGATAGTAGAAACTAGGGTTGAAAACCCTTTTTGAAAATTCATTAGAAGTGACTCTTTGAATGGAAGAGAGTTAAAGGATGGATACCATACCATAGATAAGAGAAACCCCGATGATTTTGATGAAGAACTTGACCACCAACAGTCCTCCTAGATCTTCTTGACTTCTAACTTCCAAGGAGACTTGAGAGAGAGTTCGAAGGGAGAGGGGTTTTGGGTATTTGGAAATGAGGTCTAGAATCAGGTCTTACGGTTTAAAATATCTTAATATACCTAATAAACCCTAAAACAAACGTCCATGGTTAATAAAAGACTTGGGGTGAATTTACAAAACACCCCAAGCGTTGGCAGAAAAATTATTGTTTTCACAGGCCCACGACGACTCACAAACGACGGGTCATTTGTCAACCAACACCCCGTTGGTGAGGGTTCGTTCGTTGGGTTACAACCCTCAAACCCTGAAGACCTTCAGGTCCAATCGACGGTCCAAGTCGAGGAGCCATCGATTGGTCAACAGGTCATCGACTGGTCCCACTGGTGGACTCTGCCAAGCAGTTTTGGACCAAAGCCTTTTGTGCCCTTTTCTAGGGCCCCTTGTGGGTCCTTGGTGGGGTCGTACCTAGATGTTAAACCCCTAAAAATAGTTGTCTAGGTCGTAGGAACATCTCACACCATTTTCAAGCAAAACGAACATGTAAAACTCAATCAAACACATCAAGAGACACAAGCACTTTCTATGGCTTATCTTCCAAACGTCATGGACGTTCTTGGATGTTTGACCTCTAAACTTAACAAAACTTCACACACTACCTAAGAACCCTAATATTACTCATTTTAACTTAAAATTAACTCAAGAAACCATCACCAATCTCTAGTTCACCTTAGTTCGTCTTAGGGTGTTACGTTTTAACCTTCACATAGGGGTACATGGGTAGGGGTCATCAATCCTTAACACTTAGTTAATGGAAGAACCTACACATTATCCTAACATAACTGTAACAACACTAAGAATGACTATGCTAAGTAATGTCTAACGTATCTAGAATGCCTAGATTAGATCGGGTTCACACGAATTGATGCTCGTAGAACCAGACCTATGAACCTCTGCAACAACCAAGACAACTAACTTGGTGAGTTATTTGAGATAGGAAAGATTTGGTCCAGCCATGTAGGGCACCCGAATATGAAGATTTACCCGGATGAGTCTTAACCAGACTTAAAAAGGGGAAATCTTAAGTTTGGAGGGTATAGGGGTAAAATGGTCTTTTACAGGCTAAGGGTAGTATTGTAATTACCCTTAATATTTAATTAATTAATTAATTCATATGGTGGAGGGGAAATTCGGGTAGAGGTTGCCGAATTTGACCCTTTAAGCAAAATCTAGCTTCACCCGGGTTCGAGCCTTGGTGGAAGCAAGGATTAAATTGATTTAATTTTATTAAGTGAATTAGTTGAGTTAATTAATATTTAAAAATCTGATTTAATTAAGGGAAAAATCAGATTTTTAATAAAAAAATAATAATAATAAAATTAATAAATAATGAGGAGTCCTAGTTTGACTTAGTCTCCACCTAACTCTCCTAATCCTAATTATAATCCTAATCCTCTCATTCTCACGTCTCTCACTCTTATTCTCACGTCTTTTATCATTAAAATAACTAAAAATAATAGTTCTTCACTCTTGAAGAACTTACACACAAAAACTCAAAGGAAAAACTAAGCTAAAAACGAAAATCAACAACAAGTTCTTCACGGGATTGTGCTTGAAGTTTCGGTGGTGAGGCTTGGTTTCATGGTAAATTGGCAGAATTTAAACAAGTTTTGAACGACATTAAGGTATGGGTTTTCTTATCTCTTGGTCCCTTTCTCAAGAGACCCTTAAGGTTCAGTTTAAATCGCGATTTAAAGACTAAGGTTGTCCCCGTTGCATGCCCCTGTCATTAGCTCCTTTGAACGATTCAAAGCATGCGTTGGTATGTCTTCTGGTAGATAATGTTAGGTATGGTTGTGATTATGTGTTGAATGTGTGGTAAGAAATCATGTAAAGGATTAAAAGTATATTCCGAAAAAGTGCATTAAGTGGACTGTTTTGAGCATGTGTGTGCTAAAAATTTGACTATGTTTGCTACCTGAAGTTTGTATGTTAAATGTTGTGTTTTGCGTGTGTACAAATGCTGAAAACGTGATGTTCATAAAAGGTTAAGGTGGCTGACTGAATGTCACTCAAAATGCTACAAAAAAATCAACAAAAGAATGAGAGAAAAATGGATTGGGAGAGACCAAATTTCCAGCTTGCTGGAAATTTGAAGTCTCGGCCAATAGGTGAGAAAAATGACTATGTTTTAAATTCTTTTTAAAATTATGAGGTCGTTGGGAATGGAACCCAAGACCTCACCAAATGTAAATTATACAAAAATTTCATGAAAAAAATGAAAGGAAAAATAAATGTGGAGAGTGAGGATTGAACCCCCAACCTCTTGAATGGATGAGAGAGTTAGGAGAAAAATAAATGTGGAGAGTGGGGATTGAACCCCTAACCTCTTGAATGAATGAGAGAGTTAGGAGAAAAATCAATGAGAAAAATAAATGTGGAGAGTGGGGATTGAACTCCCAACCTCTTGAATGGATAAGAGAGTTAGGAGAAAAATAAATGAGAAAAATAAATATGAAGAGTGGGGATTGAACCCCCAACCTCTTGAATGGATAAGAGAGTTAGGAGAAAAATAAATGAGAAAAAAAATGTGAAGAGTGGTAATTGAACCCCCAACCTGTTGAATGGATGAGAGAGTTAGGAGAAAAATAAAGGAGAAAAATAAATGTGGAGAGTGGGGATTGAACCCCCAACCTCTTGAATGGATGAGAGAGTTAGGAGAAAAATAAAGGACAAAAATAAATGTGGAGAGTGGGGATTGAACCCACAACCTCTTGAATAGATGAGATAGTTAGAAGGAAAATAATGGAGAAAATATAAAATGAGGTGAATGGGGATTGAACCCACAACTTGGATAGGTGAGAAAGTTAAGAGATAAATTAAAAGAAAAATAATGAGCTTGTGGGGGATTGAACCCACAAACTCCTTGACTTAAACAAAAAAGGAGAGGAGAAAAAGAAAGGAAATATTATGGGGTTGATGGGGATCGAACTAGAGTCCCTCAAATCTGAAAAATGCAATTATCAAGTTTAAAATAAGATTAAGTGTTGTCCAAGGGATTTGAAATCGGGTTCCCTTGACCAATTTCGTATTGACACATAAGTCATACGTAAGTAAATATTTAATGAATGCTGCCTCTAAATATCGAAATCAATATCTTGGCATATCTACAAGATGCATAAGTCTTGTACCACATAATCTTGGGTAAACATGAATCACTTAGACAAACTATGAATGAAGCCTCATGGCTTGTATGTGTGGACTCATAAGTCTAGCATACGTTTAAAAGTAGGTGAGCCTAAGATGTATGTGATAAAATAATGTAACCCTAGAAGGGTTAAGCAAGAGTGTGAAACACACTAAATGGCCAAGTGCATTGGCGTATGATGAAATGAACATTCACGTGAAGGGGTGAGTAATTATGAAAAGCAAATGTGTTAAAGTTAATGAATGAGGTGACAATATGATAAGAGGCTAATGTGAAAGATGAGAGCAATCTCAAATGAGCCTAAACAAATGTTCCCAAAATGTACTCACCTATGAGAGTGTAAACCAAATGAAGAGATCAATCTCTATGAACACTCTAATGAAAGTATTGAAGTTAATGCACACTTAATACTAATGATGAGATGAGAAATCATCTAATGAGCTATGATGTCCTCATGCTAGAAGCCAGCTTCCATGATGTATGAGTTGAATGTAATGGAACTTTATACTGAGCACCGATAGGCTAGCTATGAGCGGTGATGCCTTCCTTCGAGATGGGCGGAGGTTCACGTAACTCTCATGAGATGAGACTGTCCGGCACACCGGGTATGGGTCTCCTTATATCTTCTAGTCTTTGAACCTATACTGCCAATATAGGGATCTAGCAGGGTTCGATTCCCTATATACGCTAGCATGATTTCGTTCACTTTGGCTGGTGATTCCACCTCTTTTCGGCGTGGAAATTACACACTAGATTTCATGATGCTCACATGATCTATATCGGTTAAGGTTAAAGTTCCCAAAGAAAGAATGACGCCAGCCTCAACGAATGCATATAATGAAATAAACGATACCAAAGGTGTTACGATAGGATAATCAAGAGGTGAGCTAGACTCAAGCAATGACACTAGGTTATTCTTGGTCATTGCACAGCAAACCCGATGAGTGTCTTAAACTACATACTAGGTATGACTAGTGAATGCACTAGTATATAAATGAATGAAAACGAAGTACGTTTGAATGAATGAAGCAGACTCTGTGTTTGCTAAAGAAGACTCCCTAGTTGAGGTCCCATATGTTGAGCCCTCATTTTGGGAAGTCCTAATGTCAAGTCCATGATTCCAAGGTCTCATGACATATGAAAGAATGATGTGAACTATGTGATATGATATGTGCAATACGTTATGTGCTGCTTGCAAAATGATAAGTATGATGATGCATGTGACTCTCATGGCATGACTTTCCTAATCCAAATTTGGCAAGTCTACTTACTTTCCAAATCCAAATTTGGCAAGTCCACTTACTTGACTTTCCATAAATCATGTTGTTAGGAAAGAGCTATTCTTACTCATGCATGTCCTTGGTGTGTGCTTGCATATACCCATACTTAGTACAAGTGTGTACTAATCCCATACAAATATCTACTTTTATGTGCAGGCACAGGTGGACGTTAGAGCTTATAGTACGACGTTGCAGCGATTCGGATGTGGAGCTTTCATCCGGATTTGATAGGCCGTCATGCTTTCGAGGATGTCTACTGTTATTATCTAGCTTAGATGTAGGCTTTATCTAGTGGAGCATGTTCCACTAGTGTTTCATTTCCCCTTTCATTTTAGACTTTGTATTGGTGCCGTTTTGTCAAGAATATGTTTAATGCAATTATGAATTGCTTCTTTCATTTGATTATTTCTATATTAGATGGTTGATTTGTGAACGCCTATGATGTTATGTATAATATGTTTCACATGAAATAAGAAAACAAAAAGTTTATTTCCGCTAAAAATTAACTTATATGAAGTAACGATGACGTATGTAGGCTTGTCTGCGATCTCTGAGAGGTCAACAACGCCGGTCTCGTCTGGGGTCTAGACTCCGGTCGTGACAATAACCATTTACGTTCTCATAACACTAGAAACATAACCTACATTCACAACTAGAATAGAAGACTAGGCACAAGTTACACATAGTGTGATCATCATAACCACACACTCATATATTCATCAATTTACCTTCAAGACCATATTCAACACATATATAATGAAAATAAAGTAAACAACGCCACCATAATGTCATACAAGGCCAATTATATCAACAATTCTATAGAGAAGTAGGGAAGTAGAAGAGTAGAGCAATTCTTACCAATCATTTAACCTTAGATCATCATTGATCAATAAAAGTATTTCATCAACAATTCAAGTATAGGGCAGTATCTAAATATACATTAACATAAACAAAATCATACTTAAATCCCTACAAGATCATGATACCAACATATACACCAAACCACCAATTCAATAGAGAGTAGAGGAATGTAGATCACTTACCTATTTCCCTTGATTTGATCATCAATAACAATTTATAAACAATACACATGTAGGGCAGTATCTAAAGATATCATTACTCAAACGAAATCATGCTTCATCTACCCTAGCATTGAGATCAAATCATATACATTACATTACCAATCTATAGGCTAAAAGAACATTGATCAATTCATACCAAGGATCCATTACTTTGATCATCAAAGATTCATACCCACAATTCATCAATAATATCCACCTAATGCAGTAGCTACAATGATCTTTACATAATTGAAACCTACAACAATTGTCATAAAGTCGAGCTTATAGTGAACGCATAGAAGAACATAGGCTAGTCTTTCTCAAACATTAATATATTAATCCACATGGATCACTCATAAATAATTCATCATCAATATACATAATAAGCATTAGACATAAGCAATTCAACGTAAAAAAATCACAATTCCATCAATAAAAATTAACGATCATAATGCCCATGCATAGGCTAAATCGAGAGTTGAAGAGAACATGGGTTCATAATGCAATTTGATTGAAATTCACGTTAAAACCAATAAATTATCATCAATTCATCATGATAAATTCTTTGAAAACGTTTTGAGAAAGAACCCATGGCTAATATTAAAAGATTGAAGGTTTGATCATGAAATCTCTTTGAAAACTTTGAGAAGAACTCTCTAGATGGAAGATTTACTAGAGATGAAGGATCACCATAACTCATAGTAGAAGAAAACCACTAAAAATTGATGAATAAGCCATGGGAATCCAAGATCCAAGCTATTCTTGAGCTTCACCTTCAATGAGATTTCTAGAGAGAGTTTGGTTTTGGAGGGAAACATAATTTGTGAAGAATGGATTGGGAATGGGGTGTTCACGTATTTGATCATCTATATACACCCAAAAATAACCAAATAAACAGAGTACGGTCAATTTAGCACGTGGGGTGAATTTCCCATTTACCCCATAGTTAAAACAGTCACTAGGCAGTGGTTGTAGTCTGCATCGACGGTCAGCCATCGACGCCCCTTTGGCCCATCGACGGTCCATTTGTGGCTTTCGTCGTTTGGGTCATAGGTTGTCCATCGTCTGAGACTTCCCCAGGCTAAGTTTCCATAGACTCCTCACCATCTACGGGACGTTGGTGGACGAAGGAGCTGTCCTTTTGCTTCGTCGATTCACACTGCCAAGGCAGTGTCTCGATAGCATTTGTATTCTTCTTGAGGTCCTGTTGCGGGGACCTTGGGGAGTCGTACCTATACGTTTCAAATGTAAGTATACACCATAACATATCAAGGACCCTCCACATCAGTTTCACCCAAAACGTAGTCGTAAAACACATCCAAACATGCAAGGCACACTCAAGACACACATGCACGTCTCAAGGGCTAACTTTCGAACGCCTTGGACGCTCTTCGACGTTTGACCTCCAAACTTCATAAAACTTAATATACTGTCTATAAACATAATCATAAATAATTGAAGGACTTTATAAACTCATGACATACAAATATAAGCACGTATAGACACATGAGGCACATAGTTGACTAGTCATCGAACGTCTTAGTCGTCCCTTGACATTTGATTTCCAATTCACCTAAATATTTAGTCACTGCCTCAATAACACATTATAAACCATTTTAGAACCATTGACATACAAATATAAGCACGTATAGACACATGAGGCACATAGTTGACTAGTCATCGAACGTCTTAGTCGTCCCTTGACATTTGATTTCCAATTCACCTAAATATTTAGTCACTGCCTCAATAACACATTATAAACCATTTTAGAACCATATACCCTTGTGAAAAGCATGTTAGCCTCTAGACACCTTAACTCACTTTAGGGGTCTTACATATAGTTACACCTATATACTTATGCATTGATGTATGAACATGTGTGGCCTTAATGTGTTATGTGAAAGTGTTGCTCACATATATGTATACACACACACATGCATGATGATCTAGTTAATAAAGGGGCACTTGAAAGGTGTTCCCAAGAGTACCCTAAACGAGATGGTGCTTTACATATGCTATGTCCATGTGTAAGGGTTTCTCACATGATATAGGTTGATAAACTCTCTTCTATAACCTATGAGCTAAGCATATGAGGATTTAATATCCTAAGGCCTATGTTTTATAAAAGTAATGTAATAGAGGTTTTTCAATAAAAGGGAACTTAGCTTAGCACCGAGTGAACTTAAAGAGGAGGGGTGTCCCTTCCTATTGTAGGAAGGTAGGTCACCATAGTCCTCACGAGGTTGTTAGACTCATAGCCAAATGGCTGAGAGTGATATTTCCATAAGTGAATAACTATAATGCCCCATTTGGCATAAAGAGGGTTTTCACATGTACCTCCAAGTTCCATAAACTATGATTGCCACATAGGATCTAGCAAGTGTATTCACTTAGTATGCTAGCATGTGTCAATGTTGTACCTATGCTAGGTAAGAACACCTTTCATTGGTGTAAGGCTCTACAGCACTAAATTTCATGTTTAGAACCCATGGGCTTAGTGACGGTTAAGGCTATAATTTCCCTAAAGTAGAATGGACAATGGAAGTAAATGACTAGGACTCTAACTAGGATTACCTAAGGGAAGTTGCTTAGGATAGGTGAGAGTAATGAACTTACCTATGCATTGCATAAGTAGCTCTTTAGGAAGTTCTAGGAAGGTGTTCTAAGGTGTATGATTATGTTTATGTCTTTCTGTATGACATTGTAGTATTTTCTACTTGTTGTGATGATATGCATGATATGAGTCTATATTATGTGGTCTTGTCCCTACATGCATAATTTTGGTCTTAATGACTATGATGAAGGTCTTGCTTGGCATGAATGAAGTTGTCTATGTTTATTATGTTAATGTATGAAGTGAATGTTAAGGCTTGTGGTCTTGTGATAGGTTCATTAAGTATGTGTGAGGTTATGGGGCTTCACATGTACATTGCACTAGTATACTTAGATTAAGATTGTGAGTAAGGTCTTATAATGTTCTATGTAAAATAAAGTTGGTATATGTGCATAATAATTAAAGTTCACTGTAATGCCTTTATGGTCTTGACTTGAATGTGTCTTGTGATGTACTATACTTACATGATGGTATGTGATGGCTTATGTAGGATGTATGTATGATTCCTTGTGGCCTTAAGGTGATGCATTGCACCAAGTATCACAAAAGGTTTACTTGGAAGGTTAAGATGTTAAAAGAAAGGAAGCTTACCGTAAAGAGAAAATAGGTTACTGTAATATGCTTCAAAATGTGACTTAAATGAAATGTGTGATTTTATATGATGTATGACCATTAAATATGTCTATATTAAGTATGTAAATGGTATCATGCTTATTGTATCAAACTTTTGTGAGATTTTCACAAAAAGGCATAATGCATGATTTCAAGTAAAATGTCCCTTTTATATGCATGTTGCCATAGTTAGTGCAGTCTTGTAGTAAAACCATTATTTTCTACCTTTAAACACCAAGTATACGTTATGGATGCTTAAAGGATGTCTTTAGATGATGAGGAGCTTGATATGTGAATTCCCAAGCTCAAGGAAAGGAATCCTTAAGTCCAAAGATTTCCTAACTTATGGTTTACTGTAAAGTCTTTTAATATATGACTTATCGTTTATGTTTTAAGGGCCGTGTACCTAATGTACTCTAATGTTGTTGAGTCTAGGATTGAAAAATGAGACTAGACAGTTTAACTATGTATTATGATATTTCTGATATAAATGAAGTGATGTTTCTAGCATATGATGTGCTATGAAAGATTTAAATTTTTTGCTAAATTTACCTATGAATATGCGATGAATGATGACTATGGTCTTGTTTAAGACCTCCGAGATGTCAAGTACGCCATGTTACTTCTAGGCGGTGCTACCTGGATGTGACAACAATTGACTCAGATAACTAAGATAAGGAGTTACAACTTACCAGCACCTTTATCCGGAATTGCTTCCTTGTTTGCATGAAGAACATAGAAGCGAGTCTTCTTTTATTCACCCACATCTAAATCATTATAAGGAGCTTTCTTGACATCTCTTCCTTTAGTAGCAATAGTGGGACATCTCTAACCTTGTGATAATTCTTTTCACAACAATATCCCCCACTAGTATCGGCTAAACACTTCCCAAAATGCTTATTTCCACAAGTAGAACAACTAGGCTTAACATTTTGGGTACCACCACCCTTCTCATGGTTAACCTTAGGAGCACTAGGGGCATCTTAGTTGAGCTCTCTTCTTAAATCTATGTTGATTTTTCCCATCGGTTCTTTCTCTATTAACACCTCTACCCCTCCTTTCAAGATTAGATTCCTCAATGGATTGAGCATACATAATAAGCCTTGATAGGGTCATATTTTCATGGAGCATTGTCGTACGACACTCTTCCTTCACAAGGTCGAAAACACTAGTCAAGAACCTACTCATCTCATCCCTAGTGTTAGACACCAAAGATGGAGCATACTTAGACAATAGGGTAAATTTCAAGGAATACTTCTCGAAACTCATGTCACCTTGCCTAAGGTTTATGAACTCCTCAATCTTAACATCTCTCTTCTCACTGGGAAAGTACTTTCCTAAGAACGCTTCCTTAAACTCTTCACATTCTATGGTACCCGATTAAACCAGCCTACTATCTTTCCATTGTGTGTGCCACACTTGAGCAAACTCCCTCAATTGCTATGAAGTCAACTCCGCTTTCTCCTTAGAAGTCACCGCCATAGCACTCAACACCTTATAAGCACCATCTAGAAACTCTTGGGGATCCTCTTTAACTTTAGAACCAACCAAAGTAGGAGGATTCATTCTCACAAAGTCCCTCAAACTAGAGGTCGTAGTACTCTCAAGAGCGTTCACCCTAGGCCCCACATCCCTATTTTCTAGAGCCGTCAAGGTTCGAGTTAGAGTAAGAAGAGATCCTCTAACTTCCTCATTATTCATGTCTAGGTGAACCACCGGAACATCATTCCCTTTATTAGCAATAGGGACTTGTTCTCCTTGAGGAACTCGACCACCTTGGGGGACATGTTTACTTTGGGGAGGAACTCCCTCATTCACCACTTCCGCATCCACTCTTCTTGAGGGTGTCCTTCTTGTATTCATATACCATAAACACAAAAGAGGAGATTAGTAAAAGACACTTATGACCTCAACTCTATGGCACGACACAAGAATAATGAAGAAAGTGAAACTTATATCGTCTTATAGACTCTCACTCATAGATGTGTTGCGACTCACCACTGATGAGCAAGACTCTAATAGACGTGGATTTATGAGACTTTGAATCCTAAAGACTACTTCATAACCTTATGCTCTGATACAAAGTTTGTTACGAACGGAAGGACCCCCTTGAGGTAACATGCCATACTTGAAGTCGCGCAAGTCTTTTCCAAGCCTCTTAG